>VXAA01004775.1:381458-412552 GCA_013399115.1 Anseranas semipalmata | reverse complement strand
CCCCAGGTCCTTCTCCGCAGAGCTCCTCTCCAGCAGGTCATCCCCCAGCCTGTACTGATACATCTGGTTGTTCCTTCCCAGGTGCAGGACTCTACACTTGCTTTTGTTAAACCTCATCCGGTTTCTTCCTGCCCAGCTCTCCAGCCTGTCCAGGTCTCGCTGAATGGCAGCACAGCCTTCTGGCATGTCGGCCACTCCTCCCAGCTTTGTATCATTGGCATACTTGCTGAGGGTGGACACTATCCCCTCATCAAGGTTGTCGATGAAGATGTTGAACAAAAGTGACTTGTAACATGCATGAGATCACAGATTAACTATTGATCTGTACCATTTTGGAGGAAAAGTCCATTACATAAGTGTCTGTGATCTGAAATGATGGGGACCACTGATCCACATGTTTTTTTTGCAGGCCTCTGTTCCCAGTGGGCCAGTAATTTTTGGCAATATGTATTGGAGAAGCACTAAAGATTTATTCCAACCTGCATGGTATAAAATGTTCTATAAAGTGAATGAGTTAGCTGAGGAATTTTTTATGTATAAGTGTGAGTATATGTGTGTGTGTGTGTAAGTAAGCTGGCTAAAAAATAAATAGAATAGTACATGTTTAATATCAGAGATGGTATCAGTGTTGATTACCCACAAGAGAAAAACGAAATATGTTATACATTTCCTTCTTATTGGTAGAGGCAGTATTGAACCTACACCAGAATCTAATATAAATGCATACTTCAAACAAGTCCCTTATCTTTATAAGGAAGTCAAACCAAAATATGCAAAATATGAGACCAGATCTGCATTCAATAATGCCAGTAACTATTGGCAGGATAAAGGTTGCTTTCCTCTCATTCACATTTATGGCTTTTCTTCAACACTGTTCATCCTCTTTTGCTGCAATATAAAACATGCATTATCTATGTCCTACAGCTTCTTAAGGCTGAAAAATAAGACTTGAAAATACTGAGTCCTCCCATGTCAAAGTGGAAAATTTAGTGAGCCCACACAAAGAAGCACTTATGTGTGGACAGATCCCACA
The DNA here is from genome assembly GCA_013399115.1 of Anseranas semipalmata. Classification (NCBI taxonomy): domain Eukaryota; kingdom Metazoa; phylum Chordata; class Aves; order Anseriformes; family Anseranatidae; genus Anseranas; species Anseranas semipalmata. The sequence continues at coordinate 411,519 of VXAA01004775.1, read as the reverse complement.
GATGTTTATGGCTACATGTATGTTAACATTTTAGTGTGGATCTTCCACTCTTAAAAGTAAATCTCCTGGTCATTGGTATTTACTACAATTGTTCACATCAGATAATGTGAACTATGTTCCTTTTGGAGGAAATGAAACCAGAAGATGAGCTTCAGGAATATACCTAATGCACCAGTTTGAAAGTCCACGCTGAACTAACTTGAAGTAATGTCCTACCATCCAAAAACATGGGTAGTGCTATTGATAAGCCCTCAGTAACAACGGTGTTACTCAGTGGATCTGCTTCTACCATTCAGTTAGGCATAGTCTAGGGGATTCTATTATATGTTAAGTAGGTTATAAGTTATGTTTTGTGTCATGGATGAAAATGTTTGTTTTGAGCAAAACCAATAATCTGTTGTGTTGTTGTTGTTGTTGTTCTGTGTTTTTCTTTCTCTCTCTTTTTTTTTTTTTCTCTCCAGAAGGATATGGCTGTGATTTTTGATGTTCTTCTTACCTGAGAGTTAATGCGTTACTCGCACATAAATGTACATGTATACTTAATGTTCTCTATTTCCCTTTCCCTCTCCTTCTTTTGATTTAAATCTTCAGAACCACTAAAAGCCACAATCAGCCCACGGAAAGTAAAAAGCAGTGTTGGCAGTCAAGTGTCCTTGTCCTGCAGTGTGACAGGAACTGAGGACCAGGAGCTCTCCTGGTACCGTAATGGTGAAATCATCAACCCTGGTAACAATGTTCGGATCACCGGGGTAAACCGGGAGAACCTTATTATGGATGGCATGGCTAAGAGTGACGGTGGAGCATACCAGTGCTTTGTGCGCAAGGACAAAATGTCTGCTCAAGACTATGTTCAGGTGGTACTAGAAGGTGAGTCACAACTGGTTCAGTGATTCTGATCTCCATATTATATATGTAGTCTTTGGTGTCACTGTTGAAAAGGAGACCCTGGACAAGGGAAGAGGGTATGTATGAGCTGTCAGCAGAGTTTATTGTGCCTCCCCACTCTGAAGAAAAACTAATGGAAAGTGTCAATTTGAAAAAAATATCCCTCCTGAACAGTCTTTCCAGTCTCTCTTTTTGGGAGATGGTGGTGCTGATTTTGTACACTAGCTTTTCAGCAGAACATGAGATAAGGGTTCTCTATTCAGCTCCAAACATCTCCTTCTCAGTATAGCTTTTCTGGTTGGACGTACAGGCTAAAGACCTGAGATCATATTAAGTAACTGACACAATGTTCCACATGATAAACAAGTGAGGAGAGTAATCAATTTGTACAGAACCAGTTTGCTAATGAGTCTGTAGTGCAGATGTGGCATGGACACTATTTTTAGAGTCTTTATAGAAAAAGAAGAGACTACCTGCCTGGACTGAGTTACCTCGGCAACCATCTCCTGTGACAAGAAAGCCTAAAGAGCATATTGATAATCTATCATGATGTCGAGAGAGTGCAGGTTATCAGAGAGCAACAGCAGGAAAGATTTCAAAGACAGTCGGGTCTCGCTGGGAAAATAATGTCTGCTTTCATCTCAAAAAAAAAGCCTGTCACTTGAATTTAAAAAAAAAAAAAAAGAAGGGGAGGGGTGGCAGAGGTACATATTGTGCACACTCAAAGATTTATTGGTCTGGTGTCAGTCTATTGCTGTTGTTTTGTTTTCTGAGGGATGACAGTATCTAATATACAGCAAAGGAAGGGAGTTGGAGGTGAAAATAAATAAATAAATTAGAACTCTGTCACACAATCAATGGGACAGAAATGAAAGTGAGAGAAGGAAAGAGGAGAAAATTATGAAATCAAACCAAATGTAATGTCCCCCTTTGTATGCTGAGGTCTTTCAGCAGTCTCAGAGTGGCAGTGCCTTATGATTTTCACCATGTGGCAAGCAAAGGAATATTTCAGAGCTATTTTTAATTTCATTGTGATTCAGCATGTTTTGGGGGAGGGCCTTTTATACATCATGCCAGTTCCCTCAATTTCCTGGGTGATATTGCACTGAAATTGCAATATATGTGATTTCCAGGGGTATCATCATGGTTCAAGCTTCTCAAACGTATGGGTAGTACATAGCCGAGTGTATGTGAGGAGACAGTACATAGTGTGCACAAATAGTGCATCACACAGAGTATGAGGCTTGTCAGTTCCGTCCTGATATCCTCTGTCCCGTGTGAAACTGAAGGCAGTTGTCTTTAAAAATCTTCATGCACAAGGTGAGTTTTCAAGTGTCTTTGGCCCCTCTCTAGGTAATGAGTACACTTTTCACTCTGTTTCTTGCAGGTGCTAAGACTGTAGAAACACTGAAGTTAGCTTACCTGCCACTTGGTTCTTTAAAACCAGACAGTAGCCTACAGCATTGTTGCCCAAACTTCTGACTAGCTTTCTTCCTATGTTCTGCATACTGATCTTGATGTGTGGCTTATTGCACTTTTGCTCCCAATTACACTGAAATCCCTTCTAGATACACCTTTTAAAGTATAATTTTCAAAGGAGAACAACCATGTATTACATGATCTCAGAAAGAACTTCCTAACTAATAGCCGAGTGTCAGCATTCCTAAATGTTACAACTCTGAGCTCTCTGGGTAGGTGATTATTGTGTCTTGCTTCCTACTTAAAATCTCAGTTTGTGTCTCCATCCATTCTCTTTATTCACTTGCCTGGTAGAGGCTGAGTAAATTGTGACGTAGATCGCAAGAGAAAGCATTTGAATGCTCTGATCACAGAGGGATATTTATCTGTAGCACAAAATGACCACAGAAAGAAATTGACATCACTGCTATTTGTGTCAATCTGTACTCAGGAGAAGCTTAATTTAATACTTCTCTAAATGGGGTATTGTGGGTCAGGACTAAACTGAATTGACACAGCTGTGTGAAATTATCCTGTGCAAGTTACACCTGGCTCTTGTCAACAGGACTCATCCTTAATTTTTAAAGGACCTGAAATCTACTAGGAGAAGTAAAATTCCAGCCGTGTTAAGGCTTTGCTGCATGTTGTTAGTGATGAATTGTCTATGACTGACACCTCTCTGCAAGAACCTGGCAGTTCATATAGATGTGCAGAGCCCTTCAGCGGGGGTCAGTACAAGTTTTCTTAGAAAATGACAAAGAAACCTGCAGTAAGGAAAGGATTGCTTAAGTAATCTACTACCAAAATTTGTTTCTGTCCCTCAATAATTAGAGTTATGTCCTGGGATACAGTTATTTGCATCCCTTCTAAAAAAAAATCTTAGCTCATGTGATAGGCTTCGGGATAGAGGGAACAGCTTTACAGCATGTACATACTCTTCTCTTGCTTTTCTTTCCCTTGGCAGATGGAACTCCCAAAATCATTTCTGCATTCAGTGAGAAAGTGGTGAGTCCAGGAGAGCCTGTCTCTCTTATGTGCAATGTGAAGGGGACCCCCCTGCCTACCATCACTTGGACACTGGACGAAGATCCCATTGTGAAGGATGGCAGTCATCGTATCAGCCAGATTATCACCTCTGAAGGGAACGTGGTCAGTTACCTGAATATTTCTAACACTCAGGTCCGAGATGGTGGAGTTTATCGCTGTATTGCCAACAACTCTGCTGGAGTCGTCCTGTACCAGGCTCGAATAAACGTAAGAGGTGCTTGTCAAATCAGCTCCTCAAAAAAACACACATAACTCATTGTAGTGGAGAAGAAGATTGTTGCATGTGTTGAAATGAGTCTTGGAATGCCAAAACCGACTTACTGTTTTCCCTCTCCTTTTCTTCCCTCCTCTTTTTTCCCACCCCACCTTCCTAGCCCCATCTAGAAAGTGTATGGTATGGTTAAATGTTGGAAGATCCCTTTTGGCTTGTGTTCTATAGTCTATTTTTCCTATACTATCTTTATTAATTCACATTTTTTTTACTTTAGTCCTGCTGTGCATGATTTTTTTTCTTTTCCTTTCCTCCTTTACTTGTCCAACATTCATTGTAATTATTCACGTATACAGTACTTTAGCTTGTATTTCTAGCTCTACATGGCATAATACCCATCCTCATGGTGTTATATTTATATATGTCAAAGTAAATGCTAACTTTGTCAGCATTCTCATGTGTAACATGATTCTAGCTTTGTATCAGTGTTAGTATTCCACATTAATTAAATCATCCTCAGCCTTTTAATTTGTAATGCAGCAAAGATTTTATCAGACAAGTGTTGGATAATGCAAACATATATCTCTACATAATTAGTATGTATGCTGCAGGGTGAGTTAAAACTAGAGCATATAAAGATTAGGGAAACTGCTTAAGTGGTTCTTAAAAGCAAAAACTGTCAAATACTAAGAAGTGTTGTGCAAGCTGCATCTGTAAATGTTAACAACATTGGTATATTCAGAAAAATATATGCCTGTTTCCTCAAGCACATGTGCCTTTAAATTGTTTTCAAGAGTTCCTTTTTACCATTCCAGGGCCAGCAAGCATTCGACCAATGAAAAACATCACAGCAATAGCGGGACGGGACACCTACATCCACTGCCGTGTAATTGGCTACCCGTATTACTCCATCAAGTGGTACAAGAACTCTAACCTGCTACCCTTTAACCATCGCCAAGTGGCGTTTGAGAACAACGGGACACTGAAGCTTTCAGATGTGCAGAAGGAAGTAGATGAGGGCGAATACACATGCAATGTCCTTGTTCAGCCCCAGCTGTCCACCAGCCAGAGTGTTCACGTGACAGTAAAAGGTAAGGTTAACTTGGAAAACTACAGCAGAGCTAATGGCTTTGTGGTTTACAGAAACACAGAACTGCACACATAGGATTATCCTTGAAGTTAGATGATGAACTCTTAAACAAAAATCTGGATTAATCTTTTTATTTTTAATGATGACAGATAATAATCAGACACTGTGTATTGTTCTATCTTGATTTTTACCCTCCTTTATTCAGTTAGTGGGGTATTGCTTTCCAAGAGGAAGCCTTACAGAAATAAGCTTTCTGTGAGCAGTTTTCACCACAGTGACTCGGTCAGTGGATGAATGAATGTTTTGTCACCTAAATTTCACTGGTGTCTCTCTCTGCTGGATGACTAAGACTGCATTTTCATTAGCTGGTGACTTTCTAGCTTTTAACGAATAAGAAGAGAGTTTTAAAGCATGTGTTTCTGCCAATAAGCAGAGAAGGAACTACAAGCATTCACCTTGCTTTATTGTTATTAAGCAAGCCTTTCTGAGTGTCCTTGCTGCTGTAGAAAGCTAGCACTATAAATGAATGTGACTTGAAATTCTAACAGGATGCTAAAAAGCTATCCAAATAGTCCCGAACAAGGATGTTCAGAAGGACATGAAAGACTTCAGCAATAGATGAGAGCAAGAATTTTCTTAGCATTTTGTTCAGACTATTCTGATCTTGGTAATGTTCAGACCTATTCACAAGGACACAGAAGACACAAAAACCTGGTTGCAGTAGCACCTTGTTTTGAGCAACGGGGCCACCAAACATTGCACTTCATGTGAACCTGTAGGAAGAACTGAAGTGCAATTTCAACATTCTTGAAGTTCTTGGGAACTTTTCCTGGGCTTTAATTGTTTGGGGGGGCGGGGATTGATTTCTGTATCTGTTCTCAGTTAAGAAACAGAGAACACAGCTAAAATGACTTTGTTACAGACATCTGATCTTTTATCTTCTTTCTGTTTTGTTTGTTTAGCCCTTTCTTGTTTTCAATCTAGAGTGAAGTAATTGCTAATTATTTCAAGAGGTTAGGGGATTTGCCTTAAGCCACTAGCAATTTGGTCTCTGAAAGGCATGACATCTCATACACCTGAGACCAACAGGATCATTGGTTGCATCCTTTGTCACAAAAAACTAATGTCACCATTTCTTTTCACATATGTGGTACCTTGCTTGAAATCACAATAATATTGCAGACCTATTGAAGCAGTTGAAGAAATGAATGCCAAATTAATAACTGTGTTGCTATTGCACTGACAGCTTACTGTGGTAAATCTGGTGAGGAATGCTACCTCTTAAATGATACCTTTCTTCAAGTGATGATCAAAATGAATGTAGCCAGGCAGAATAATCCAGCAGTCTATCCCTCCAGCTTGGAAGGTTAGATCAAAACATTACTGGTTACTGAGAATGTTAGCAGGTGCAATATTGTTTTTACTTCCATCAGGTTACATATTTCAAACTTGACAATTCCTCCCCCAGAAAGCAGATTGGCCAGTCCTATCAATTTTGGTTATGCACTGTAGCTTTTACCAATGATTTGGCATCCTGTGGCTTCAAGGTATTCTACAGTATTTCTGGATATTCAGGGCCACTGACAGTTCAGAAATCTGAAAGAGTGATTGCATATGCTCTGAATGATTAACATAAATATATGGTTTGTTCAAAGAGTGCCGGTGGGGTGAGATGCCACTGCACCTGTAATACAGCTTCACCCTGCATGTGGTCCATAACGCAGGTGCATAGGAGCAGTGCAAGTAGCAGTGTGAATGGTGATCCACTGCGTATGCAAAGCAGATGTGTCAGCACAGGTCACAGCTATTGCTCTGGAGTTGCCAAAGGTGGCTGCAGAGTAAGTGTCTTAGGCACTTCAGCATGCCCTGGCCTTGCCAAGACGTTATTTGAAAAGAGGTTACTGTCCTGTCCTCATATGCTAAGCCCAAAATGCCAAGGGTGAGCTTTGTATGTCAAACCTGAATAATTCGCAAGGTTCTGTTGTTGTAGCTGGAGGTTAGTATTGCACAGTGTTTTTCTGGATGGCTATATATTGTTTTGTTTGGTAACCACATAGTGATTTTATCCAACATATTAGCAGATAGTCAGCAGTGGCCTGTTGCTTTAAAATATTACTAATGTTTGTGCTGTCTTTTTCCTTTATAGATTCCAAAGTGAATGTCATGGGTTTTCAGGCACTTATGCTTGATTCCAAAAAATTCAAAATATGGCCCAGCTTGTATACTGGAGGTTAAAAGTACCCTGAAATGTGACATTGTAAGGGGAGCTAATATTAGTGCCCAAATCTCCTTTTCTTATAGTTCAGTTTCTCATATTATTGCTCTGCTTATTTCTTCTCCAGAGAAATAGAGGGAGGTTTGTTCTTACTTCTGCTGCAAGCTTCCTTGGTGACCCCAAACCAGTCATCTGATTCAAAATAGGTGATACTTAATTATCTGCTACTTGGTATTTTGTTTCCTCCATGTTCTGTTCTGAAGACATACTTACCAATTTCCTCATGAGTTTTTCTGAGATGATAATCTCTGTGATATCAGAATGTTTCAGAAACAATGTGTTTCTTTTCAAAACCACCTGGGTGATAAGGACCTGTTTGGCAGATGGCAACTGAGGCACAGTCTAAACTTAAAACTATCCACATTTTTTGTATGTTCGATTTCAGAAGCCTACAGCTTGATTTTTTTTTCCAGTTTACCTGCTGTTGTATAGTGTTTAAGTATTCAAAGAACTGCTCCCATTGAAATGAAGTTGCTTCTGAGAGTTCTTTGTCTTTCTTAAATAAATCCCATTGTCCAGACTGGCAGCCTGCTGGGAAAGATAGATTTAAGCCATTTAATTAGCACCATCTGAGAGATCTGTGGCAAAGGTGGATGCAGAATTTGGCTCTACGGGGCAGCACTTGTCTGTATCATGCCATTCTTGTCTGCAGTCCTCTGCCTCATTTACTGCCCACTTACCAAATTCTCTAGCATATCACAGAATCATAGATCACTTACCAAATTCTCTAGTATATGAAGCATCCTCATTCTGTCTTGAATGAGGATTTGTCAAAAGCACCATCCAAATAAAGATATGCAACAGCATAAGCATGTAATCAAATACAAGAGGGCTGCCCGCTCTGTAGAGTATTTTGAGACTTATAAATACCCAAATGAAAGCAAAATTTTGAGGACATTCTTTGGAAATCACTGCAAGATCTCAGAACAGAAAGTTTCTTGGCACTAACTTCAGAATGAAATCCTGACTGCCAGAGAACCCAGGAGTGGGTTTACAGAGCCTTGCTCTGCACCTGACAGGCTGTCAGGAAGCCAGAATCTTGGAGTTGGACATCTCTGTGTTATTCGACCTTGAGCCAGCCACTTCTTTGCATTGCTGATTAGAAGAATCAATTAGACGCCACATTAAATCAGTTGTCGCATTTTTAGGAAGAGCTGGTACCCTTGTGTGCATAGCTACTTACCCCAGAGGTCTGCAGGCTCCAAATGACTGGCGCAGAGAGATGTGTCATGCCACCTCTCCCCATCCTTTGCCTGTCTATTGTCTCTGTCCCAGAATTTGGATCTTGGAAGCTAGCAGTCCTGTAAGCTGGCTGCTGGAAGCTGAGTGGATAAGCTGTCAGGAAAATAAGCAGGTTTCTGCTTGGCAGATACAGTGCTGTTGGAACCATGCCTGAGTCCTAACGGAGCTTTTTGGAAATCAAGCCATCTTGGCAATTTTTTTTTTCATTTAGACAAATGAATTGGCCAGTTCTGAGTTCTGACAATGGCCATGAAATCTACCCATGCTGTAATGCATAGGTAACAGGGGGAGGCTATGGCTTACTTTCATACTTAATTTCTGATATTTTATACCTGTTGAGTGCTTGCCTTTGCAACTGTAATAATCTTTCAATGTGTTTTACTTTGGCCTGTGTTAAATGCAATTTCCTTTTAGCTTTTTTTTTTTTGTAGAGTAAACTGAGTGCCCTCTTCTTTCCCTCCTGCAAAGTGGAAACAGCATTTACTGACATCCTCAGAAGTAATCATCAAGATTAACCTTGTTAAGGATACTGCACAGATCCTTGCCAAGAACAGAATCATTCTTAGCAGCACTAGTTTCTTAGTCCTTATTTCACCCAGCTCTAGTGGTTTGCCAGTGAGGTTCTTATAAGTCTGATGGCAGCAGAGGACTATTACAGGCTGACATCCTAGATACAGGAGAAGAATATTTTGTAGAAGAGGTAGATGTTTGTGTTCATCCCTCATAAGTATGACCTCCATCTTCTCCAGCTCATTCTTGCCCTAGTCCTGGCTTTTCTGCTCTGGGTTCCAAAATCAGTCTGCACTCCATATCTTTCCCGTCTCAGTTTTTATTTTCCTAGTGCCTCGTCCTCATGACTCAGAACTAGTCCTCCCCTTCACAGTTCCCAACCTTCCTCCCAGCCTCCAAACTTTCTGCCAGTCTTCATTTTCTCCATCTCCACTGGCTTTCAGTCTGTCTCCTCTTCATGTGGGTCTTCGCTTGCTGTCAGTGAGTGTATCTTACCCCACTTTTTTCTTATTCCAGTCTCGCATCCCCAGCCAGTTTCCCAACTACACTTTACCAGCCTCTATCACCTCTGCAATTCCACTGCAAGCTTGATCCCAACTTTTGACTTTCTCCCACTGCTCCTAAATCCAGTTCTGCAATTCCCTTTTGTTGTGCTGGGCACCGTTTTGAGTTTCTGCTCCATTGTTCTCTGCTGCTGTTTGCACACCCAACGACAGAGACTGGTTTCCCACTCTGTTGTCTGGGCCTGCAGGTCTCCTCTCTTTGTCAATTCAAATCACTTCCTTCTCCATGCTTCCTGGGCTCAGCATGGGCAGCTGTACAAGCACTAGAGGCAAATTCTGTTTGCTTTGAATTCTGATGTTGCACCAGACTATACCCATCCATGTGGCTGTAACTGACTCAGCCACTGAAGGTAGTTCTAGGATGCATTCAGCGTGGGTCAGTGGTAGGAGGTCTTAGCTGTTAACTACCAGAAAATGTCTTATGAGGATGTGGTATCTGCTGGTGTTTTTGTTGTTGTCTATTTATGTATCTGTGTTCAGACTACAAAATTTGGACACCCTTTTGATGACTTTTCATAGGAACAGCAAGAAGATCTGATGATAGCGCTGTCACCTGCTGAGCTTGCAAGCCCTGGGGCAGGTGGGACTGCTCAAATTCTCATCAAGGCATTTTATGTTTTATTTTTTGCTTTTATGGTAGGATCAACATATACTGCATCCCTATTTTTCCACCCTCTCCCCTTATGCTTGGAAGTGGCCAAACAGTTGTGGCTGCAACTTTCCAGCTGAAATGACTCAGCCTGAGGCAGACACCTGGCCTGGAAAAATACTATCCAAACAAAAGTAAAACTGCAAGCAAATGAAAGTAGTCTTACAATGGGAAGTGTTGGCAAACAAAAGAGGTTATATTACCCACCCCATCTGTAACTTTCGTATTTCCATTGAAAAACAACCCTTCAAGTGGCAAGGTGGTAAAATAATAATAGTAATATTGCTTCTACAGCATTTCAGTGGATCTGGAAGCATTTTAAAAGCAGGAGTGAGTCATTATCTCCATTTTTTTATTATGGAATTTATAGTAATAGTTTTCTCAGCTACAGTAGACGCCATCAGTATTAAATGATGATTTTATTTTCATCAGTCTCATGGGACACACTTCTCATGTAAACAGCCTGCTGCTATTCACACTAGACAGACAAATTAATTGAAAAAGAAGCCCCTGAGAGGGAAGGGTGCAGCATCAAAAATAAAAAAAATAAAAAATAATGTGGTGCTCAAAAGTGCTGTTTCTGATCTTGTAAAGCTTATACATCCCATTGATTTTGAAGGCTTCTCATTACCTGATGCTGAAGTGATAGCACTTCACCTGTTGTGAACTGCATAAAATAATTGTACCAGCCTGTTTCTCTTTAGAAAACATGCAAACCTAACAGGGGCTATTTCTGAACAACTTCATGTTGGAACTATTTGAATAGCTCTTCCTCATCTTTCCTGGGAAGTATCCAGTTTTTTTTAATATATAAAATATTATTGATGGATTTGCATTGCAGATCAATTCAGGGAGGGATGTTCTGGATAGTGAAAACTATGCAGACACAGAAAGGGAAGACCTTCTCGGAGGGTATCTTTCAACGGTCTGTTGGACCATTTTGCATGCTGTCATCAAACAATCTGCTAATTTGATTATGCTTCTTTCAACATATCGTGTGGATTACAGCACGTGTGAATGCAGTTTCTTGCGTATATGTAAGACATATCTTCTCATCTGTTCTGTTGACTGAATGTTCCCAATGGTCTAAGTGAGAATAAACTTCTGGCTTTGATGTCCTTCAGAAACTTCTTTCATTATATCACTTCCTGCATTTCTTTCTCTCACTCTCCCATGCAATATATTTTTGGATCGCTCCAAGCTCGTTGCAACTCCTTCAGGAAGAAATATTGAGATTTCCTAAAGTGACTGGAGTTGTCATTTGCAGGAACTGCAAAAGGCCCAAGTGATGAGAATGGCTATCCAGTTGTGCAAATGATCCTGCAAAAATCCACTTAATAGTCATTCTTGGGTAAACAATATGAAATGAACCTTAATAATTGAATAAGAGTTCAAGAGTATCTGTATATTTATGGTTGGGTCTTTCAAAAACTAACACTCTTCTCTCTTACAATACAGCTTTGTTTAGTTTGGGTTTGGAAGAAGGCATGTTCCTGCTTTTTTTGCATTCAATTATGTTTGAAATACTTTTGTATATATTTGTTAGAATTATTCTTAACATGTTAATCGCTATTTTGTCAAGTTAGTTTGAGCTATTAGCAGTGTATGTAAGTCCATATAGTAAGTATGTACAGAACGCATGAGCGTGCATGCGCATGATAGAGCAGGTATGGAATATGCTGCCCTAACTTCAAATCAATGGATAGTACATAACATGTGGGGGAGAAAAAAGAGAGAGAGAGAGAGAGAGGATATTAACACTGTGATAAGAGAAGGGTGTAAAATCAGCTGCTTATGTACAGTCATGGAATAACGATGAAGGGGAAGTTAGCATGAAACCAGTCAAACTACTTGCAGGAATAATTTTCAGAGCAAGAGATCCTTCTGTTGAAGTCCTCTCTCATCTAAATCTGGAACTTTTGGCTCCAGTGATTTAGTTGGGTTCAACTTTTCACAGTATTACCTGAGGACAGAGATCACTTTAGATCACGCAGGGGCTAAACAAGGGCTCAGGACCAGGTTCCAAAGGCATAGGAAAAGTAATGGACTGGGTAAGTGCATCTGGATGCACAGCGTACAAGAGAGGCTTTTTATCACACAGCACTTTAACAATGAAGGTAACAGCTTGTTCTGTTAATATGCTCTTGCAGCTGCTAACTTATCTTCACATCAAGAAAGTTTTCTCTTTAAAAAAACATAAGCAAATGCATCCCCTTGGGCAGGGAACTGAGCTTCCCCCCATCCTAGGTTTGCAGGGTGGTTCCTATGATAAGGGCATGCTTCCTTACCCTCACAATGGAGACTGAAAGGAGATGGTTCGATAGATGAATGAAAACTGACATAGAAGCACTCTTGGCTTCTACACAACATTTTAACTCCCCTGTTATTTTGGAGGAGCACTGAGGAGCCTGTGAGTTACCAGGGTTGTATTGCAGGAAGGGGGATTGGGGGCTGAGGCTGGGAAAGGTGCACCACAGTATTTGCTCTGCCACACTCTGTTGTGGTAAGATTTTGAAGACCTTTGAATATGGTGTTATTTCTGGTAACTAATGAGCCTACAAGTATATGGAAATGTTGTGTAACAGCAGAGGCATTATGGAGACTAGTTTGGTTCTTTTATTTTCAATGCATACAGTTAAAAAGCCCTGAAGAATATAACAGTATTCCCTCAGTTCAAGACAGAATCCATTAGCACTCAACAAGGGATCGGGGTATGTGGCTCAGATCAGTAAATGCCATTAACAGACAGTTCAGTGAATGATGTGCCCTATTGATAAGGCTCAATACATAAAAGAGAGAAGCAGAAAAATCCAGTGCTTCAGCAGCTGTGTGCAATTGCTCAGACCATCACCCACAAGGGATAGAGCTGTTTAGGAGAAACAAGTGATGGCTGAGAAAACTTAAATATGACTGTGGCTAGGGTCTGTGCAAAGACAAAACAGTTTTGGCTTTTGTATTCCCGGTGCATGAAATCTGGCTTCACACAGCTGCTTTAAGAGGTTGTATAGTTTGGTGGCTATTACTTTGCATCAGCCAATGGACCCGTGTTGTGTGTATTCATTGCCAAAGGTATTTCATAGTGTGGGCACAGCTCTTTCAACAGTGTTGTTGCAGGAAAATCCATTACGGAACAGTTTCTAATGATAAACAAGAGAATGACTTTTATTTTCCCATGAAGAGCTGCAGGAGAACAACACTGTGTTCACAAGGCTGCTGCAGGAGACAGGGTATCTGCAGGATACTCTGTTTTGGTGAATCATCTCAGCAGTTTCTTGCAACATAAATCCCATGGAACAGAGGGCAAGAAATTAAGGGTGTTCCTCTGCTAATGGAGAGCAGCATGGAAGCCCTCCTTTACAGTAATCTCCCAGAGGTACAGAAGACCTTGCTAGGGCACAAAAACATAATTTAAATCTTCCTGCATTAGCACTAATGAGGCTGGCCCCGATCCTCTTCTTAAAGAGACACTTAATTCAAGCACTCATCAATAAAGTATTCCCCAGTCATTGCGCTTCATCGCATGGAGCAGAGATTTTTCATTCTTTTGCCTGTTGTGGGTAGAAGAAGAAATATCCCTTCAATGTACACAAGCACACTTGAATACATGCACATACAACACTCCCTATATATAGTTAATATGTAACGTGTTATACAAAATAACATAATTTACCAAACAAATACAAGCTCTGAAATATGGTCAAACAAAAGCTACACATAGAGAAAGAAAATACTTCCATACACCTTAAAGTATTTAAAACACATTTTTTAATACATCTGTCCCACAATAACTTTTCTCTCAGATTTAAAGTAGTATACATCCCTCTTATTTTCTAGTGCTATTTGTCAATGATAAAGCTTTATTTTACCAAAAAAGCTCAACACATGCTGGTTAATCAAGCTGGATATTTTCTTCTGTTAAGGGTATATGTCAGCTTTTTAATTCAGAAATATATATGGCAAATTTTGTATTTCAGAAGTGATTTGCCTGACTTCATCTGTATTTTATTCTCTTTCTATGCTTTTAATAAGTGATTTTGGGTGATTTTTACCTTCTGCAAACTAACAGGATGATAATTCATCTGTGTCGGGTCACCAGAAACTCTCTTTATCAGCCCAAAGTGATAAATATTGTAGCTGAAAAACATTCTTCCATACTTTGAAGTTATCCCTAGACTATCCACTTTTTCTAAAGTACTGATTTTAGATTACACGCTGATTTTCAAAATAAGCCCCTTGTCAAGACTGCAAGCTGCTGCAGGTTGAATATACATTATATTTTATGAAGCAGAAATAAATGTTGATTTCCTCTATATCTTAAAAACCTAAGCAGAGGTAAAATGTGCTACTTGTAAATACTTAAGCCAATTTCTGAAATGCTCTGCAGGCTGCTGCTTAAATTTTAGAGTTGGTAAATGCAGCCTTGCAAATCAATATTTTGTGAAAAATACTTTAATGTGACCTAATGATCTTGCTCCTGGTTTTCTTCATCAAGGAGATGAAGGGTGAGAATGCACTGAATAATCCTTGAGCAAGTGTTGTCCGACTCTTGATACATCTTGTCCATGAAAGATTGGTTCAAATCTGTTATATGCTCAGCAGAATGTACAGAAGCAATTTGCTACTCTGTTCTGAATTTTAGCATATCTTTCAGTAATGATGATTAAGAGAAGGGTTTGAGCAGAAATGTGCTGGCCAACGCAGTCAATGTGGGGGATCTGTTTGGCATTTACCGGATAGCTGCGCTCATCAAGTGGAAAGGTTGTGTCAAAACCTCCTGACAGTCTCATACTGAAAATTTCTCATTCCCACTTACATTGTAAACTGTGTGTCAAAAATACTGAGAGAAATTTGGCCGTTTTCTGTTGATGCACAAGGAATCCAAAATCTCTCGTGAATGTGTTAGGTACACTAAGTCAATTAGAAGAGGCAGGCAGACATTTTGTCTCACTCTGTAACACTAGGTCCCAAGAGAAAAAAAAAAAAAAGTGATGGAAAACTTGTAAGAAGGAGCTGTTACACACTGCATCCATGTACCTGAAGCCTGGTGTCACATCTCTGTGACAGATATGCATGGCTGTAACTTCTCCTCATCAAATGGCATCACGGCTAGGCCGAAAACAACAGAGTTAGCATCTGATTTGTATCTCCCTCTTTTACTGTGATGCTCATATATAAGCCATTGAATAGTGTCTTTGCCCTTCAGGGGGTTTGGTATCACTTCTTAATGATAAACTTTCTTACTCCTGGTGGAAGAGCAGCCAACATGTAATGGCCACAGATACCTGTCCCTGTATCCCAGAAGTAGGACACTGGCAGAGGAGTAAAAATGCTGCTAAAGAAGTCAGTGGGCTGGCATACATTGCAAACATTTTGAAAAGCTTTTCTGCTTCTTTTCTACTTCAGTTTCAGAGAAACAACAGCTTCAGTTTTGCTAAAGGGAGAAAGGACAAAAGAAGCACAATAGATAAAGCCAGTAGCTTCATTTTCTTCTGAAACTAACATACAGCAGTATAAATGTTCTGCTGTGGGCATCCTTCGATCTTTCCTATTAAAGATGTTCAAATGTACTATAGACTATATGTAAGTAATCTCTCAGGCAAGAACAGGTAAATACATTCCTGTATCTAAGGTACATAACCTCTAAGAGCCTTCTCTTTTGATAAGTGAGTATTTGAGTATTGACTGCAGAGTTGGATTTATAGTCCTCTCAGGAGTGACTGATAGAAATCTATCTTAGACCAATACCCTGGTTGTTAGAGTGCTCCCCTGAGACTGGGAGAAGGTCCAAATTCCTTCAGCTGGGTAAGTATTTGATTCCCAATCCAACCACAGCTGGGAGAAAATGAGGCACCCCCATTACTTCCTGTTTTGTTTATTGAATCCTACCCACTGCTTCCTCTGTTTTTATTAAAACTACCTGAGAACAAAATATTTCCTTAAAAGTGAAATTCTTCCCTATGATGCAAAAAAAGTGCTTTTGTTTGTTTGTATGTTTGTTGCATCCATCCACAGAATAATAAGGAAAAAAAAAAGAACGGAAAAAAAAAAATTGTCAAGCAAAATATGCTTAGCAGGAATTAAATGCCAGCTTGAGAGTTCATGCCTTGTACTGGCCCTCTGTTTAGAAATCAGCTTTAACTGAAGTTTGCTGACCTCCAAATACTATATATATCTTATTATATATATATCTTATTGTGCCTTGAAAATTGTGCCTTGAAACAGAAAGAAAAAAGTTCCAGGAAGAGTTGTAGAAGCTTACACTCCCTTTCATTATGTCCCAGAGGCAAAGCTGGAGCTTCTTTTGGGTTTATTCTCTGACCCTAAACAAGGCCCTCACACCAGATCCTGAAAGCTGATGAGCTCTTCCTGGACTATCTGTGTAATGATGCCGGTGAAAGATCTGGAGAGTCATGAGCTGGCAGTGGGATTTTTTGGAGAGGGGCTGATTACTCTTGCAGGAATCTGCCAGTGGTTTCTGGTGTCTGTAGAAGCCAGGGATCTCACTGCTTGTCATCTCTACTTAATGCATCTGGCCAAGAAAAAGAAAGCCCATCTCAGAAAAGCATTTGCAAAAGATGTAATTTTTTAGTTAGATAATGTGCTATGACTATCAAAGATATTGCTATTACATATTCAGCATCGCACATACTAAATATCTGTTCCATTACGCTATTTTCAGCCATGAGACCGTACCCTCAATAGCTCCTCTTTTCTCTTTTGTTTCAGTTCCGCCTTTTATTCAGCCTTTTGAGTTCCCAAGGTTCTCCATTGGGCAGCGGGTCTTCATTCCCTGTGTGGTGGTCTCCGGGGATCTACCCATCACCATCACCTGGCAGAAGGACGGCAGGCCCATCCCAGCCAGCCTCGGGGTGACCATTGACAACATCGACTTCACCAGCTCCTTAAGGATTTCTAATCTTTCGCTGATGCACAATGGGAATTACACCTGTATAGCTAGAAATGATGCAGCAGCTGTGGAGCACCAAAGCCAATTAATTGTGAGGGGTAAGTAGATGTAATTAGTTTGAAGGGCACCAATTAAGCGGATTTCATCAGTATTTTGTAATGACATCTGTTTGATGGGAAATATAAAACAGAGGAAAATATGATAATCCCTCTCCTCATAACAGAGAGCACACAGAGCAGTGAAGCATAGAAACTAATAAGACTTTTCTATCTAAAAGTAGTGAGTCTTGAAACTAATGAACAACCCTAAAGGGCACAGGGCAGATGGGGGAGCCACAGGACTGACATTCCGAAAAATTCTGAGGCGCAAACCTGCTCATTGGGATCTAGCCTTTGAAATGATATTGAATTCCTCTCTGTTATTTTCTCTCATCCCCCTTTTTGATTTATACCAGCCTCTCATATAACATTAAACTAGTAAAAAAGCAAAGCACTGGTGTTGACTTCATGGGAAAAAGACTCTTTTGTTAGTGTATTGCTGGTTTTTTTCTTATTTGTGTTTATTACTCAATTAGCATGATCTGTTTGATCATGCTGACTTCGCAACATTTTGGCTTGAAATAGATGTGAATATAGAATATCAGTAAGAAAATATTTTATGTGGAAAAGACCTTGTAGATCTCACCTCCAATATCTTACACCTTTCAAGTCACACCTTAGCCAGGTTCCCTAGAGATTACACCTTGTATTTTCAAGCTTAGCTTGCAAAACTTCAACATAAACAAATTGCTTCTTTTTCTTTCTGAAAGTTTTTCAAAGCATTTTACATTTTCATTTTTTAAAAAATAAGGCTATTACATTCTTCCCTCTCTACCATCTCTTTCTTGCTACCAAGCCATTAGACTCCTCGGAGCAAGAGGGCACGTACTGTAATACTGCAAGTGACTCTGGTTATTTCTATTGAAGATCACTACATCTTATAGATTTACCAAGATAATTCTTAAAACCACTTAGGAATTTTTATTTTGCTATCTTTTCCAGGCCCTTTTTCCCCTCAAAGACTCATTTGAAGCACAAAATGCTAAGCAGCTCTTTCTTTTAAGTCAAATCTTCCCATTGTCTTAGGACTGTCCTTAATGGACTTAGTTTATACTTACAGAATTTGTATGGCTTACTTTTTCTTATGTTAGTGTTCCCAAAACTCAGCTGCAAATGGGCTTATTGCTTTTTCACTAGTTTTGGTACGAATATTACTTGAACATTTTTTTTTTTTTTTACTGCTTTTAACCTTTTTAAAGTATTCAGTACAGATGTCTTGCTTTCTCCATCTATCTGGTAATTCTTAAAATAAGTAGTTTAATTAACTACATGCATTCGATTTTTCTTTTCCTATGCTGTCCTGTTGGCTTTTAACCTTATTTATCATTCAAATAGCACAAGAATTTCCTCACCTCTTTTGCTTTTTGGAGAAGGGAAAGTTCACAACCTCCCATCGTAACAGACAGTGCACTGGCTATGTCTGCTCTACATAGAAATGCCCATCTAATAACAGCTGAGATAGTATGTGATCTGCAGCAGCCATAGCCACTGCTTGAAGCTGTGGGAAAGAATCGTCCCTGCCTTGCCTGAAGTGCAACTTCCCTGTCTCCTGTTGTCCTCTTCTGGCGAGCCTGTGCTTGGCCTGTCCTCTGCTCCCCAGACACCTTGCTCTCTCCCTGCCTCTATTTAACATTAACTCAGCTTCCCCTCCTTGTCCAAGTGAGAAGTTTTGCTCTCACACCCCTTTCACACCACTGACACTGATACCTCTGTCCTCCCCATGTGTCACTTCCCTAATTGTACCTCTTTCCCAGTGTTGAGATGACAGCTGTTGGGTGCATGTACCAAAAGGACATCCTTATAAACCCCTGGGTGTGATAGAAGGTAGCTTTTCATTCTGTTTCGCCCAGAGGCTTGGAGGAGCCTTTTAGGAGGTTATTAGGGCTACTTCATTTTTCCCCTCTTGCTTATCTTTCTGCCCCAGCTAGTGCTCTGTGGCAGCCTCCTTTAAGCCCTTCTCCTCTTCTCTCTCTCTGTCAATTTAAATGGTAATGGCTTAATCAGTTTTGCTTATGCATCTGGGATAATTCTCACTCAGAGGGGAAGGGGGAAATATAATATGATATCTGACCTGAATTTTCTTCCAAAAGCCAGGACTGACCTCTTTCCCTTGTATTGAACTGCTTCAGCTATCTATTCCACAGAGGTCAGAAGACAGCCATCAGAGGGTTATTTGTGGTCGCTACTAGTCTCTGTCCAACCTGACCTATACACATTTTAGTAAATATTTGATTTCCTGCTCTCTGTTTCTTCTCCAAGCTTTCTGATCCCTCCTTATCTGTTTATTTGTAAGTGCTGTATAACAGAAACATAATATTTTTCTAAATCCACTGTGCAGTTTTTCTCTAAATCAAGGGAGAAGAAATGGTGCTTAAATTCCTCTTGTTTCTAATCCATGTTGTGTGATGATTTCTCAGCAGTATGATTTAAACTTCAATGTTGGCTTTTTTTTTTTTTTTTTTTTTCAGGGGATGTGTTCAGGGAATATCTTATTTATGTGAAGTTTGTGGGGTTTGATATGAAAGTAGCCAGTGAATGAGATAGGAAAGTAGAGGGAAATGTGACTGTTCCCCACAAAGTTCCTGTCATTGTTTTCTTTCAAGAAGTAGACTTAAAAATGATGAAGACTAACATGTTTCCGAAATAAGTGGGAGTCCATATCATTTTACAGTACATGGAGAGACTTGGAAGTATCATCTAAATCCTATCCATTTCTAAGATGAATGGGGAAGCATAGGCCAACTGTTTGTTGCTACATTTTAACCATTTCATAACCATTTCAAGATTTTTCATATCTAAGCTGAACTAACATTTTGCTAGGAGTATAAAATGGCAAAAGATAAACAAGCACTGGTCTCTTAAAATTTGTGGGCACCTTATGATATATCTTCACTGCTGCTCCTGTTATTTTATGCTATGTAAAAGCAACCAAGGAGTGGTAAGAAATCCTAACTGGCAAGCAAGGCTGGATTTTCCCTGCCTTAAATATCAGAGGATGATGACCAGCTTCCACAGAGCTTCCTCTCAGAACATCACATAGTAGATGGAAGGTGCCTGCTGAGAGAAATAAAGTGACAGTAGAAAGCTGTTGAGCAGCTGTGCAACCCCCGGGTAAGAAGCTCTTAAGGGCAATCTCGGTTCTCTCTGCCACAGGTTTGCTGGGGAAGAGCTAGAAATGAGACTTAGCCACATGTTCTGGGCATAGATCTGCCAGTACTTCTCCCCTCCATCAATTATTGGCCGATTTCAGACAAATCTGAAGAGAGGAAGATACATCCAGTGGATCTGAAAGCCTAAAAACTTAATGAAAATATTAGAAATACCTTTACTAAGTGTGGTGCAGTGTGATACTAGACACCAGATAATGGTAAGCTCCAGAGAATGGTTCGCTCAGGTGAGCTTCTCTGCAAACACAAGAAATGCTCCAACTAGAGTCTGTACTCAACCATGAGATCAGACTTAAAATCAGACTTGATTAGTTCTAATATTTAGGGAATATCTTGTAAAAGTTCATGAATTAGCCTTTGGGAGAAGTCTAGTCTCTTTACTGCATCCAGAGTGTGCAGGTAGGCAGTCCAGGTGAGTGGAAACAGAGTTTTCATTCTCATCATCTTGTGCTGTACAGGATCGTAGCCTGCAATTTCTCTGGTGACTCAAAAAAATGTTTGCAAGGTAGAAGGGTTTCTCAAAAACTCATAAATCATTATTATTTTCATTATTTTATTTATTGTTGCACTCCTGGTTTGCTCACCTTGTTATTAACAAAAAGGAAAGAATGCGATTCTGTCATGAAAGCCATCCAAGGAAATTATGAAAATATCTTCCCTGTCAAATACTTATACATCGTGCAGAATTAGTTAGGGCTTTACTCATTATGGCTGTCTTCTAAAGAGTGATTAAAAATATGTATACACTTTATCACGTTATTCATTTCTATAGGGTTTCCTAAAATGAGAATGAAATAATTATAAAAAGCAGTGAAAAATATTTTAATTGGTAGCCAAATAGAAAAAGCTCATAAATATATTATGATGTATCAGATGCTGCAAGAACAGAGACTTCAAAGATAGCAGTGGGTGCATAAATCATGATTTTAAAAATCTTGTTAGTGAACACATTATAAGTTACAATTGAGATAAGGTCTTTAAATACCTAATAAATAACCCCCCTTAATGCATTTAGTACATTAAGTGTAAATGTATTTTCATTTTGTGCTCGCCGGGAATATCGAATATCATTACATAGTTAAGTACCCAATGAGCGTTGAATCTTCCATATAGGAAGTGAGTGTCAGTCTGATTTCTGGTGTTTGGAGGTGGTGTGATGCAGCAAATGGGGTCTGTGATGGAAAAGCAAGGGGGAAAGAGTTATGGTTGCAGCTGGTGTCAAAACTCATTTCCTTTCTTTGCTGGTGTTTACACTGCAGCTCTGAAGATTATTCCTGAATGATTCACTTCCTATCTAATGTTCTCATTAGACAAACCTGATCAACACAAAACCACCAGGCACTGTCTCGTTTTGCAAAAGTACATCTTTTTTCTTGAACTGCGTAGCAAATGGTTTCACTAAACCAGCTAAATCGACCCCTTAGGTCCAATGACCAAATTTAATAACTGTTCATCTTTGCTAAAGTACAGTGTTTAATGATCTCATTCATTAATACATCACTGGTTGCTTTGGCTGATTAAATTTATTCCATCATTTTGACACTATGATCTAAATGTAAAGTACAAATATTCCATGTAAAAATGAAACATTGTATTCTAGGCAAATGTCATAGATTATTTCTTAACTTACTCCAGTAGCCAACTGCAGGAACTCATGTTAGGAGCCTTCAAGATTGCTCTTCAGTGTAATGTACTCATTGCTGTACTTGGGAGCCAGAAGCACCTCCACAGATTGGAAGTCCAGGAAGGTGTGTGTGTGAGTTTGTCATCTGGTCTCTGGCATGAAACACAGTCAGAAAGAATTCTTGGATTTTCATAAAGCAAAATTAAATTAGGCAATGTCAACAGGCACTCCTAAATTAATTTAAATTACTAGCTTGTAAAGTCCACCATTGCAAGCAGCAATGACACTGGTAAGCAGTATCTTCTAAGGTACCAACTGATATTTTCTCATCTTATCAGGATTGTTTCATACAAGGAGATAATTTAAGCATTTTCCTTCCTTTAAAATGAGAATGTGGCGTTCATGTTATCTTCAACATCCTATTCTGATTTCTCTCATCCTTTGTTTTCCCTGTGTGAGAGCTTGAGTCTGCTAGTCATAATATTGATGGAAAATACCTTTTTTAGGTCCTTTGAGTTCAGCCATTAAATAGTTTGCATCTGTCAACTTACTGCTCTTACACTAAACAATTCAACAGCTCATTTCTCATCACAGATCCGTGGGCTGCATTAAATGAGATCCTAACAGAAACTCACAGTTAAAGCAATTTTAAATGCCCTCTTTATGGACTCAAGGGACTATGCTGCTGAAACAAAGGTGATAATAAAAGTAGAACTCTTCAGTCATATTTGTGAGCTATTTCAGAATATTTCATTTATAAATGGGCAGAGGAGGCTCACACCTTTATGACTAGAGAGAGAGGAAGAAAACTAATTGCTTTCTTTTCTACGTTAACTCTACTTAAAAACATCAGACAAATGAACTTGGATAAGTTCTTACTAAGCAAGTCTTCTTTAAGGGCTAATGATTTCCTTAAAGATAATGAAATACTGAATGTAGCTTTATAATCTAAATCTAAGTATCAAAAGCTATATCAGGTAGTTAAATGCATCATCTTTCAAGATATGGTAGCACATAGCACTGAAGAAGTTATTAATTTGAAATAAAATTAAGAAAGAGACTATCAGTGGGAAAAAAAATACAAAGGTCTCCTCTGTTTACTTCTTGATCATTTTTATATGAAGAAAAATCCTGTGGTTTTACCTAGACAGCAATACAGAAATAATTGAAAGGTCACTGAATGAGTAATTTTGTTTTGCTATAGCATCATTTCTGGTTTCTATTGGCAATCGTAAAACTAAGTGTCAAGGGTTCATGTCCTCGAAATCACAGCAGCAGTGGGCACTTTTATAAGTAGTCCTGAAGGATGGCTGTTTGGACCGTCAAGGAAGTTTAATTGAATGTAGAAATTGGTGCTGTTACCAGATGAGGGCAGGGTTTTTGCCAAGGTTGAAGTATACTCTTTATGGAGCACTACAAGGAAACAGTATGATTGCTAATCATACACCTGTTTCTGGAGCTTATATGGCAAAATTCAATTTCCGCAGTTACCATTCTAATTATCAAATTCTGTATTAAAAGTAATGATTAGAATTGATAATACCAAGAATATCAGAGCAAAATCTTGTTTTATATATACTGAAATACAGTGAAATGAATCTGATAAAAAGCCTGATTCAGAGCTCGTCAGCATTCAAGGTGCAACACATCAAGAATATCTACACTCCATGAGTTCGTTAAAGATGTGGAAAGATTCATTTCCACAGAAATGCTCAAACAACATTTATCCTTAACATCTATCCATTTTTCTCTGTATATGGCAAAAAGGATTAGACTAATACATTATTGAAACAGATAACTTTAATGCAAATAGTATTTTAAAGGTTGCTTGCCTTTATTCCATAATATGTAATCTTGCTTAACTTTTTCAAAACTTCCTGCATATGCCTACCCATTTAATACAACAACCAAATTATTTCCTGAAAAATTCAGTATGTCTTGCCAGTGTAATCCAGAGCAAAAAAAGGAAATAGAAAGAAAATGTTTTTTAAAAAGAGAAGGGAAATAAAACAAAGAAGTTACAAAAAAAAATGTATTATAAGCGAGAGTTTTAAAAATATTATACTCTTCAAACTTTTCAGTAGTAGAGGGGTCTAGTAATGATCAGTCACCCCACTAAATCAGTTGTAATCAGTCACCTTTAAGACTGATACAACTGAGGTGAATTTGGAGGGATAGAGGAGATGGGTAAAAAGTAGTATCTTTCAATTTCAGAGGAGGCATAGCTTTTAATTCAACTCATGTCATCTTGTGAAGTCAAACCCTTATAGTTATGTTAACAATACACAGATGATTGTCATCTTTCCTTTGAATAATCTCAGGTGAAGAAACTTGAATTTTAATTTCTGAATACCCTTAAGCCCTTTAACTGACCCATTATCCACTGGCTACAATTCCACCTCAGTTACTTTCCGTCTGTTGGAATACTGCACACTTCCATTCACGCCTAGGTGATGTAATGATGGGTAATTAGGTCTCCAAAATCAAGACAGTGGTGGATAAAAGGAGCATGGAACTGTCCTTCATCAGGTCCCTCAGTATTGGACATGGGAGTCATGTCCTTTTCACAGCAGGTAATGAAGAATTTCTGTAACATGCTGGCCAAGGAGGTTGTGAAAGTAATCTTTATCAGCAGGTTTAAAAGGTGCTTAGGCAAACCAATATGCAACAGGTCTTTAAATGCATAATGGACAGGCATGGGCCTTCTGGTGTTCCTTGCACAGCAGTTGTGGATGCTGAGGGAGTGCAAAGGGAATGGGCCACAGAATCCTTCTCACATCCCCTCCCCAGATAGCATGTCCTTTGCCAGAGTCAGCATACTAGACTAGATGCATGTGCATTGTTTATCATAAGGATGGACTTCTGTAAACATAAGGATTGACTTCTGTGAACATAAGTAGTTTTTCCATACACCTTAAGCTCCAATATCTTTATTTACGTAATATCTTTTAATCAAAGTTTTTTTTCCTTTGTTGTTGTTGTTGTTGTTTTGTTTTTTTTTAGTTAGTTTTATTATTTATTCTCTTTGTGGATAAGCAGCTTGTAATTGATTTTTCATAAGCTGTGAATTTATTTACAGTTCTCCAGGTGAAACACGCTGATGCCACCGTGTATACATACATCGTGTATACATACTGAGCAGTATAAAATCAAACATATCTGTACAACTAATTATACTTTTAACCTGCTTTGGAAAATAAGTAGTTGAAGCCACTGTGGTGATAAAATGAACAGAACAGTGAGAACTGAGCTGCTGAAGTGAATGTTTTCTATGAGTAGATAATTAGAACAGGGCAGGTGATTGCCCAGGGCTGCTGTTGCTGGGGTTTCATGTTTGGTGCTTACCTATCATGAATTAACACAACATATGATTTCTGTTTGTCAGGGTGGCAGCTGTTTGGAAAGCTGAAGTGTTTGACAGCAATAAATATAGCAAAGGTTTCTGTTACAGAAGGAAGAGAAACAAGATCTCTCCTAGTACAAAGGTGGCTCTTGCCCCAGTTGCTGTTGGTTCCTTCTGTTTCTTGTTGCCATGTTTGAAACAAGTGGACCTTCTTTGTACATATTTAGGCAATAAGCAGCTTTTCACTATAGCTCTAGGATTCAATGAGCAAAAAGCCCAGTTAAATGGATTGTTTGCTCTGCAGAAGAATTTCTCATCTTTTAAAAATCACTTGTAGCTGTGAAGGTGGAAAGAGAAAGCTGGAGAGGAGCACTGCATTATGGAGACACAGGGAGGAAAGCTCAAGCCATTGTAAGAAAGGTTCTCTGCACCAGGAGACTGTCTAGATACCTCAAAATTTCAGCACTCCTGTCCGTACCCAACACTGACAGCTCGCTCAAGTTTCTCATTAAGGAAAACTTGGGACTGTCTGGTATGATGGGAGGTGCTATTTGAATAAACTATGAGAGTGTTTATACTGGGGGGGGGGGGAAGTCATTTATTGGTGATTCTGCTCTGCTTCTGCCATACAGTTTTTCTGATGTATAAGCAGTATTGTACTGATGGCCATTACAAGCTGTTTCAAGACCCTGAACAAATAGTCACTGTACTGATGATCCTTTTCTATGCTGCTTTATATTTCCTCACTTTATAGCCCTCTCCTGTACTTCATTTATTATATCTGGCACTTCTGGGGAGGTAGATGACAGGGCCTGATGGGGATTTGGGAAGATGAGTCGGGTCCGGGCTTGCTGTTCTGCTGTGCCGAGTTTTTAGACAAACTCAGCCCTGGCTGGACCTGGGAAGCTGTGAAGCCATGACCATGCATGTGTCCCCGTGTGCACATGCTGCAGTGGCCCTATCAGTTAGTTCAAGGAATGAACTATTAGAATTTTTCTTTATTGCATTAGATCTCAGCGTGTTACTGACAAAAAAAATCTCTGACAGGCTCAGTCACCTGACTACATTTTCTCTGTAGCACTCTAACAAACCATAGAGTCATAGAATAGAATCATAGAATATCCCAAGTTGGAAGGGACCCATAAAGATTATCGAGTCCAACTCCTGGCACTACACAGGTCTGCCCCAAAGACCATATGACTAAGAGCACAGTCCAAACGCTTCTTAAACTCTGATAGGTTTGGTGCTGTGACTACGTCCCTGGGGAGCCTGCTCCAGTGTGCGACAACCCTCTCAGTGAAGAACCTCTTCCTGATATCCAGCCTGACCCTCCCCTGTCACAGCTCCATGCCGTTCCCTCAGGTCCTGTCGCTGTCACCAGAGAGCAGAGATCAGCGCCTGCCCCTCCGCTCCCCTCGTGAGGAAGCTGCAGGCCGCCATGAGGCCTCCCCTCAGCCTCCTCTTTTCCAGTCTGAACATACCAAGTGACCTCAGCCGCTCCTCGTACATCTTCCCCTCTAGGCCCTTCACCATCTTGGTAGCCCTTCTCTGTGGAATAAGATCACAAATAATTTACTGCTTTTCTCAGGTATTTACTTCTTCATCTCCGAACCAAAAAACAGCAGGTCAATGAAAATCTCCGACTTCAGCTGACTTTTTGATACAACCATTAGGCACCCTTATTTTTTAATAACTTTTGTGGTTCTTTTGAACATTCTACAGTTTTCAGCTTTTCATTCGAACTTTTGAAAAAGATGCAGGTTTTATTGACAAATTGACATTTTGTATCCATCCTTCATGGTAAACTGTAGGTTAAGTCTAGCATTATCACAAGTTGTTTTGTTTGGTGAGTGTCTGTATTTGGAAAATGTATAGCTTTTCTTTGAGATGAGCAGCTCAGTTTTTTTATATATGTGTAAATATATATGTACTTGCCTATGTCTGGAAGACTCTTTGCAGTGGTTTTATGCTGCCCTAGAATAAGTCTAATAATATCTATACTTTGATGCACATACATCTATTTCCAGTAAGGCTTCCTCTCTTCAACTTCATGTAAGCAAAACGTGTTGAACCTTTCTATGGCTGTGTTTGGAAAGACGAGTCCTATCAGAATTTATAGTCCAAACACCCTCATTTAATATGAAATGATCTGATTGCTGTTAAAAGCTGTTATATATTTAAGGTTATTTGGGCTATGTAATATTTTAATTCTTCTTTTTCTAAAACCTGCCAGTTCACTGTTATAAAAAAACAAAGAAAACTTCATTTGTTCGACATCTGTCAGACCTCTCCCTTTGTGAACAAGCATTTCTTTTCTGACCATGACAGTTTGGTTTATCTGTTAGTCCATTTTGTAACCTCTCCTATAGACAGATTTTTATTAACCTATTTTTGTATCCTAACAAGACCAGTGCTTTTGTTGTCCTTGGCCAGAAATGCATAAAGTGTTTGCACAGTAAGTAAATGATTGCATAAAGCCAACTTTACTATGTCACTGAATCAACAAAAAGGTGTTTTTTTGTTTGTTTTGTTTTGTTTTTAATTTTACACAAATTCTCACTGCTTCTTTTGTTTCTGCCTGCAGTGCCCCCTAGGTTTGTGGTTCAACCAAACGACCAGGATGGGATATATGGAAAAGCTGTAATTCTCAACTGCTCTGCAGAGGGTTATCCTGTTCCTACCATTGTCTGGAAGTACTCAAAAGGTAGGATTCCTCCTGTAGTCACTGGGGACAAATTAATTCTGGTTTAGCAATAGCTTACTTACTACTAAGCTACTGGTTTAAACCATGTAGTCAAAAGCTACCAGGGTGCAAGAAGAGAAGTATCAGTTATGTTTATACTGTTCTATCATTTCCCAAAGCTCATCATGCTGGCCACTGTGACAGATGCAAGGCTGACCTAGATGGACTTTTGGTCTGCCTTAGAGACTTCCTTGAGCTGTGAATGTGCGTGTGTGTTAGCTATGGCCTCAGTGGGAGAGCAATGGAATGGACAGCTGAGAGAACAGAGGTACTGCTTTAATTGAAACAACCTCAGAACAAGGTTCACCAGCAGCATTTGGCTGACTTTTTTCCTTCAAAATCCATGATAACATGGCCAATCATATCTTTTTAGCAAAGAAGAAAGGTCAGGTAGCATTAGCATAAGCAGTAATTCAGTATGCGCTTTACATAATGCTTTAACATTTTCTTCTCATGTAACAGAGCATTAAAACTGGCCCCACTTGACCCATAGTAACCATAGGAAATTGACTGCTTTTTAATTAAAATTTGCTGCCTGTTAGATTTCATCCTTTTGCCCGTTGTCTTCTAGTTGTTTTTAACAAGAAAACAAACTCTCCAAACTCCGTACCCAGAGTACATGAGTTACCTCTATAATGATCTTTGTGTGCATCAGATGACATACAGACAAGCACAAATGTAGGTGCTGTTGAGAAGAAAACCTTAACTCATGCTCCTTGTAATTTTTGTTTCCTTAGGATCTAAGTCTAAATTATATTTGAAGAAAAAGTTTAGGGGAAGAGAAATGTTCATATTAAAATCTACTCTTGCTTTTATTCATACTTCCCATATGGTGGCAAGAAGGGTGCAGCTCTCCAAATCCCATTAATCGTGGGTTTTTAATTATGAATATAGGTCACAACGAAGCAACTGTGTTTTGTTTTGTTTGTATGTTGAAGAAGGAGGCCAAGTCAAGCTAGCTGAGTAATTAACCCTGAAAAGATAAGCAGCCCATTTTAATAAAAGAGAAAGGGACAGTGGTTTGATTTTAGTGATACTCTACCATCAAGGGACTGTTTTTAACGTTTTCGATTAATAGCTCTGAAGTATTTAAGTCAGAGAAAGTTTTAGTAGATACTTGAGGTAGGCATAGCCATCAAATTGCAGTTTCAGTTTTTCGTCAAGGTAACTTTGGGTGAAAAGGTCAGTATTTTTACAGAAGCCTTTATTTTCCTAAAGCATGATTCCAATTTCAATACTGGGTAATTGAAGTGCTGTACGGATCTGTAGGCTACATGACACTTTTTATCTTAAAGAGACCCTTTATATAATTACTTTATGAGCTAGGTTTGTATGAAATTCTGAAATAATTGCTGAGGTGAGGCCAGCAGGAGTAAAACAATCAGATCGTAGTTCATTGGTATGTACCACAACAGAGTACAAAGGACATCTGTACACCTACAGGCAAGTTAGTGTCATTGGCCTTTTGTGTTGGTGAAGAATGGAAAAAGAAAGCTCAGGTTTTTGTACATTGGGATAGACAGGTAACAGAGATAATAATAACAGAGATCAATACAGACACCCCATAATCATCAAGAATGTGTCAAGTCCTTCAAACTTAAAGAGATAATGGCACAAACTGAAACACAGGAGGCTCTGTCTGAACATCAGAAAACACTTTTTTTTTTACTGTGCGGGTGATGGAGCACTGGCACAGACTACCCAGAGAGGCTGTGGAGTCTCCTCCTTGGAGATCTTCAAAAGCCACCTGGACGTGGTCCTGGGCAACCTGCTGTAGGTGTCCCTCCTTGAGCAGGGGGTTGGACCACGTGACCTCCAGAGGTCCCTTCAAACCTCAGCCATTCTGCAAGTCTGTGATTCATGAGCATGTAGTTCTCTTGCAGATACATACATGCAGTAGCGTGTGATAAAATGCTGTCATTACTCAGGACATATTTCAGCTGTAACGGCAGAAAAAGTGTGTGTGAAGAATTAGAAGCCTGTGCAAATTCTTATGCAAAATGTTGCTAAGAGGTAGCTATCCTGAGTATATCCTGACTGTCAGCCCTTTCCCTTCTATGAGCGCCAAATTGTTCCCAGAACTTTTAATGTGAAGAAATATAAGAAGCGAGTGGTTACGTCTATCTGCTTGGGCAATTCATTGCAGACAGGTAGAATTAGTGAAGCATAGATGTTCTGTCCAGCTAAGTGACAGGAAAAAATGGCTTATTACAGGGGAGAGAAAAAAAAAAAAAAAAAAAAGGTTATTT
>VXAA01004775.1:335507-381453 GCA_013399115.1 Anseranas semipalmata | reverse complement strand
AAAAAAAAAAAAAAGGGAAGGAGGGGGATAAGTATGTGAGTAAAACAGTTGAAAAATCAACAACGGCAACTGATTTTTGTGAAAATATTATCCCTTTAACATTTCTAAGTTCAAAGTATCAGCCTCAGGAACCTTCTGTGTAACTGTAAGTCCCCAAAGGAAACTATTTTAGGACAAGAAGAATTTTTAGTATGCATGTCTGGTCTTTTTTTAATATTCTTGAGGTTGTATTCATAGGTTGTTATAGCTTGCTATTTTATATTAAATCATTCCACATAGTATTTACTCATTGTATTTCCTCCTTGGCTGACTCAGATGACTGTATATAGTAATTAATGTTGACAGATATCAACTTCACGTACAGAAAGTTGTATAAGAGAATTACGTTGAAGAAGACTACCTTATGATTTATCCCAACACCACCCTCAAATCCCCTCTTCTGCTGCTAAAGTAGGTTGCAAAACCCTTGTTACAGGAATTGTATCTCAATACATGCTGACAGAGTTCCCAATGCTGTAAGAACCTGAACTTGTGGTGGACCTCTGGACAGTACGGCAATGCTTACAGTATGGCTGTATTCTGCTCCCTGTTCCTTAAATCACCAGTGTCTTGTTTCCAAGGCAAAGCAGGTCCAACACAGCCAGCTAGGATTGGGGTTTGGACCTTTTCTCTTTATACTATGATTAACACTCCAACAGTAATTCGAGAGTCATCAGACACTATGTCCAGTAGCTCTGCTAAATGTGTAATTCTCAGCTTTTCTCTGTGGTGGAAAGGAGCAGTGCACTCACCTGCAATATTAAAGATGAAGTAGCCATTATTTGTATTTCTCTTTCTTGCCTTTTTATTTAAGCAGAACCATGCAGAGATGGGAGGAAACTTCCTCTAGGAAGGGACAAAGATGTGGTGGCTCATAAAATTGTAAAGTAGTCATTGGTGAACACACGAGAGAAAACATACATGGGCCAATTCCATGTGGCTGTGTCCAACCAGCTGTCCCTTCTTCCACAATTCTGTATCTTAAAGAGAAGAGTTTGAGTGTGTGTCCAGAAGTGTACACATCTCATGGGTCTTAAAAGGCTGTTTCAATCTTAAAGTTGTATTAAGATTTTCTTTCTTAAAACCAAAGTTAATACAGAAATCTTTGGCTTCCTGTGTTTTTATGGACTTTCCATTATTATGTTATTACCAAACATGGCACTTCATGCCTGATTAATGTTCTGAGTTCTTGGTTTCTTTCTTTCTTTGTCAATTTTTTTTAATCAGTCTGAATGAATATTGGCTCCAGACATGGCAGAACAGAGATTTTATGTGTCATCAGTCAGTCAGCTGTAGGAGGAAACGAGCAACACAGTCGCTGATGTGTTTTTCTGCGTTATCCAGAGTTTAGCAAACAAGGTCCTAGAGGTCCCTTGAGTATTCCATGTTTACTACAACAGACATCCCTCTTAGTCATAAGAAATTCATCTGGTGTATGCATAAGGGATGCATACTTGTATGACTGTTCAGCTGTAATTGTCAATAATTTATCAGCCTCTAAATGTACAACAAATGTGCCTTTTTACCCATGGGCTGTCTGAAAATCTCCTTCATTTTCTTTCTCTCCCTTCCAGGTTCTTCCACTCCTGCTTTCTGCTCTTTTTGTCCCTTTACCTTTAACATGGGCAAATTATTCCTGCCATTATATTCCAAAAGCCTTTCTTCTTTCCATTTAATGGATTCAGTTTTGGCAAAGAACCACTCCATTTGTTCCAGTGATGCCAGAAACATTTGTATTTTAATTGAATTGAGCCTCTAAGAACAGGAAGCTATAGTTTCTCCCTTATTTAAAAAAAAAAAAAAAGAGAGAGACACTTTCCCTCCCAACTAACCTATTTTTATGTTCTGGTTTAGGTGCTGGGGTTCCTCAGTTCCAGCCAATTGCACTGAACGGTCGTATCCAGCTTCTCACAAATGGCTCCTTGTTGATTAAACATGTTCTGGAAGAAGACAGTGGATACTACCTCTGCAAGGTCAGCAATGATGTGGGAGCAGACGTCAGCAAGTCCATGTACCTCACTGTTAAAAGTAAGAACTAAAACTCTTCTCTGTGATCCAGATATTGCCATTGAGTGAAAAAGACTTGTCTACTGCATCCTTAGTTTAGACGGGTTTTTGTTATTTTTAATTTAATGTTGTATTCAGCTGCATGTGGTATCACCTGGAAAGTGATTGGTATGTTTAATAAAAAGCATTGCTTAGTAGAGAGAGAAAAGGAGACTTAAAGATGTAAAGGGTTAACATCTCATTTTAAAAAATTGTATCACGTTTATGAGGTACAGCTGAATAGTAAAGGGAAAATATGAAAGTTCTTTGGTCAAGGGCAAAAAAAGAAAAAAAAAGAATGACAGAGGAGAAATACCAGCAGCAACTGTTAAAAATCTTGGATATGGAAGAAAGAATGGATAAAAAAATCACTTAATTCTCAAGATACCTTACATAGATACTATTGGTACAGTTACAGTAGATACCACAACATGCTAAAAGATATTATAGATACCATTACAGTAGTCATTTTGACTTGGCCACTGGCAGATAACTTTCAGAAAATACATCTAATTCTGGTGAATCTGGAGTGTATACCTTACGTCAGCCTATCTGTACTGTCTAGGCACAAGAGACAAAGCAATCCAGTTTTCAGGTGCATGTTAACCGTAACTCCTTCAAACGTGAACATAGCTGAGAATATAGAGGAAGTATTATGACAGAAAGTCTTAGAGAGAATATAATTTCTCACTAGAGAAAAAAGAAGCTATTGACACTCCAGAACACCAGATGTACCTAGGTGACCTCTTAGAGCATTATTGAAGGATGTCACCAAGCTACGCATTTTCATGCTTGCAGGATGTTTGAAGATTGACTGAGTGCTTTGAAGTTCTGAGATGTCAATTAGCTTGGCAAAGGTATGCCCTTGAAAAGAAAAAGATTAATTCTTTTTCTCAAAGGGAGGAAAATCCAACTTATTCTCCATTGGAGAGCTATATTTTAGACCACTAATGTTTGGGTTTAAGGGTGTTGTTCATTTGTTGTAATGTCAGAGAATGAATAACTAAGTTCTTTGAAAGGAAGATGTCAACCTTATTAGATTCGCAAGCCCTGGTACTTCCAATGTCTTTTCCACTCTCATTTACCATACTGGCTCTGTTTTCTGAAAAATAGCAT
This sequence comes from Anseranas semipalmata, assembly GCA_013399115.1. Taxonomy (NCBI): domain Eukaryota; kingdom Metazoa; phylum Chordata; class Aves; order Anseriformes; family Anseranatidae; genus Anseranas; species Anseranas semipalmata. Next base: position 378,252 of record VXAA01004775.1, on the reverse strand, counting down.
GATATCCCAAATCTCTCAAGTAAGTACATTAATTGCATATTTCTTCTGTGGATCAGTAGAAGTTCCAGCTTCTGTGGCTTTCATAATTGAGCATTTCTGGGCCAATCTTCAACTGTAGTAGCAATGCACTGCTGTAATATGCTACAGAAAAACAGCTTTCCTCTGGTTGGCAGCTATGCACACTGCCTGTCTGATCACTGCATGCAGTTTCATGTATGATAAAAGAGCATCCCTTATCAAATAAGAGCAGGAGCTTCCCCGGAGAGTCAGTCACTGTTTGAATCTAATGAAAACCCCTCTGGCTCTGAGATAGCAGGCAAGCACGTCTGTACACCCTCATACATCCACACTAACACACGTACTGCTCCCAGCATAGCTATTAGAGCAAATGCTGTTAGCGTGTTGGTGCCTGCATAGAAAAGGCGCAGCTTTAGCCTTAATCGAGCACACATTAAGAACAAGCTGCTTTCCGGAGTGACTTGATGGAAGTGTGCCATGATGGACTTCGTGGATAGCAGGATCCGCAGGTCTGGTGGCATGATTATGGCACCAAATACTTGCATCTAATCAGGTGAAGTGACTCCAAAGTGAGCGTCTGTACCTGCATTTATTCTCCCTGGTACTGTATCTTGTTTGTTGTTTTCTTTTTCTCCCTGGTAATTCTGTCTCCTTTTCCCCCTTGCCCACAAGGTGGTTTCTGGACCCTAATCCTTGGGAATAGCCCTACTACTAGACAAAAGCCTCAGGCTTCCTCCATGAAATTCACAGTATTCTTAATTAATTGATCCTGCATAATGTGCTACCTTGCTCCACAAGGTCACCCTAAATACCTCCTTTACTCAGAGGCAGAAGGTGATCAGACCTAGCCCAGGTATTTGTTTCTGGGTGAAAATGTCGATAAGAAACAGCCTTCCAAAATGTAAATAAAGATGAACATCAGTACATCTTGCTGTGGCTTCCTTGTGATAAATTGGCTTCCTACTTTCCTTTAGTGTGTATGTAGGTTGTCTGTGAGAAGCAGCTCAAATCACCTGAGAAAAAAGTAACTGGCTTAAATGGACTTAGTAACTGGTAATGAAACTAGATTGCCTCTCAGAAAGAGAGACATGACAGCAGTCCCCTTACAACCTCCTGCTCTTCTTCTTAACTGTCCCTTGTACCGCTGACATGTTGCATATAGAGATGCTAACCATTGATAGCATCACTGTGAACTTAAAATAAAAACCCTTATGTGCAGGTGATTCTTTTCCTCCACATTTAATGAAAGTTTCCTCCTACTCTGTTAGTAACATTGCTGGATAAATTTCTGCCTTCCATAGTTCCTGTGTCAAATCTTCTCTTAAATGAGAATGGATGTTGTACTCTTCCAGCATTTCCAGTGTCACCTCTATGTAAACAGAAAAGCTATTGTCCTTTGATGTCAAAAGAGGGTAGATGAATTTTTGTTTTGGCAGTTCAGGGGTGGCCAGAATAAACATTGACCTAATATAGTTCCATGACTTGCCACCTCTAAAATTGACAGATTTTTTCTTATTGTAAAGACAGCTCAAGCTTCTTTAAACCATCTTAGCTTGCTTAACAAGACTTTTTAAGGTATGAAGGAAATGTTAGTAGTTCCAGACACACATTTATTTAGTGCCTCAGTATTTGCTATGTGACACCTTCACCTCAGGGAAGCAGATCCAACTTTTTGGTTGAAGGGAGATTGTATGAGGAGGGAGTGCAAAGAAAAAATGTTGAGAGGAAAAGAAAGAGGCTTCACGAATAGTAAAAGAAATGTGAAAAGAAGGAGCTGCTGGAGTCAATGCTGAATCAGGAACCACAAGGCTAGAATGGCAACTGTGAGAGCAGAGAATCTTCATTTAGCAGTTATTATCCTTCACCCTTTCTTCACCCTTCCATTTTTAAGAAAAGGACATAAAAATCATGATCATTGACTTTTTATTTTCTTCTGAACCAAGGATAAGAAATTCTGAATACTTATTCACCAAGACATACAATATTAGAAAATTAGAGAGATCTGGAATAAGGAATCTAGTGCATCTAGTGTTGTCTTGAGAAATTACTCCTGGTGGTTGGGATTAGAAGACTTCTAAAGAATTTCTATAAAAGATAATGAGCCTTTAACATAAACGGAAGAACTAAAATTATTTAAAGGTTGCCTGGGATTCACAGGGGAAGAGAGGTCTGCTTAAAATGGACTGCCTACCTACCTTCATCTGAATAAACTTCATACTTCCTAATTCCACTTTAGGGGCTATATATAACATGATAGAACAGTATTGTGAAAAAAAAAAAAAAAAAAAAATCCCTGCTGGAAAGCAAGCTTTCAGTAAGGTATGTATGTTCCTATACAAATAATCAGTTGGGGGCACTCATGTTAGCCCTGCCCCTTCCTAATTCCATCACATATTTCAATGTCAGTATGGAGACTGAGAAATTTTAATCTGGTCACCAAAGCATGTCCAACAAATCCTGTCTGCTAATAAAACAAAATCGGTTCATTCACTTTCCTCTGAAGTATGCTTCTTAACTATTTGCATTATGTGTTTAATATATCAGCCTAAAGCATTAAGCTCCAGACTCACTTCCCTCCAGCAGGAGCATATTAATCCCAGCTAATACTTTTAATGTTAAGTTTCACCATTTAAACATTACATAATAATAATAATAATAAAACTACTTTTTTGTTATGTATGAAAAGAGCTTGGTGGAATAACAGAAACAGAAAATGCTGTTTGGGAAAGGGAGCCTGGTCAAAGTGTAAAAAGAAGTTTAGTGCCCTGTTCTTGAAGCTACCTTGAGTCCTAGCTGTGGCAATTTACCACCTCTGCTGCCTCTGCCTCCTTTGATGCCTCTTGTCCAGGCAAGAGCTGTTTCTCTCCATCTTCAGACAACTCATGGAACAAAGAAGCCCTGATTGCATAACTAGCTTCGTCTGCGAAAGAAATAAAAGCCAGTAGTAGTTATAAACACAAACAAACCCAAAATACACTTATCAAGGCAGATTCTGAATCTAGCAAAGCTGTTTCCTCCACTGCTAACTAACAATTGTTCCACCATATTGCTGAAGCACTGCAGCATTTGTTTTTTAAAATGTATAGAAGTCTATGCCTTGCTTCCTCCATGAACTTGATCTGGGCAAGATAAAGGCACACTTCCCGTGTGGCCAGTCAAATGAGTTTGCTTTGCTGCAGCACCTGCAGTAACGCCAGTGCGCTGTGATGGAGAACTTGCTGTGCTCTGCTCACTAGGGTACCTCTAAATACTCATCTTAATCTTTCAGAATATAATTCCTTATTGAGAATATATGAATGTTGAGAACTGTCTGATTGCTATTTTTATTTGTGTAAGAAAAGAATAGCATCTATATACAGATAGTAGCCTTTTGTCTGTGTTGAATTTCTCATCAAAAATCCGTATATCCCACAAGATGCTGGTAAGGGTGGCATTACCTGTTGTGCATTTGCAAAAGTAGATTATCCACAATATGTTGTAAACAATGATAAAAATCACCATCCCTAACACCTTCAAAAAATGTTTATAGAAAGAACAGCAATCATACTGTGTCAAATTCACCTGAGCCCAGCTATTCTGATATTTCGTAATCTCCCTCTGCTCCATTTCTCACTGTCCCATGGTCTATAAATAGTATTTTCTGTGGCAAAGCAAAACAAAGTCCCCTAGTCTGATTGTGAACTCTGTTTTACTATTTTTCTCCTCCTGACATTCTTCCATCTTTGAACAAAGAGCTTTTTATTTATTTGCTTCAAACCTACTTTACAGCTACCTCAGGTAAAGTGCATTTTTGCCCAGTGTACAAATTTGGCCAAAATTGGTAAAAATCTCTAGCTGGATTACGTGCGAATCTCATCAGAAAGAACGAATAAGTTAAAGGGATTGAAAACGAAAGTCAAGTTCAGTGAACTGGAAGTGCTCCTATATCCCAGGGTGTCTTTTCTCATGAGCTGGCAAGCTAGCTACCCTTACCTATTTTTGCCTTTACCCTCATCACAGGCAGCTGTCTCTTTTACCACCTAGTTTTGGCAGACAAAGGCAAAATCTCTGTTCAATTATGATGATGTGAACAAACTACAATATAGCTCAGTTCTAATTTCCAAGTCAGCGTTGATGGATTGTAATAGTCTCTCCTTGATTTAATTACTTATTTATTTTCATTAAAGCAGAGCCTAAAAGAAGCTGTAAGAAAGCTACAGTAAATCTTGGAAACATGAAAATTCTCCCTGGACACTAGTACTTTCTCTTGTTAGTAAAACAGCCCATTTTTTTCCTAATAAGGTCCTCCCACTAGGAGAAATGAACAAGGTCTGAATGCTGTTTCCTGCCTCTTCAGACCATTGGCACAGCTTTGATTTAAGGACTTGCACTTTAATCACCCATCATGTGTCATTACCCCGACAGGCGGCAGCAGCCACAAGATACAAGCTCCAATAAATTGCACTGAAAATTGCTGAAGCGATCCTTTGTTGATTTTCCTTTACAGCTATTCAATGGCAGATCAGCTGTCATAACAACACAGTGCCTGTGGCAACAGGGTGAAATTAAACGTGAAGTATGTTCAAGGTAGCTGGTAGAAAGCTGGAATATCCCTTTTCTTCTGTAAATTCAAATGCTTTCTATTTCTTTCAATAATGCCAAGCCTGTGGCAATTGGCTAAAATGAATGCTTTCTCTTGTAAGATAATTGTCAGATGCACTGCAGTACAAATACTCAAGTGCTTTTGTATGCAAATTTTTGCAATACTCTTATTTAAGACAAGGAGAGCAGGTAAGGACTTCTCTCTCTCTCTCTCTCTCTCTCTCTCTCTCTCTCTTTAAAATTTGTTTCTTATTGGGTGCAAGGAGAAAAAGAATACAGCAGCCTTTTTTCTTTCCTGGGAGGCTGGCTGCACAGCCATGTTTCTGACAGGAAGGTGAAATACAAATTTCTCTCCAGCTAGCTAGATAGCTAGAAAGTGCACATAGGCCCTGCTGTATCTTTTGCATTTGTATCAAGAATATCTTATTCATTGATTTTTTTGTTAGCATAGTGTCTCTCAGTTTTATGTTGCCCAAATATCAGCATTCAAGATGACACATGGGTGGGGGTTATTTTCAGAAGTTCTCTTTCTATTGAAGTGGATACATAGTGGATACAGAATATTAAGGCTTTCTTGAAAAAATGACCAGTTTAAAGCTGTGGTGATCTCATCATTTTGAATAGCTTCACGTCTTCACTTTTCTTAGAAAGCCTCATAGGCAATAGGATGTACAGTGTGTGTATTCTAGCTGCTGTTTTATTTTCTTAAGTTACTGAGCACATCAGTAATACTTAAACACAGCCAAATTACACATATTTTTACAGTGTGTCCTCCGTTCTCCATCTCAATATCTCTTTTCTTCTATTAAATTACTAGTTTTTTCAGAGAAGAATTCACATGTCTCTCAGACTGTAATGAATCTGGTGTTCAGGTTTGGCCAGCTGTTGTCAGTAGGTTTCTGAGCAGCAGAATTCATTTCAGATGAAGGATTACAGCTTTTGTGTGTTTGACCACTACTAAAACAACACTTCAAAATGCTGTCTGCTCTGCTGTCCTTCTCCAGTTGAGATGCTGGTGTTGCAGTGATTGATACAAGCTAGATAATCCATTCACAATAACGTACGTCAAGAAAGTAAGCCCAAATATTTCAGTATTTTATATTTGACACAGTATTGTAAACTACACTGTGCCAGAATATAATAATCTGGCAATCTTGAAAGGCTCTTATCTGGGAGGACATACCCTGGAATTTATTCTTACTGATAATTTGGAAGGTTGTTTTCTTGAAAGAGAATTTAAAACATAACTATTCGGGTTTAGGCTTGCCTTCACATGAAATGTGAATGAAGACACTTCTGGAACACAAGTCACAGTAAGTTTTTAAGAAAAATACATGCCAGTGAGCATAGGGCACTTGACAGCCAGAATTTCAGGAATAGTCATCTTTGGTTACTGATTACTCTGATGTGTCAGGCTTAGAGTTTAGTTTACTTCTCCTTCTAGTTTGATAGAATAGATAGAACATCCTCAAAAAACTCTGATGTTCACCGTTGCCTTCCTTTCAACCTCGAGCTGCCACTGTGCCCCTCCTGGGCTCTGCACCGACTTTAAGCCTCACTGGGGAGAGCTGGCAGATGCTGTATGAGGGCACGAGTTACTGCTCAAGCTGAAGTGGCTCACAGGGCTTCTTCAGGTGGGCCATCTTTACATGGCACACTCAGAGCATTGGATTCAACAGCACAGAAGTAGAGCACTAGGTGTTCGGAGCTAGATGTGACGGCATTTAGAGGCTGTGGTAACATGTAACATGTGGATCTGGAACTGGAAGGTGGGGAGAGAAATGAATAGACATGGTAATTACATTTGAACATTTATCTCCGAAATTCTCATCAGAACACACCACACATAAAAAAAAAAGATTCTTTACTTTTTTTTTCCTTGTTTTCTTAGAATAGTAAGCTATGCAAATTTTAGAGTGGTTCTAAATCTCAAAGTCAGCTACACAAAAGTGTATCTTAAGACAAATAGTGTTAGGATAATGTTCTGATAGGTTATTTCTTTTTTTCCCTTAATCTGTGGGGTAGAGGAATGACTAAACACTAACCATTCAGTAGTGATGTTTACTGGTTTATATACAGTCAAATGCATTTCAGATTCAGCACATCAGGTGCACGGTCTCATTTTTCTGGAATATTTACCTTAAGAGGCATTTAATGCTTATGGTGTATATAGCTCCCTGGATTTTCATGCTTCTGTTTTATTCAACCAAATAATTTTCCTGAGTAACATTTTAAAATACAGATGCTTCTGTGAATACATTAGTTTAAAGTGGGGGGTGGTGTATGCAGTATGTTTGCTAGCTTTAATGTTGACTTCTAGTGGAGGAAGTGCATGCATGACATATTGTTGCTTATTTTTATATTTGCAATGTCATCAGGAGTTGAGCCTATCTTACTAACAAAGATTAAATAAACTTCAGTAAATAGTGCATTGTAAAGCAATAGTGGGATGTAAATTAATTTAGCGGGTATGTGCTGTACACATGACTATTTCCCCTTTAGAAGAGCTAGCTTTTATAATATTGTGTTTCTTATCCCTTTCCCTTCCCCTTCTCCTACCCTTACCTTTGTCTCTACCGCTTTCCCCTCATCTCTTTTCCCTGTGTCTAGTCATGCTAACTTTAAGATACATCTCATTTATAAAGTTGTAGCCATGTTCCAGCAGGACAAAACCTCGCGCTCGAAGAGGACAGTATTCTCATTTTTCCTTCCCTTTTCTTTCTTCTGTCCATTCTCATCTAATCAATTTCTTCTCCTGCAACAGAGCAGGTCTCTTTTCACTCAGACTAATTTCAGTATGATTTTGGTCACATTCTCCTTCAAAGTTTATCTGAAAAAAAAAAAAAAAAGGAAGCCAAAATCCTACCCATAATGAGAAAAGAATGAAAACAGAATGCTGTCTGCCACAATATATTTATGCATCACCTCCCAACAGACTTTGAACAGGCAACCTGTAAAAGATGCCGTGACTCTTCTCTTCTTTTACCCTTGGCTCATTCCAGCTTGGCTCTTTGCCACACTTTGCCAAGGAAAGGCTCCTTCCCACAGGCTGTACATCCACCCCGAGTAACCCACACCTCGGCAATGTGCACAGTTCATCAAGGCACAGCAAGAGCGTAGCAGCCAGTTGTGTGCCAGACTTTGATGAGATTTTTTTTTTAAAAAAAGGAGACTATTCTTGTTTCTTAATCCATTTGAATGAGTGACTTCACAATCACCACTGTCCACCCTTCTATCTGTCCATTTCAGAGCTTTGCATTATTAATCCTATGTGAATTTAGGATTCACAGAACGTGAAAAGTGTGGATGGTGTCTTAAATCATAATATTTCTTCTTACATACCAGGGGTTATTCTGCACTTTGAATGAGCTCACCTCAGTCTTTTTCAGCACAAGACCTATTTCAAAAGGTTATTCACTGGTTTTAATTACTGTATGACATCATAGAACCTACATCATAACTCTTCTTAAATTAATTTGTTTGGGATTTAGGGCCATTAAAATGTTTTTGTTCTGTTCCCCAGCAATGACGGCGGTTTGTTCCTTTATTAATATATGTACTAAAGTATCTTCCATAGCTGATTGTTTATCCATTGCTTTAATTTGATGTAAAAATTAACTTACATAAAACAAGGAAAGAATGAAACATTGAGTTATAACAAAAAAAATGCAATAGCTTAAAAATATGTAAGATATAAACTGAATATTGTATGTCAGAGACACCAAATCAGTTACATACATTTTACTGTATAATTCTCCTGTAGTAAGAAAAAAATATAGAAAAAAAAAAGAAAAAGAAAAAAGTAGTTTATATGCAAATATTTTATGCTTTGGATGAAAAGAATTTCTTTCTTTTTAAATATCATATCAAATGTTGCTATTAGCCAAAGACAATCTCATACAACTGCTTCCATCAGTGCAATTTTAAGCTTTTCTTAAAGGAAGCAATTTTGTCTTCAAATATAAAGAAAATGTCATTTTCTGTAGTACTTTCTTTTTGCTTCAGAAATAGTTTTTTTCTTACTCTTCAAAAAGACTTGCATGGTAGCTTTGTTCATAGTCCTCTGTGAAAATTCTACCATGGTACACAGCATTAATACTGTGTATAGATTCTGTGATAATTAGCATAAAAACAAAAATTTACATCTGGGAGGCATACAAAAGGAACAGAAAATGCAAGGTAGGAAGAAGAGCTGCCTACAAGCTGAAGATGCTGTATACAAAAGAGTTTAAGGCATTGTTTCTTATACCCATTCCTGCTGTACGTGTCAGGTACAATCAGATTGAAGGATTTGTAAATGTAGATTTTCTTTCAGTGGTCTAAATATATTTGCCTTGTGTGAAACAGGTTTCCTTCACTCTGAATTGTGTTCCTACCCATAAAGATTCAACTTCTGCGTCAGCATGCCAGCTCCCCTGCATGTTGTTCTTTCAGATATTTGTTTGGTATGTGATGCTTGAGCATATCTTAATCAGTTGCTTTTATGTTCTTTGGGGAAAAAAAAAAGGATGTGTCCACTTATGGCCACGTCAATTGATTTCTGAGTATCTCCACAGTATGGATAACTGAAGCATGTCTCCATTTTTTAGATAAATCTTATTAGGATCCTGCAGGGTTAAGAAATGAATCGATTAGGTCTATCAAACCAGGAGCTAATGAATGAATGAGCTCTTACTATTGTCCTAATTACTTATGATTAATATAACCAAATCCATAATTTTTTTTAACTGCTTCCATCAGGCTACAGAATAACTAGTCTTACATTCACTTTCCTTTTTCTTTTCCATATTGAGATAGAATATTTGATAATGTAGGAATTGTGTTGTCCAGGCGCTATGTACATCTTTATGAAATTCATTTTACCTTCTCTAGCATCATTTATTCAGTGCTTAATTTCCATCTGGCAAACTCATAGTAGACCCTGGGAAAGCTGTGTCACGTAACTGTATGGATGTAGGTGAATACACAACTGAATTAAGAAAAGCGAAATGATTTTTCAATGAAGGAGTAAATCACAGCATCACAGAATGGTTGAGGTTGGAAGGGACCTCTGGAGATCATCTGGTCCAACCCCCCTGCCAAGCAGGGTCACCTAGAGCACGTTGCACAGGATCGCATCCAGGCGGGTTTTGAATATCTCCAGAGAAGGAGACTCCACAGCCTCTCTGGGCAGCCTGTGCCAGTGCTCTGTGACCCTCACAATAAGGAAGTACTTTCTCATGTTCAGCCGGAACTTCCTGTGTTTCAGTTTGTGCCCATTGCCTCTCGTCCTGTCGCTGGGCACCACTGAAAAGAGTCCGGCCCCATCCTCTTGACACCCTCCCTTCAGATATTTGTACACATTGATAAGATCCCCTCTCAGCCTTCTCTGCTCCAAGCTAAACAGGCCCAGCTCTCTCAGCCTCTCCTCGTATGAGANGGCCTCACCAGGGCTGAGTAGGGGGGGAGGATCACCTCCCTTGGCCTGCTGGCAACACTCCTCCTAATGTACCCCAGGCTACCATTGGCCTTCTTGGCCACAGGGGCACACTGCTGGCTCATGGTCAGCCTGCTGTCCACCAGGACTCCCAGGTCCCCTCTCTGCAGAGCTGCCTTCCAGCAGGTCAGCTCCCAACCTGTACTGGTGCATGGGGTTATTCCTCCCTAGGTGCAGGACCCTGCATTTGCCTTTGTTGAACCTCATGAGGTTCCTCACCGCCCAATGCTCCATCCTGTCTAGGTCGCTCTGAATGGCAGCACAGCCCTCTGGTGTATCAGCCACACATCCCAGTTTTGTGTCATCCGCAAACTCGCTGGGGGTGCACCCTGTTCCATCATCCAGGTCATTGATGAATAAGTTGAACAAGACTGAACCCAGTACAGACCCCTGGGGGACACCGCTAGTTACAGGCCTCCAACTAGACTCAGCACTGCTGACTACAACCCTCTGAGCTCTGCCATCCAGACAGTTCTCAGTCCACCTCACTGTCCACTCATCTATCCCACACTTCCTGAGCTTGAATACTATACTTGAATGCTATACTTCCAACTATAGTTCTTGACTGATGGAATAGTATTTTCCATTAAAGTTGTTGTCTTGTTTTGAAATATGCAAACACTCCTGCTGACTTTGCAAAAAAGTAACGGTATCTATTAAGTGTTTAGATATTTATGAAAGTTGGCCACCTTTTATCAGAACATTAGAGCAGTCTGTGCAGGCACAAGTAGGTCCATGGAATTGCCATGGTGGAGCAACAACAACAACAAAAAGACATGATCAGATAGTATAGGGATTTTCTGAATGTACTTATCCTGTTTACTTAGCTGTAATGCAGCTTTCAGAGAGACACCTAAAATGACTAGTCTTTGGCTGATCTGATGAAGGTGACTGATTTCAAATCATTACAACAAAATAAAATCACACATCTAGGTTTTTAGCAGAAAAAAAGTTTAGAGCTATGTTGGAAATCTTGCCTTCATCAGACAGAACAATTCTTTTGTCTGTGGCACTGTTTTTTGTTTTTTGTTTTTTTTTTACATTAAATTTATTCCTTATTATCCATCCACCCAAAGATGCATCCTTAATATTATATTGTTGAAGCCACTTCTTCATTCTTAAAGTAGAGCCCTGATTTATAAAAATGGTGTGTGTACAATGCTTTTTTATGTCATCAGAGACATGCTGAAGGATGCTTAGCAAAGGAGATGACTATTTAGGAATTTAAGCATATGTTGCTAGGAGTTGGTTTTAGGTTTGGGTTTTGTTGGTGTTGTTTTAAAATTTAATTTAAACTTTTAAGGAAAAGCCTGTGTGTATATATATCATACACCATACTCTGTAGGTATGTGTAATCAATCTCCAGCAAATGTTGTTAGTCTTTGGAAATGAATACACCAATTGATGTCCGTAGTCTGGCTTTCACTCAGCACCACAAGTTCTTTTAGTTCCCATTCTGACATTTTCTTGTATCAGTTAAAATACATTCCTAAATCATATCATCAGTGACCTAACAAGAATTTGTTTCTACTAACTGATGTGTCATATTGAGCTCTAAGTACCTTAGAAACAATCCCATTCTCCTCCTACTTCCATCTCTCTCCTCACTAAGGACAAAGATTTTCAAAGGATCGAATGTATTTTCTGAAAATTAGCTGATATAAAATTGTGACCATGAAATGGGAGATTCCTTTCTTAAAAAAGAATTCTTTTCCTCCTTCCTTCAAAAAAGAATACCTCAACAGAGCTCTTACATAAATGCATTTTGTTGCATGTCTTCAGAGCGGTAGGAAGAGCATCATTATTTTTTCCTGACTTTTAATTACTAGTCCTTGATTTTGGTAATTGCACACAAGTAGTGCAATAGTGCAGCAGGATTTCACTTCTGTGGTCTTATCTTGAAACTGGCTTTTTAAATGAGTGTCTGTTTCTGTAAGTGCTCCATAAGAAAGCAGTGCTCTGCTATTTTTGTCTAACTTCTCAATGCAGCATATCTGTTGCATTTACTACTGGTACAAGCGGGCTCTTTGCCATGCACTTAGAGGCATAAACCCATACTTTCAAGCAAGGAAAATCTGCTATCAGATTTTAAGTGGTGACTTGCCATGCTGAAATAAGGAAGAACAGACTTTTCATAAGTGGTTGCATATTGTTGTTGAAAATCCAATTACCGTTTGCTAAATGCCCATCTCTAAGATTTAAATAATAGTTAAATGAAGTTCCTAGTTTTTAAGGAAAGTGGGCATGTACTTAAATGTTGAGGAAGATCATTGCAGGAGTGCACAGCGATCCAGGGTGCCCTCAGGATTTTTTGCTGGCTCCATGTAGGATTTGTGTGTGTTCCCAGATATATTTCAAGGAACTCACCAGTGGATAGATTGATGCGAATGAAGAGTTCTGGGGTTCAATTACTTATAGTGTTGCCTTTCTGGATTGACTTTGTTTAGGCATTCCCAGCTGAATAACTCATTGTGCAGAGGTGCCTCCCTTTTTGGTTTTAGAGCCTTTAGTGTGGATGTGGAAACTTCCCAGAGCAATTAAAGAGGTATTCAGATAACTGAGAAAGGAGAGAACAACCCGGTGAGGAGTAACAGTTTGGCAGTACCCACTATTTAGCTTGACTAGGATGACTAGGGCTCCTTCTTCTGCTGCAATTTGCTTTTAACCATTGCTAGCTAGTTATGTCACCTGTTGAGGTACCGTATCAGAATAAACCCCTCTTCTGGAAGGGAGGGGTCAAATGGACAATCAAGTGAGCACCAATGAGCTGGTGGCTTGGCCTCTGCTGAGCTGTGGTTGCTATCCATGTCTGCCTAACATGGGGGAGATGCAAAGTAATTAACCATTAAAGAGGCTGAATTTTCTTCCATTTGCTGTGGGGTAGTCATGCGAACCTGAGCAGTTACCACAGCTTTGCAGATAGACAGAAAGTTCTTCAGATGTTACAAATAAACTGTGCATTTATGTGCTTATATGCATATACCAATATATGCTGTCTTCTACAATTCTCATTAAGTTCCTTAGATCTTGTCCATATTCAAGATTATTTCTTCTTTTGCTGATTATTGTAGTATGTTCTAATAGTAACATTACATAGTTGTATTACTACAGATCTCTCACATGGACACTTCTTCTGGACACTTTTTGCAGCTTAGTTAAAATTATTTCCACAGGCAAGGGACACATGAATGGACAGATGAAACCCAAAACATTAACCTGAAACAAATTATGCCCCAGCTTCTGCATATGAAAGAGCAAGCTGTGTGTGTAAAGTATAGGAGCTTGAAGACACAAGGGGTTTAACCTGGAGCTATCCAGGGACACTTGCTGGGAACACACAGGTGTCAGAGTGCTTTTATGGGATACATCATGTACTTCCAGCTTGCTGAGGGCAAGACATCCTGACTTGCCAGTACATTAACCTGTTTCTCACCCAGTGCGATGTAAGCTTACCCAGTGAGTTTCACATTGATGCTGAAATGAAGTTATTGGAGGGGAGTTATACCAGAATGGTTATGCATTTCAGCTTCCCTCCTTTTATCTTACAACAGAATAACTTATTCTCATGCTTTCATGACCAGAAAAGGGAGTGTCATACTATATGAAATGTTATGTACCATCTAACTGGTTCAAGTTGGGTGGGATCTGTAAGTGAGGATAATTCAGACACTTTATGCAAATCATGTAATGACTTTTAAGTCTGGCATACTCTATGTGTACCATGCAATGTCTTCCCAGCAAAAGTTGTCCATTTGCTGTAAGTCTGATTTATTTGGCATTTCATACAACTCATTTAAATGTCTTCTTTTTTTTTTAATAAATACATTGGAAATCCACATTTATGTCCCTGCCATACAGAGGCCAAAAGAGAAAAAAAGTGCATATTCGTAAATCCACAGAGGACTTTGTGCGGAAAAGAACAGCATGATTTCTCAAAGTATATGGGTGAACAAATTTTTAAATTTTTATGTCTCTTACAATCACATGTATGTATGCATATATGTATATATTGACATGCATGTACACAAATATGAATAATGAGCAAAAAACTAACATTATAGCAACACTTTAGATATTGTTTCCATTGAGTAGTTTTAGGAAAAAATATGTGTGGTATTAAATATTAAGTCAATCTACATAGCTTTTAAAAGGTATAATTCTTACCAGTTGGGAATAATCCATTATCAGTATATTTACCTCAAACTGTTGAGTCAACTCAGGGTTCTAAATTTACAGTAAACTCTGGCATCCTTGTTTTGATTATGTGACAATTTTTCATTTGTTTTTGCTTTTCCAAAATCTGTATGATCTTCTTTCAACTGAAAAACTTAATATATATTCCTTGATTGCTTCTACAGCTCTAGTTGTTTTCAATGGATATATAGATTTTATTTATCCTTTTGGAAGCATTTTCTTTTACTGTGTTGTTATAAAGGATGATATAACCAATAATTATAAAAAATAGTGCAATTAGAAAATTAAATTAATAATATGTGAATGTAGACTTTGATTCATAAAAGATTCCTGTAGATCAAGACTGAGACCTTTCCAGTTAGTGTGATTTGCATGGAAGAAAAAACACACTTGGTTCTGAATCAGGAGCTTTCTTTTGGAAGACAATCATACATTGCTTATTTTTAATAGAATCACAGTAACATTTTTTAAATACAACAGTACTAGTATGGTAAATACATGGACAAATATAGTTGTAACATCTTTGTGAGGTAGACAGAATGAGTTTCTAATGTTAACTCCTTAATTATGTCTCATGTCAATTGGTGTTATTACTCCTCCGTTAATTACTGTTCCAGGGATTCTAAGGTTGCATTTCTTGACTTGTTATGTATTTTTGTAGTCATCAAAATGTGTTTGTCATTTTATTTACTTTTACTTAAAAATGTATAATACTCATTGAGATAGAAACAGTGATGATTATTCCAGAGTTACAGAAGGAGAGCTAGTACGTACATATTCAGTGTTTCAAGCCTCAGAGTGAAGTTAATGATGCATATAAATCATTATTTATGCAATAGATTTATACAATCTGCATGCTCACTCTATAAAAATAATGAATAAGAGGCAACAGAAAGGTTAACGAGATCAACCATGCATAGTTATGAAGCAGTAGGACAGGAAAGGTGTGCTCAGGTCTCCCAAACAAAGAGAGACAGAACCAACTGAAGGTAGTTGTATCTCTCGAAAAAAAGTTTTGTTGATTTGGTTTTGCAGGAACATATCCAACCACCACTGTTCTGGAAAAACCTGTCCAGTGTTTCATTCATCATTGAATCCAGTTCAAAATTTGTGCTTTGGGGGCTACCAGAGTAGGCAGGAAGTGGCTCTGCATGTGGTTCCCCATCTCTCTCCTCTCCTGTCCTGGCCCTGTGGTTGGCATGACTGCAAAGTCACCATTCATTCACTTGAGGATGATTTGGAGGTGCGTCTTTTGAACAGAAATGGAAGAAGGGCCAGCAAGACATACATGGAGCCAGCTTTTCCTTTTCTATTTATTCCTCTCTAACTATGTAGGGCTGCTATGAGTTTTAATCTATTTGGAGAATTCAGCTTGCTCCAGCCTTCATCAGCTGTAGCTTCTGCGAACAGCATATTTTTAAATGTCTTAACAGGGATCTGGTCTCATTCCAATCTCTTTATACACAGCATAGGCAGTTTTCCTGAGGACTAGGTCTGTGGCAAGTTGGCAGTTTTGTTCCCTAACAGCTATTCTTGTGTGGCTGTTTCTGAATGCAAATACCTCTATGGAAATGCTCTGTGTGCCCAAACACAGCCTTCTAAAAATTCAAATAAAACAAAGAAGTCTCTGAGAAATTTTGCTAGCCTTCAGGGAGGGGAGTTAAACATTGGGCTTGAAAACAAATCTGTGGGGTCTAAATATATCTGTTCTTTCAGGAAGCTATAACTGGTGAAAAGCGGGATTGAGTTTGTAGTGAAAGCACAACAGACATTATACTAAAACCGCAGTATGACTAACACCAGGACATCAAACAGTCATATATATATATATGTATTGGCAAAAATATGATGGCAAAAAATTTTACTTGGTCAAGAGGATGTCCATTATAACAGTGAGGGATAGAAACAATTAAGCTTATATAAGAAAGCTTCATGTGTTTGAGACTGCCTTTAAGACAGTTTGCTTTCTCTGTGGCATGCAGACAAGGATATAAGTTTATTTTCTGTCTTATGGCTTACGGGAGAAAGACCCACTGCAGTGGGTCTGCTATCTACATATCTTCAGCTTCATTAGGTTAGCTATGTAGACTGATGAAATGTAATTGTTTTCCGGCTACCACTGGTAGGAGGTAGGTTGACAAAGGGTTTTGGAGCACTGCTAGGTTCCTGTTTCTCTCATTGATCTCTACAAGAACAATCTTTATTATAATCATTCTAATCCAAGCTTCTATAATATAACTGAGGAATAAATTCTTCTTGGTTAATATGCCTCAATTAATGGGTCACCCAATGTAGCTGCAGCAGGTTGCAAGTAAGTAGCTTTCAGGATCTGAGCCCTAATAATTATAGGTTTTCTTTCCTTTTTTAGATGAAATGGATTCATAAGCCTTATTCAAATGAATTGCTCTTGTAGTCATTAATTATAGTATACCCATGTTAATGACATCATTATCAGAAGATAACATAATGTCCCAAGGACCACGTGTCACCGTTGTTTCCTGTGCAAACAATTGTGCTTGATAACACAGCCTGTCACAAAATGTCAAAAGAAACCACATGGTGTCTTGAAATGGTTGTGAAATTATCATGTGTCACAGCTATGTATGTCATAAACAATGCCATCATGACTAAATTTTTCATTAGCATCCTGGGTGTGAGATACTGAAGGGAAAAAAACAATTAAGATCCCGAACATCTTAAGTGCAGCACATAATGCAGCAGTGAATTGTTTAAAGCATACCCAGTGACTGAATTAAAATACATTAGTCATGAATTGAGGATATGCATAATAATAGGCAATATTAAGGAGCTTCGGAGATCTTTTTTCTTTGATTTTATTAAACATAGGTATTTTTTTTTAATATTCTACAGTTTTGGTCTCATTTAGCACATCTCTTTTAGCATGTATGAGACTGAGTAGCAAGATTGTAGGAGTTTTCAATATAACTCATATTCCAGCAAATGAAATCTTGGCAAAGCAAAAGTCAGTGACAGAACTCCTCTGGACTTCTGCAGGATCAGAATTTCGCCCAAGTGGCTCATCATTGTCTAAAAGTATGAGTGATCTCACACTCCTGCAATGAGGCCCTGGTGCAGCAACCATTTCAAGCCTGTGGTTGGCACACAGATTTTCCTGTTGATAGTCACAGGAACAGAGCTGCTTGCGTTATCTGAGTCAGTGGGGCCAGTGTGGGTCCCACAGCACTTACCTACATTTTTCTGCAAGCCTGAAGGTGTTGAGATACATTAGCGTCTCTGCAGCGCATGCAGGCTGATCAGCTTCAGCACATCTTCAGTCCTGCTGGACACACAGCATTTCTCCAGAGCTAGTAAGATGTCTCTGCCTCTCTCTTAGTAGTCTCTGCACTTCTGGATCTGAGAGGCAGTGCTGGAGATGGGGCATTCACACCACTCTTGGCCAGGAAGCCCCCAGAAACACTGTTGTGACATCGGTGAGGAAACTGGCTCCATCAGGGACTAGTCTACGGACAGTATAACCAAAGTTAGTAAAACTAGCTGTGCTTTACTCTAATCTCAGCTAGCCATTAGGCTCTTCCTATATCTAGTGGAGCTTCATCCTGTTTGAAAAAGGTGTCATATTCAGATGAGATGAATTGCACAGTGGTGATGCTTACTTCTCTCTATATATTGGGCCCTCACAAGCTTTTCTTGCAGAGGTCTGAAAGCAGATGCAACAGCTTCCTGGATTACAGCCTGGTGATCCTACACTCATACTGCTTTTGCCTCTGCATAGCCCAGTGCCATAAGAAAGACTGAAATCCTCCTTTTTGTTACCTGTATATTTTGGCAGTGTTGCCATCTTTTGAAGTTTTCCTTATGAACTATAGAAGCAACAATTGATTAAGCTATCTGTTTTTTTGTTTTCCTGTTTTTCTTTTACTGAACTGAGAAATATGATTATTCTCCCTCTGTGCAAAATTTCCAAGACTTATGGGTTTGCCAGACATAGAAAAGTAGAGGGATTTCCCCGAGGCTGCACAGGATGCTTGTTACAGGGCTGCCAGGATCAGTCTTTCCCTAATGCTGCCTTCTCTGTAGGGTTATATATGGGACCCGTCGACAAACAGCTTGGTAGAAAAGCTGTTCATGTCATCATCTTCCAGAGCTGTGCTTTTTTTTTAATCCACAAGACTGTGTCTTTAGATGCTATGCTGATAGCAATAATATTGTAGTAGTCACGCAGTAATTAGTTGTCAGTAACAATGTAGAAGGCTTTGTCCCTCCATCTGCTTTCTCTGTACGCTGGATTTCACAAAGCATGTGCTCCTGATACCAGTGCTATTCTATATGAAATATGCATATGAGTGAACCAGTTTTGCTGAAGCAAGTCCAATATGACTGACATGCAAATATTTCAGAAAATTTAAAGTTTAAAGACTGGTCCCTAAAGCAACAGTTTAGTTTACATCTTTGTACTCTGTGGTTCTAGGTGATCCCAAAAGAGAAAGAGAAAACCATCTCACAGACTGTTCTTGAATTATGTCTTTTCTTACCAGGAGTAATGACATGGTAATTCTTGACAGATGATCTTTTTGTGTACTTCCTGAAATGTTTCAGTAAGATTAAGATAAGGGTTCAGATTCCTCCCTGTTTTTACCTGAATTGGAGTACCAAATCTTCCAATGTTTCTACAGAAGTAATTTTTTCAGTTTTATGGTCTTGCAGTTGCCAGCTAGCTCAGCCCTAGTACATGCAATAAATTACCAGTGACCCTTTTTTCACCTCTTTGCCTCAAAGTCCCATTTTCTACAAAGGGCACTATCTAATTAAAAGCACAACAAGGGCCTACTCAGAAAGGAGGATAGACTTAGAGGGAAGGAAACTGTGAGACATTATAGGGATTTATTCTGGCAAAATCTGAGACAGGGAACATGAGCTCTGGATAGAGAGGTGTAAGAGACTAGTGAGATTTATGAGACTCGCAGAGCTGACAATAGAACCTGGAAGAGTTGCTGGAGCTGCCAGCAACTTTGCAAGCTTTTGGAAAGAAAATCAAAGGATTATTATTTGTTAGCAGCAGCATTAAAAATATATTTAACTGACACAGGGCTGAGAAGGCTTTTACTTTCTTTGGTGCTGCAGACATGACTGTATTTTTTTTTCTTTTTTTTTTTTCCACAGTTCACTAGAGTTCAGCTCCCTAATGAGCTCTTCATTGTAAGACTAGTTCTGGGCTCTCTGTCTCTTGGTTGATGTCACTCACACAGAACAACTGAGTCAAGTATACAGCATAAACACAAGGACATTTCAGGAACCACACAACTTTAAAAAGTTTCTGAGTTATCCTTGGAAAGCCTTTGTTAAATATGTTTGGATCCTTTCTTTTCTACTTGTGTAACTACCTCAAAAGACAGCAAACATATGCCTCATATCAGAAGAAATGTTATTAGAAATAATTCACTGTCTAGATAATCGGAGCATATTTTTAGGAAGACTTCAGTTGCGTTCAGGAATGTTAAGCAATTTTGCAAAACAACTAGAACATCTAGAAATAAAGTAAGGAACATAGCAACATCTGTCAAAGAAGGTGGGAGGTCACCTTCTAGGAAAGTGGAATTTTGCCCCAGAAAATGGAGTAAAATCAAACTATCCTACGTGGCATTCAGCAAGCCTCGCCGAAAGACCAGTCTCCTTTCTTGCAGTTTCTCATGCATTTAGTATTTTCTCACTAAGTGCATAACCAAAAATAAGGCAGGAGTAAGGGAAGTAACATCATTTACTAACTGCATAACCCTGAGCACTGTGTACCCACTGTACTAAAGGAGATTGTGTCTTGTGGGAAAACAATGTTTTTGTAATTAAAGTATGTATCACCAAACAGGACCACAACAGAGTAGGAGACTGGAAGTTTCAGTTCTGTTTATTGAAATTGTGGATGCTTGATTCTTTGAGCCAGCTGTCAGTTCTAGAGACATAGTCAAAGCAGCCTGGTTGTATACTCTCCCTTTCCCTTTCCTGGGAATTGAGGGATGCTGTAGCCCACAAGATGTTCTGAAGGCATCCAATGTGATCATCAATCCACTTGCTAGAGGGGGGAAAGAAAAAACAGACAGAAAGAAAGAAAGGGAAAGAAGTAAGAAAGGAAGAAGAAAGGAAGGGAGGAAGGGAGGGAGGAAGGAAGGAAAGGAAGGAAGGGAAGGAAGGAAGGAAGGAAGGAAGGAAGGAAGGAAGGAAGGAAGGAACGAAGGAAGTGAAAACTTTACTTCATGGTAGAAAAGAGATTTTTTGCCTCTGATTCCATAACACCATAACCTTGTGCGTTATATTTTACTTGACAAAACTATTTTTTCAGTTCTTCATGGAATGAATGAGTCACGATTATATTCACAGCTGACCACCAGGGAATCCATGTGCCTTAGAGTGATTTTAGCTTTAGATTTTAGGAATTTGAGCTATTATACTAGCATTTTTTGGCTGAAAAAAAGATTCAGTTTTGAGAATTTTCATAAATTTTCAAAAAGAAAAATTCAAAATTTGCATTTTGAAGATATTTGTAAGCATATTTATCTGATTTTTGGACAAGTTCAAAACTGTAATATACATTTTAATTTGCCTGATTTCACTGTTTTATATCGCCTCTAACTAGGAGATCTCAGTTGGTAAAAGATTCTAGAGGTAAAGCAGCAAGACAGAGTTATGAAAGAGTTATAAGCAGTTATACAGAGTTATAAAACAAGTACCATTTATGTACTTATGTCATAGTCTTTATGAGATAAATAACTCTATCTGTTGCTTACTATAGTGTTTCCACAATTAAAAAAAAAAAAAGGTTTGTCTGAGTGGTTAAGCCATTGGCCATGTGTCTGATCATTCAGGTCATGCAAGGAGTTGAATAGCCTTGGAGCTGTTCAATAGTTGGAGCTGCAAATGGAAAGCAGTGCCTTTTGCTTCTTAGTATTTGAAAGTTGTCTCTATTCATGGTGAATGAAGTAGCATTACTATTGAACAAGTGCTTGGTGCTCTGAATCCAGTTTCATAAAGAGACAGACTAACAAGAAGGGAAGCTTGCACAACAGCTGATGACTGTTGCATTTGTTTATGCATAAAAGAAGATTTCCATGTCATAGGGAAATGATAGTTACAAGTTGCTGAAAATTAATACTTAATTTCTTTGTATAATTTCTAGTATGTTTGTGGACAGAAAAATAAAATGTTAGATATTTGCACAGAAAATTAAATAAAGGGCTCAAAAATGTTTGGAAAGTTCCATCCATTGGCTCCCTACTGGTAGATTTCATATGTAAATTAATGTCTGGGAACCAGGCTCTGAGGGACCAGACTAGCCATGGCTGACTATGAATCCTCCTCAGGAAGATGGTAGTAAAGCCTGAACGAGGAGCTGTGGAGCTTGGAGACTGATCCTACCCATGGTGTCAAACTAGATTAAGGATCCCCAGCTTCACCGCAGGGGGATGGGAAGTCCTGAGACCCTCATTTCAGCCTGGGTTCTCACCATTTTCAGATTACCTCTTGTGGAGCCAAGGAGATATAGGGCATCCTACTTTCCCAGCTGGGAATGTGAAAGCCCTCATGCATCTCTCCAAGCCTGAGCCACCCCCATAGTCTACTGGGCAGCACTGTGCTATAGTCAGGGAGCTAGCAAAGCCTTTCTTTCCATGTAGTCATAAAAAGTGAGAGAGTATCTTAAGAAACAATGGTTAGATGCAATGCAGACAAATGAATTTCAAAGCCTTGCTTGGCCAGTCTCACATCTTGGTATCCTCACAATCAATTTATAAGCTATAGTGGGGTGAGTATTTCTCAGTGTCTGGTTTAGGAAATATTTCATTTAGCACATATAATCAAATATTACTTGAAGTATTTGAAGATAATGAACTAATAGTTTTCATCTGTCTTGTTTTACTTTGTTTATGTGATTGACCTTGTCCAAGTTTGCATAAATAGTCTCTCATGCTAGAAGAACAGAAAAAGGGGAGGGAGAGGCTGAGGCTTTTAGATTCAAGGTTTTATCCTGAAATAGGCAGTGATCCTTGACTATATTGCTTACTCTCAGTGTTTGTAGTCTCTTATTCTCTTATTTTAACCAGCAATTGAATACTGAGCTAATAAGCCCTTTTTAGCAATTCCTTTTGCCAAAGACACCACATTCTCATTTGAAAAAAAAAAAAGGTTGAAGAAATCATCTCTTCTCTATCAGACAAATGACAATCTAGCAGGAATGGTTCCGAAAAGCTTCCTTCCAATTCGCAAGAAACTCTAAAATGCATCATAGAATGAGCAAGACCATCCTTAAAAAACCTGGACATAAGACCTCCCACTGTATGTGGCTAATATGGTTGTTATAAAGTGCATAGACTCATGCTATTCCATTGTAAAAGATTATTCCTTTTCTAAAGGAATACAATAAAAAATAAAATAAAATAAAAGCACAAAACAGAAACTTGTTGTTTCTGCACTTAGTGTTGCAGTACCAGCACTTGAAACTTCCGGATTTCCTAGAGCCAAACTCACTTATGAAGGTAATTTAATAGTTTACATAACAAGGTTAGATCTAAGTATAGACAGCGTGTGTATATTTTATGGACGTGATTAAAACAGAAACATTTGACAATCTGGTTAAAAATAAACAAATATTTTCATGTTGACCTTGTAACTTGCTGCTTCATTTATTATAATCAATGTCTGTTGTGTTCAACATGTGAAACCATGTTTAGCAGCATGACTTCTTTCTTCCTTTGCCAGTAGTTGCATTATCACCACTGCCATTTTGGCTTCTGTTTTTGAGTGTTCATTCTGTATGTGGAAGAGGGAGTGGAGTTCCTATTCATTTGAAATACAATTTAAAGGAAAAAATAAACCAAGTCCCTTGAAGTCCTTGAAACATTCATGCTGTGGGAAGGTACTGTGGAGGAAAGTGACCTGCAGCCCCCATGCCACACGCTTTGCTCATGAGATGGATGGCTATAATTTACTCCTGCCTGAAACACTAGTGTTTATGATGTCTTTCCTTGGCCAAAGGGCAAACACAGTCTCCAGGGAAATAGAAACTTTTTTTTTAAGAGAGTATTGAAATGAAGTATCCACAGGACGGCTGAAGGTCAAGGGAAAGAGGCAAAGAGGGTTGATTTATCTTCTTTTCCAGGTAATCGAAATAACTCTGCATATTTGAATCCATGAAAAACAAATTTTTCCTCTCTCACACACATGCACATGCATGCATGTAAGCACACACACCTTGACCCAAGTTACAGAGGAGTTCCCCAGTCATACAGCAGGACACCATGAGTATCAGGAACAGCAGTGTAAAATTGGGCTTTAAAACTCCTTTGCACCTGTTCTCTGGTTCACAGCTGGATGAGCATATTGGTTCCTCTGAATAAGCCCAAATAGCCATAACCCTGCTTCAAATTGGGGTCTATTTCCTCTGGCCTTAGGCATTTGGGTATGGAAGTCAAACTGTCAGCTGCTGCTTTTGTCTGGAAGTTTTAGTAATTGTTCAGTGTAATAGTCTCAAAATCCTCAGTGGAAAGACTTAGCCTTTAGAGTAGATAAAACACTGCAAAGACATGCTAGTAATAAATGTAAAAAGCACAAAAAATTCCCTAAGTGGGGTCCTAATTGTAGCGTTAATCGAAACAAGTGAGATTTTTCCTTTCCGATTTTCTGCTGTTAAGAACTGCTGCTTATTTATGGGTACATGTAACTCACAGAAGTATACTGAATATCTTTATTTTATAAATATTGTGTTTCACTAAGCCTGTTTAGTTTTTCAATACTAGCAATTCCCTCCTTCCATAACATGTATTTAAAAAAATGTTGTTAAGCACAGAAGTAATCTATCAGCTTTCCCTAGACTATGCAGCCTTTAAGATGGTTCCCTTCTCTCCTAAAAATTGTCTCTTTTTACTGACCAGCTGCAGAGATCTGTTTTCCCTGTAGAAACTTCCAGCATGCTGAGCAGCCAAAGTAGAAAATAGACCTCATACTGGAAAATAAAAGATAGAGTAGATTAGAAATCAAGTTTGTTGTTTTTCTGCAACAAGTGGAGCTAATACTCCATGGATGGTCAGACCGTTCCCAGACCATTCCCAGATGGTCTCTGTGACAGGGGCAAATATTAGAATTTTTACTGGAGAAACCAGATTGATGTCCATTAAAATAAACATCTTCAGAGCTTTTCATTATTATTTTCTTATTCTCCCCAGTTGAACCTCCTTTCCTGTCTTTCCTGAGATAGCAGCATTTATTGACATCCTAAATAGCCACCTGAAATTAGGTTGACATGAATGCCACTGCCTGGTTCTATGAACGTACTCTACTTCCACATGTATGTGGATGCTTTTGTGTGTATATACAATGTCATAACACCCTTCTGTTAGTATTAATATACAGAATATATATATTTATTTATTTATATTATTTATGTTAATGTATTTATATAGCAAATGCCTACATTAATATACAGAGAGTTGTATCTTGCTGATTTTAAAATCCTGGAGTTTTGTTCCCATCATCAGAGTATCAAATACTACTGGGCTATTTGCAGCTATCCAGACAATAAAAATATAATTCATATGAAAGGCTAGGCAAGACTAGTTCTACCAGAGCTCTTTCTTGTACATCAGCGGGTAGTATTTCATGTTATTTTTTTAGCTCATAACTATGCTGTTATAGACCCAAGTTACTGTGCTTAAAAGTATACTTACTCGCATGAATGAGCAGTGAATGAAAACCATTAATGTCCCAGCATCCACTGCTCACCAATACTCATTTTTGTTGTAGCCAGAGTTTCTTAGTGTGTTTCTGCTTCATCTAAACCCATCAATACCTCAATTAGTGCTTGCTTCTCTTCCCCTGCGAGGGACATTTAGACGTCACTTCACAGCCTCCAAAACCTAAAAGACCCATGGGAATTGCCAGGTCATAAAACATAGCCTGATCAGAGTTCATGTTTTCCAATGATTCTCTGCCTTAAAACAAACAAATAAACAAACAAAAACAAAAGCAAACCCCTGTAAACTGGTTATTTTTAATTAAAAAAAAAAAAAGCAACTGTAAACTGTTTGGTTATTTTTAATGAAAAAGCACAAATAGAAAGTTTAAAGAATAACAAATTCTAACAAAATGAGCACTTTCCCATGTGATTCTGCAGGCTCTGGTTTTTACTAATTTGTGTTCAGTAAGTCTCAAAAAATTAGAGTACTGTAAGGATAGAGCAATTACAATAGCAGTAACCCTCTCATTTAGCATTAAAACTTAATGTTGTCTTGATGACAGACTAAATTCAATTTCAGATCAAAGCACTGGAGAAGATATCTAAAATTATATACTGTTAGTTTTAACTATTTTAACAGTCCTGCTCTTTGCAACCTGACTTTTATACAGGGTGAAGAAAGATGGTAATTGATCTGGAATAGAAAGTGACCCGAGACATTTGTACTTAATGGATATATGTTTCTAATACAAATTTTTAAACATCCATACTTTTCAACTATGGTGATAATAAGAATAACACCATCCATTAATTTCTTGTGAAAGAAGAAGGTCTTAGTCTAAATTTTCATAAATCACAATTATGTACATGTTAAATCACAATTATGTGCATATTAATGTATGTATTAATATATTTTAAATAGATCTTTGATCACTTATTTTTCTTGACAATTCGACAAACTCTGAGAATACTGATTTTCCAGTGCCTCATGTGGGTTACCATAATTTGTCATAAATTTCCACAGGCTTTTACTATAACTGACTGCAGGGAACAAAGATGTCAGCTTATCATTTCCCATTTTCTTTCTCTTGGTTATTAGGAAGTGCAGTTAGACAAAATGGGAATTGAAGCTGCGTGACAATGCAAAAGAAAGTCATTCATTTCAGTACCATGTCAAAGTCAAAGGAAAGACCGAGAAATATAAGCAGCTGCTGGTCTCATGTGTATCATTTGAAGACAGCAGTTTGCACTGTACAAACATAAAGTTAATGCAAGAAAAGACCCCAGGAAGAGGGAAGAATTGCCACTGCAATTTGAGAGAAAAGACCTTTTTTATTTTATTAATGTGTCTTTTGGTGAAAATTCATAGTTGTCATGCAAAATAAATCAACTTCTTTTCCTATCATGCAACCTGAAACTGCTTCTGAGTGAATAAGATATGAACCCTAAATGTTCACAGCCTTTACCCTGACATATTCAATCAGATCATGAGGCGCCGGTGAAGCTGCCAAGTTCTTAAGACATCATTGTCATTCTTATTAAAGCTTAGCATCAAACAAGGCCTGTTCTAGCTTGGAAACACATGTTTGAATAATACTTATAATCTAAGTAACTTCATTTATATCAATGGAATAGGTAGCTGAAATCATATCTTAGAGTGAACAGAATCCTTTTTCATTCCCACTTCATGATATATTTCTCTAATATATATTTTTTTTTCAAAAATTACCTTGTAGGGATATTCTAATGTCCTAATAATGCAGTTTTTACATACCACCGAGTCTTATGTTTTAATACAGGATTTGTAATGCAAACTTAGGTAGCTGGGACACAGGCTGATCATGTCTGTGTTTAGTTTCCCTCACTTATTTGTACACCATAATTCTCATGGATGTCACTCTTCACTAAATATAAAGACGCAGTTTCTGCTGTGCACAGTATCTTTGTCCATGGCAGTACTGTTTTTCATACTGTTCTTTCAGAAAATTGTTTTGCTAATAAAACTCCTAATGAAGCTCTTGCCTATTCTTCAGAAATCTGTTCATGTAACAGTTACTAATGGAAAGCCATTAGCCCTCTTTTTGAGGCAAGTTGGGAGTAGAAGGTTATATGATTTGTTTTGCTTTATTAACAACACAAAAAAAATCGGAATACATTCATCAATAAATTGTCTAGATTTATTTCTCATACACTGTAGACTCCTGAAACTAAAACTGAATAATTATTTAGCCTGTCGCATTAATTCATCAAATTTTTGCTACTCTCCTCAAAATTCTCAGGTTTATGTGTGTGAAATTATTTCCCCTAGTTTGAAACCTCAGCAGTAATTAATTTCAAATTATTTGCTTTTTGAATTTGGAATTTATACCATATTGATTAGTTAGTGACTGGGTGACTTATCTAAGTAATGTTTCTATTTGAGAGTTGCATTGCTTACACAACAAATTTATTGCAAATTCCAAGCAATATAATAAAATATGCATTCAAAATTCACTTTTGTGAAATATTTAAATATTTGAGATTGAATTTTTAAAATATTTATCCTAAAAGAATATGTCTCTGAGAAGGTTCACAATAAAGGAGCAAAACCAGATCAAAAAGGTGAAGTTCATTTTCAAATGTACTGAATATTGATAGAAAATAATTTTCATTATTTGCTTTGCTTTTATTCCGTTAAGGAAAACAGAAGTTAAAGAAAAAAAAAAAAAAAGGAGGAAATAATTATGCATCCATTATTTTTGTGAAAATAATTTATATTCAAAAAAGTGGGTGGCTTACTTTTATGTTAACATACTTTTTTCAGCTTTTGATACATGCAGTATTCTTTGATTTCTAGTCTTACGCATCTCTTGAGGATGAGGGCTAAGAGCAATATTTTCACCTGTTAGAGAGGTTATAGTTTTGCTAAGTCCCATTGAGAAGTCCCATTGATTTAAAATTCTGTGCTACATTCATTGCACCATCTGAATTCTGGAGAGATGCTAAAGTAAGCGAAAATGTCACAACAGAAGGGGAAAGCTGAAGTTAAGAGAAGAATTTTAGAATTTTTAGAATTTTTAGAATTTTTTTTTAGAATTTTTGGAATTTAAATTAATTTTTTCAATATAATTCGATTCGACTTTAATGCAGTTTTCTCTTACCCAAATTCCTATCCTCATTCATGATTATTTATTTATTTATTTAGGGTTGTTAAAGCGCATCAGAGGACCATGGTCCTCTGTTCTAGAAGTTGTACAAGAAAAACAGATGGGGTTAGAAAAAAAAAACAAACAGATCCCTCATTAGAGTATTAGTGTGCACATCTCTGCAACTGAGCAAGGCATTGAGCAGGATCAGTGTTAAGAAGAGGCTTTTGAGGGCACAGTTTATCTGGATAGATGAACACCACTCTAAAAATCTTTCTTTCCATTAAGGAAGTCCATGATGATTAGCTTGGCATAGATGCTTCCAAGATGAATCCCACTGTGACGGCAGACATTTCCTACTCCGTGGAGCTGTGGGCACAGCTGCTACATGGATGGGTGCAGTCAGACTGCAAACTGGCCAGTTGAAGCATGCTCCAGTGAAGAAGTCAAGTTGCTTGGTAGCTACACTCTATCAGGGCAGAAATCTTAAGACAGAGAGAAGTGGAGACATGGTGAGACATGGTCCCACCAGGAGTTGCATCACTGACAGCAGCCAGGACATACATGTTATCAAGCACACTCAAATTCTCACTGCATTCAGTTATGTCCATGTCATTAAGTCATGAGATTTGTTTCTCTGCTGCATCTTTTCTCTTCTCTTTCTCAAGAGCAACTTTAATCTTCATTAATGTTTGGATATGAGAAACAATCTAACTTTTAAAACAGCCCAAAACACAATGTAGAGTGTCACATGGCATCTCCCATCAATTGTGTTGTTGGCTGTGTTGTATTCCTCTCCTCACCACC
The DNA here is from genome assembly GCA_013399115.1 of Anseranas semipalmata. NCBI lineage: Eukaryota > Metazoa > Chordata > Aves > Anseriformes > Anseranatidae > Anseranas > Anseranas semipalmata. The sequence goes on along the minus strand of VXAA01004775.1, from coordinate 349,355 downwards.
ACCAAGTTGCTAGAAAAATTACCATTTGGAGACTACAGATAGCAGTAGTTCTTAAACAAGTTGAGAACTTCAGTCAGTCTTAGAATCATTTAAGGATGCTAGTAGGATATTTAGTGTTTAATTACGAATTAGAAGTCTTGTCAAGATAATTAAATGTTTTCATTTTTATTTGCACTCAGTTCCTGATGAAACATTAAGCAGTAGCAGAGAATAGAAAGTCAAATTAAGTAATTTTTACTGAATCCTAGGAAAGGTCCAAATTTTATTTTCTTTAAGAGTTAAACAAAAGGTTCTTATTTTGTCTGAACTAGTTCCATGATTATTAAGAGTAATCTCTACTACTGATTTTTGCGTTTGGATTTTTAATGATGAAGTTGTTAACAGTATAAAGCAATGAGATTATTCCCTACAGGGTTGGCATGAAGAAGGGTAAAATAATGGATTGACCTGGAAAAAGGAGTAAACAAATCAGCTTTCCAAATGGAAGCCCAGCTTTAAACAAAGAAATCTCCTAGATTAAGACTGCTGGCATTGAAATAGAAATCACCATAATCTATAAACTGTAGCTTCTATTTTGTCCAGTAGACCACCTTTAACATTGTCCAGTGCCACATGGCATGCTTCAGAGAAAGATATGGAGAATGTCAGAGGAAATAGACTTGGATTAATTTGTCCCACAGGGAAGCTTACTCCAAAAACCTGGAATGTGATGCTATGCATTCCTTGCACATGCCCAGCAACATTACCTTTGCTTCCAAAATTCTCTTTTTTATAAATACTTATCAATATATGTGTGCATATAGTGTATGTTCAAAGGGATATAAGAGAATCCACACACATTACGGCATCTGAATCATCTTGATATACTTCCAAATGAATTCACTTGAATTTTTTTGAAGACATCCTAGGAGAATATCTCATATATATATAGTATAGATTCAGTTTGCTTGTTTACAGTTTTCTAGATTATTTTGTCCATGAAGAGGCAGCATATTTAACTCAGTTATTTGCATCAGTAATTTGATTAAAGATAGTTTGAGGATGAAGAAATACATTGCCTAAAATATCCTTGGGAACATGGCTTTGTTACAGAAATCTTTTGACACAGAGGAAGATAAAAAGAAAAGCTTATAGTTTAGGATCATTGGAGATAAATTGTGAAGAGTAAAAAATCAGCTTTGGAGGAAGAGGAAATATTTAGCTGTGAGGCATTGCTATGGCAATAAGGAATCAGTGTGGAAGATTATGTGAGAGGAAGGGAAGGATAAGTATGGATAAAGCTGTGTCTGAAGAATGAAGTCATCTTTCTTTACACATTTTTATGCTGCTCTTATTAAGAAAGTTTCTTTGAAAAATTTCAGCTTCATAAGCCAACCTATGTTTTCTAAAAAGGAAGCAAGATGGTCACAGTGTTTAGTTTGGTACTGTTATCCATCAGGGGACTCTTGGTAGACAGTTGTTTAGGACAGCTGAATGTGGAGGAGTCTCTGGCACAGACTCCTTGAGGTCCATGGGATTTAAATTCAGATCCAAGCATCCCATTTTCTGTGGGGGCACACTGCTTGCTGATACCTGAGAAACAAGAAGAAGGTAGACCTGCCAGTGCAAGGCTCAGCTGCTCCAAATGCTGAGCACTCTTGCCTAGAGGCATGGGCACCCTGAGTGCTCAGGTACCTTGTGGGGAGGCACATGCCACCCCTCAGCTCCAGGGTGGGCTAAGCACATGATCCCTCCATCACTGGAGGGTGACAGGACATTTGAAGTAGGAGGTAAGTAGGAGATACTGATGGGAAATAAGACTGCAGTTGTAGAGAAAAAAAAATTACGGCATTTGAGAAGTTGGAAGGATTTCATTAGAGAAGGGAAATGAGGCTGGAGAAATAAAATGTTGCTGTAGATGTTAGAGAGCATGTGAGAACATGAGGAGGTTGCAGTAGGAAGAAGACAGGAAGAGGTGAAGGGGACTGGGGTGTGTTACATTGAGGGAAGATGAGGGAGATGTGCAAAAGTGCTTCAAATGAAGAAGGAAGGGACATGTGGGAGGCGTGGAAGACTATGGAAGAAAGAAAGGGGGTGAAACTAATGATGGCAATGTGGACTCTTTAATAACCTGCCACTCAACTGAATTGGGTCTCTTACTGCATAAAGGGATGTATAGGTCTATTTTAAATGTTGCAGATAAGGGCAGATATGTTCAAGTGCACGTACCTGTGCATATGGGGCCCACAGGCCTACAACTGTGTAGGCCTGGTAGTTTCTTTGTTCAGACACAAAAAGGTGATGGTCCCAAAAAGTGACTTTCTGAAAATAACCTCCTTGTGGGTATCAGTGCCTGGAAAGACTCCAGGTAAAACTGAAGCTATTTCCATTCTCTAGAAGGTGGCGTCAGACTTGTCCTAATTTTGATTCTGATTATTCATCCTTTCTTCTCTTTGAATGCTTCTCTTTGACAAAACTAATCGGCATCTAATAACGAAATCATCAAACAAGACATACATTGTCACTAATGTATATCATTGCCTAAAGAGCCTTGTGTCTCACACAAGACCTTTCTGAGGATTCTTCCTGTAATTAGATCCCATTCGTAATTCTAACCCACACTCCTCAGCCCTGATAATTTTCAAATTGGTTTATTATGGTTCAGGAGTCCTTTGTACAGAAAGGGCTGCATCCTGACATATTGTCATATCCAAGCATCAATAGCTCTGACATGTGAAAAGGTCACGCCACCAAACATTAACATTTCAAAACAGTAATTATAGTAATTCATTTAAATAAGTGTGGGGTTTTTTTGTTTGTTTGTTTGTTTTGTTTTGTTTTGTTTTGTTTTTGCTGTCTGATAGCAATAGATGCAATCTGTGTAGGAGGAAAAATTGGGAAGGCCTCAAACCAGGTTTGGTGCCAGTGTCATCTTCTTAAAATTGAGACCCAGGGAAGTTCAGATGGAATGAGAGAGTTGTTCTGATAAGAAGAGGCAAGTATCCATGCATAAAAATTAGGAGAATAGGACTACCGCAGGAGGCAGCCCTGGAGTGCAAGAGCTTAGTGAAGGGACTCTTTATTGCCACCACTTTGAAAGGGGTGGACTGATACATTCAGGGGAGAGCAGTTTTGTATGCTATCCAGGGCTTTCCAGCTTCTCCCAAGCAGGTAAAAGACAGACTTACAGACTTTGATTTTTCCTACTCACAAATGCCCAGATGCTATTCATTGGTGGACAAATCATATGGTAAGAAAAAGACAGACTAGTGAGGACATCAAAGAGACCATCCTGTTTCAAAAATTAATTGTCACTCCAAAATGTAAAAATACTTAGATTTTAAGTCAATTCTTATTAGCAAGAAAGTACTTTTTCAACTTTAAAAATTTGTAAAGTCCTGAATAATTAATGAAGTTGACAATTGTGTCCTAACTGTTCTGCAAATTCTGCAAATACCTTTCAGATATATTAAACACAAATCAAGATAGGTTTATTTTCAGTTTAATTATACTTGCAGTTGAGTACAGTTTAACTATGTGCTCAGCACATACATGGACTGTAAGCCCTTTGGTGCAGAGCCTCTCTTTTCATTTTGTACATCTACCGGCTTAATGGAGCCCTCATTTTGATAGGCCATTACTGTCATGCACAAGGAGAGAGCATATATCTGTCAGCAAATAAAACAGGTAAATGTACTTTCTGTTAGCTTTGTGCACATTTGTGATGAATGTATAATAAAATGCTCACCAGAAGGAGTAAAAAAATTTTATCAGTTCTTTATTGGCCCCATTTCTGAATGCTTGTTACTTACAGTACTTTTATGTGTTGTGCATATTTTAATTATGGTACAAAGTGTCCTGTGGGCAGCAAAATAAATGGAGCCAGGCTTCATTTGGAAGTACATCTTCTGTCTCTGTAGCCACACTATCCAGTCCCAGCTCTTCTCTGCTAAGTTCCTTTTAAGGCCCATCTTCACTTTTAAAATTTTCTTACATAAAGATGAAATTAAAATCCTTTCTCACATTTTTGGCCATGATGTCAAATATGGACAAACCGAATGAGACACAGACTGGAAGGCCACCCTAAGTCAGAGTAGTCACCTCACTGAAGAACCATAGAATCATAGAATGGTTTGGGTTGGAAGGGACCTTAAAGATCATCCAGTTCCAAGCCCCTGCCATGGGCAGGGACACCTCCCACTAGACCAGGTTGCCCAAAGCCCCATCCAGCCTGGCCTTGAACACCTCCAGGGATGGGGCATCCACAGCTTCTCTAGGCAGCCTGTTCCACTGCCTCACCACCCTCACAGTGAAGAATTTCTTCGTAACATCTAGTCTAAATCTATCCTCTTTTAGTTTAAAACCATTCCCCCTTGTCCTATCATTATCTACGCGAGTAAAGAGTCCCTCTCCATCCTTTTTATAAGCCCCCTTTAAGTATTGAAAGACCGCAATGAGGTCTCCCTGGAGCCTTCTCTTCTCCAGGCCAAACATCCCCAGCTCTCTCAGCCTCCCTTCATAGGAGAGGTGCTCCAGCCCTCTGATCATCTTTGTGGCCCTCCTCTGGACCCGTTCTAACAGGTCCACATCTTTCTTGTGCTGGGGGCCCCAGACCTGGATGCAGGACTCCAGGTGGGGCCTCACGAGGGCAGAGCAGAGGGGGACAATCACCTCCTTTGACCTGCTGGCCATGCCTATGTTGATGCAGTCCAGGATACAGTTGACCTGGGCTGCAAGCGTACCATCTTTGTTGCTTTGTCTGTTTTTAGTTCCGGCTATGATAACTTCCTATCCAAATACCACCCTGGCAACCCAAGGTCAAAAGAAGGAGATGAGCTGCACGGCACATGGAGAGAAACCCATCATAGTCCGCTGGGAGAAAGAGGACCGAATCATTAACCCTGAAATGTCCCGTTATCTTGTTTCCACCAAGGAAGTTGGAGACGAAGTGATCTCTACGCTGCAGGTAAGAAAATAAAGTGATAAAGTGACCCATGACTCATTTACATGGGTGAGATTGTTGCTTGGTTTGATTTTGATAGGGATGCACAGCTGCTTCTGTCCTAGAAGGCCAGAGCCCCGCCACTTGCTCCATCCATGGCACAGCCCTGGAGAGTTAGGCTGATTGCTGTTGCCACCAATAGGAGGTAGAGGAAATGTCGGCATCCCATCTCCCACAAAAATCAGTCACCATCTCCATCACCTCATGCTCCAGAGGCAACAAGAGAGCAAGCCTGACTCACAGCCCCTCCTTCCTTTCTGTCTCAGGAGCAACATGGCTCATGCTTTGGCCTGTTCTTTCTGGGGCAGCATGGCTCAATTCTCAGTACACTGCTGATGAGCGCTGAGTGAATACCTTACCCCTAGGTCTGATGTGTGTCTTCACCAAAATCATTAATCTATTCTGATATAAAAATACTGTCTTTTTAAAGTACTTTTTCACCCTCCCTTTCACTTTGTGGGGTTTGTGAGCCACACACGGACCATTTTACAAAATCAGGTTAGTCATCAGATTCAGAATGAGACAGAAGGAAAAGGCACATGTAGATAAGTAGTATATCTACAGTTGTATTTGGCACTTATCGTATACAGTAGCAGAAGTCACCAAGCCACACAGCAACTGGTCATAATCTGCATCTTCACTTCTGCTTCTCTGACAGGCAGCTCTCTGGTGATGTGGCAACAGTGCCATCTTGACTGAGAAATCAGTATGTGGGGCTGCACTAACTGCTAAGTAGCTGAAGTGGGTTAGATTGAGAGGCTACATGAGTAGCACTGCTGTTTGGGGGACTTAAGACCCCCCAGGATACCATGGAGGCAAAGGAAACTCTTGCTGTTCTGGTGTCACCTACAATGGGTGGGGTTATGATGTTGCCCTCAGTTTATCAGGATACAACTTTTTCCACTCAAATTTGAACTTTACCAGCACAAGCAAGTTTCCAGTCCATTCCTTTATATTTTTACATGCGATTTAGGAAATCTAAAATACTTTTTTAAATATATATTCTCAGTGAAAAATATTGATTTTCCATTTTTCAGTCACATTCCTAAAAACATTTTTATTGGGCTCAAGGAAATAATTCTCTAGCTCTCTGGTGATTCTACCCATATTTTTTTTTTTTTGTAACTCTCAAAGTTATAACTCTTCACTGGCCAAAAATTGTGTTGGATGATATCCAGTAAAATTTTGTTTTTGCTTTCTGTGAGGGAGCTTTGTCATTGATTTCTGTGAGGAAAGATAAGTGTGAATTTGTGTGTATTAGTACATTTGTGTTGTGAATAATATTTAATCACAGAATAAACCTCTAGACCTTTTTTGCCCTCATTCGTCTTACTGGCTTTAATAAGTGCCTGGATGCACAACAATATTTATTTTTGGAAGGCTGGAGACCTGCTTGGAGAATTCCCTTCTGAAGCAGATGTATACAGTAGTGGTGTTCTATATCCATATCTATGTTACATACAAAAACTTTGACTTCTGAAAGAGAAAATGCCCCCAAATTAGAAAATGTTGGAATTAAGGTTGTCTTTGAAGCCTTTAATTCAATGCTTTTGTGTGTGTGCATGATGATGTGATTTTTAGTTGTATACTCAGCTTTTATTTTTTCTGCAGGACCCCTGCCTCAGTCAGGCATGACTTGGATTTTCTCTGGAGTTGAATTAGGGTTGAGTAATGAAAGACACTGTGTGATGCAAGGCTGATCATTGAAAACAAACTTTTCACAGGTGGCCAATAATTGTGTGTTCTTTGTTTTCTAGGTACTTGCCTTGAGCCCTTGGGGTCTGATTTGCAGAAGTACTAAGCCCTCATAACTGCAGCTTAACTCAAAGGAGGCTGTTATGAACACATGAAATGCTATTTATTGCTAAGGACTCTGAGGGGGAAAAAGAAGGCCCTAGATGTGTCAAATTGGGCTCTGAAAACTTGTTCTTCTATCTTAAAGCTCAGCCACACGTGCAACTTAACACAGATTGACAAGTTACCACATCTCAGATGGTAACTCTCCAATATCCTTGTAGCAAGTGGGAATTAAATCCATTTGTCTTAACCAGTGGTGAATAAGAGTTGCATTCATGTTACCTTGGCTTTGCTGAGGAATAAAGAGCACGTGGAGTTACCATGGATGAGCTAATATGTGGCAACTTGTCAAGCAGCCACAAACATTATCATACGTCTGGTTCCTTTACTCCCCATACAAAATGGTGATAATACTCTTCATGATGTCAGGGTTTACGAAAATAAATTCACTCATGTTTCTGAAATGGGTATTGCATAGGTTAATGCCATGGAAAATGCTATGAGAGAATGAATAAGTCTGTCTTCAGGGCACAGTTTGAACTGTGTGCAGTAAATAAAGTGTGAAGAGCACACTGAACAATGAGAAGAAAATGGCATTTGGAATATGTGCTTATTTATAAAATCCTCTCCCTCTTGTACTTTGAATGAAGCAGTGGTCCTGTAGAAAAATATCATTATGATCAAGTATGTAACGAAAATGTATATTTTTCTATGTTATTAAATAACAAATTGAAAAGAAAGACCACCCAAATTTTATTATGAAGCATCATGCTAAATACTACAGGGTTCACCAGCAGTGTTTGAACCTTTATTTCCTCCACACAGACTTCAGTGACTTGAGTTATTTTCAGAAATAACTGGAAAATTTTGGAGACAGCAGGAGGCACCATTTTGTATGGTAAATTTTAGCCAACTGTTAAATACTTGGCAAACTTATGAGTGACTGGAAACAAGGCTCCTAATGAGAAGCTACAGGAATAGGTGGTGCTCCAACTCCTGACTACACATGTAGAGCTGATAGCCTGCTTCCTCAACCCAGGTGTTGCTAGTCTCAATAAGTCTCATTTTTTTGGATGCTTTACTCTGCGTATATATGTGTATAACATGCAATATCTATTTACTACTGTCAGGTAAAAAAGTTTGTACAATTTTTCTTGCACCATACAGAAAAGCTGTTGGTTTATTTTCTCTGCATGCTGTTCAATCAATCACTTCTTTTCAAACCACCTATAGATTTTGCCAACTGTACGTGAAGATTCTGGCTTCTTTTCCTGCCATGCCATCAATTCTTATGGGGAGGATCGCGGAATAATTCAGCTCACTGTGCAAGGTAGGAAGAGGACAACATAAGGAAAAAAACACAGCTATTGTAGTACAGTAAGTGTATGCCATGCTCAGAAATCTGTTCGGGGAGGGAGGCTCTGGTTCCTAATTAAATGTATTCCTCATTGTCAAAGAAATGAGGAGCTGCATTAAGATGCTCAGTCTCTCATTTTCCAGCATCACAAATTAAATCAAAACAAAGGATAAGCTCCAGAGTCTTTCTAGATCGTACAAATTAATAAGGAGAGTTTTTTCTTAAATACACTAGCTGACAATCTACTAAAGATACTTAAAACTAGTATCTTCAGTAGGAACGGTGGATATAAGGGGGTTAGTTTTGGGGGGAAGGGAGAGAGGGTTGCATTTTTTTTTAAAGAATTAATGTGCTTAAAACCCAAATAAAGCAAAGGCAATCTGATTTTATTTCTAAAAAAAAAAAAAAAAATCAGTCTACTGTGCGTCTACAAACTAAATATTTCAAGTTCAATCAGTCAAAATAAATTGTAATCAGTTTGTACAATGAAAGCTCTAGGAAGCTATGTTGCTTGGGGCTGGGGTTCCCCTCCCACAGGGTTTCACTCAGGCAGACAGCAGCAAGTTCTGGAGTGGCTGAGGTGACAGCGTTGGAGATGCAGAGCAGAGGCACGACTTGGCCACTGGCCACGGTTTATTTCTGTGTGATGCTTGTTCCTGTGCTTGAATGCCTTTGAGCATGCACACAACAAATTTCCAGGACTTGCAGATTTCTTTCTCCCTACTCTTGAGTTCATGTAACTGCAGATTTCACTGAATGCCTAATCATAGAATCACAGAATCATAGAATACCCCGAGCTGAGAGGGACCCACAAGGATCATCAAGTCCAACTCGTAAAGCAGCCTGTCAAGAAATTCAGGTGGACTTTGGGGACAAGTTCTCAGTAACACCAGAGATCATTTAAACTGCCTTGACAATTTAAAAGGACATTAGATTGGGTACAAATGCTGTTTATTTACATCCTTAACTCTATAGAGGTAGAAAGAGGCTTTAGTGTAGTTAAGAGTTTTAAACTGTTATTAAATTAAGACTTTTAGACACACTCAGATTCTTACTCCCTTCCTCCACCAAATTTAACATTTTTAAGTTTAGCATTCATATTTCTACCATCATCTTTAATGTAAAAACTGTAGAAATGTGGTGTTCGAGACAAACGTCTTTCCCAGCATGAATAGTCCAATCTGGAGTGCTTTTAAGGAAATGCAACTGTATGTTGCATATTAGAAGGTTAAACAGAAGTTAGTATTCAACATTATATCTGTGACTCTTAGCTGAAAAAATGACTTTTGCCTCCTCTGCTGAGTATACTATAGAGTGACTGGAGAAAATGACATGAGAGCTTACCACCAGTAAGCCATGCGAGTGCCACGCTCATTAGTGTTATCTTGTTACGGGTGTGGGCTTTCTTCTGACTAAAATTGAGCATGTGTGTTTACTCAGAGCCCCCCGACCCTCCTGAGATAGAAATCCGAGAGGTGAGAGCGCGCAGTATTGCCCTCAGATGGACCATGGGATTTGATGGAAACAGCCCTATCACTGGCTATGATATTGAGTGCAAGAACAAGTCAGGTAAGAAATAATCTTCCTCTGAAGTAATCCCTGTCACTTAACTTTTTTCTAGTCATTCATCATTGAATTTATTTTGTAAGAGATAATTCATAAATTGAAAGTTCCTGATGGAAGATTTTACCGTGATTTATTTAATCTTTCGCAGTAGGATTTATCTTCATTTGTTGTCTTTTTCGGAGGTAAGGACATTATGTTTAACAGCTGCTGCTTTCTCCATTTGCCTGAGAAAGCTACAAGTAAGGGGGACAAATTCTGTGTAAGTAATCGTTAGTAATGATGGTTTTGCTAGCTGATTTTTGGTCCTGTTACTGTCTTTTCTCCATTTGGAATTTTTTTTCATTTCATTTTCTGTTTTTACCTGTAGAAAAATACCTGCCTTTCCAAATTATCTTCTCCTGTAGTGTTGATTTTTAGTTTTCTATCAATATATGAGTACACGGCACCTTACCTGGAAAGTTAGCAGTGAAAATGGGTAGTTATGATAATTTCTGGATGAAGAAAGCTGTGTGGTAGTTTGGTGAAGCACCATGCTGAGTTTTCAGTAATGTACTGGAAATACTCTGAAGGATAAGACCAGCAGCACATATTGGCAGGCCAATGCAAGCAGAGACCTTTTTGCTAGGTCACCATATAGTCATACCAGCGAACATTTAATAAGATGAGTGAGGTGAATGTGAAAAAATAAATACAACCTCCTAATTCAGGAAAATATTCCTGTTCTGGTAGGTATTTTAAAAATAGTTTTTTCTTAAGCCCCAAAATGTTCACTGTCTATTGAAATCTAAAAACATTCAAGCTGTGTTAGAACTATGTTTGTGATGTAAGGTCATACTTGAAATTAAGCACATTGATAAACACAGTCCCTGAGTCATGTTTCGAGAAGGGAATAGAAAGGAAATTGCAATGGAACAACGTTTTCATATTTTAAGTATGATTAAAAAGACACCGAGAAATTATATTATACTGCTTTATGTTGGATTTTATTGCACTCCAACGTAGGGAGGACGTAGGAATGCTCTGTGTGAGGTTATAAGTGAAATACTCCATTTATGAAAACAGCTATTTTTATAGTCTCCCTTGAGTTCTGAGATGTAAAAATGTATTTGTTCATAAAGTTCTCAAATTTACCAACTAAAAATGTTCTACTACCCATCTCTATCCTCATTTACTATCCTCATTTGTCTACATTGTGTATTTCCTTTGTGCTTTACTTTGTTAGGCAGAAGTAGTGTGATGCTTGTATTACTGGACAAAATATTTTCAAGACTGTTAAATCATCAGTCACCATTTTTGCATGGCTTTGTAAATGAAATTGATAATGTAGAGGTGAACATGGCAACTGAGAGATTACATGTAGAAACTCCCCACTGAGGCTGTGGTCAGGAATCACAGGTTTGGAGATACAGACTAAGCAAGGATGCCTTCAAGGGACAAGTATACCTAAAAGTTCCTGGGCTTTGTTTTCTCTTTGTTTCTTTTCTTTCTTTCCAGCCACCCACTTATTCCAGAACAGTTTGTGAAAGTCATTCTTGCCTAATGGGCTCCTTTCTGACCCTGAAACATCACTTGTGTTTCTGAAGGAACAATATAACTCAGCATAACCCATGGCTAGGAAGATTTAGCTGCTTTCCTTTGATTGGGACTTCAAAGCTCTAAAATATCTTTGCTAGATTTAGTTCAATGTCATCAAGTGATAAGAGTGAATGTAGGCAAAGATTAAGAGGTAATCATTTTGAACTTGCATTGCAAAATTACGTCTCCGTAATATGCCATGATTAAGGCAAGACAGCAAAGGAAGCCCCATCAGATTGGATGAAAATATCAGGACAAAACATAGTGATAAATGTTAAAAAATTGAAAGAAAGAAAAAAGAATAGTGGGCAGCAGAACCGGTATAGGAGAAAATACTTCTTTCTGTGTGTATGAAGGCAAATACTTGAGGTCATATCCAAAAAAGAGCAGATTATCTTTATCTCACTACAAACAAGAGAAGTATTGTTTTTTTAAAATCTGGGGCTGAATGTTTGGAGAAACTAGGATCAGTTTTTTGAATTGTTGCACACATTTTTTTTCATAATTATATCATCAAGAAGATGAATGCCGAAGATGGTTATTGAAGAACTTGCACAGAGTGATTGAGGGAAATTAGAACAGTGAAAAGCAAGTTAAGAAAATTTCTCACAGTATTCAGATATTAAAGGATAGAAGAAAACTTAGGTAAGGCATTCACAATCCAGGTGGTAAGCTCAGGGAACACCCTGCCAAGGTGCACAGGTGTGTTCAGTGAGAATCAGATATGTAAAAATGAGTATTTCATGGGAGATAACGCCAACTGGTCCCGGTGACCTTGTCATGGTGACAGTACAATAGAGATTCAGATACTCAAACATTGAAGAAATGACTGTTTTCCATCATCTTAGGTGTTTCTGCATTCAAAATTATCTCTTGGGTAAACTTCAGGATAATATTTCCATCTGTTTATGGCCAAAATGTTATTTCCAGTGTAAATATATGATTATTCTTTTCTGATTGTGTTGTTATTGAGATAATTTCAAAATCTAATTTAAAGAGCAATATTCTGTTGTGGCCCAGTGTGACTTTTTTAGCCTTTTTCATTCAGTTTGCTATTGTTTGTCCAAGATCATTATTCTCAACAAGTCAGATTCTTGGGATGATAACTTGAGACATGATGAGCAAGACTGGGAGGCGCTGGCCCTGTGATAAACTGCAGGGTGAATCCCTACAAGCCCGTGTTTCTTCCAGTGAACACCTGTTTTGGCCTTACTGGCCCCAACTGAAAGAGCAGCCAAACTCACTGCTTTCTCCTCAATGATCGAAATAGCTTCAGATGTTTGAGAAGCAACCAGACTCAGCTCATTTATTGCCCTCTTGAAAAATGTTACATTCATGCACTGCCTCAAAAGGTTTCCAGGTTCAAAACTTCTGCTGGTTTAAACAATTACAATTGCATTTTTAATGTGGGACATCAAACATGGTATGAAACATTCAATCTTCATGGCTCCTCTGAGAAAATGTCTTTTTTTTAGGTGGCACTTTCTAGTCCTATGATCTGATTAGAGGCCTTTGCATATCAAGAGGAGAACATGAAGAGAGGCATGGCCAAAATAATCAGCATTTTGAGAGTTAACATGACAAGTAGTATTTAGCAATTACATTTGAAGGAGCACTACCCACTCAGAGCTCAGTCTTTTGTTGTTTTTTTTTTTCATCTTTTTCATTTGCATTGCAATCATCTCTCTATTATATGTTCCTGGACAGCAAAGATGCATGCATGATAAACTGAAACATGATGTGCAAAACCAGGAAGCACTCTTATCAAGAGGCAATGTGCAGTCTAAGGCACAAGGTGACATGGAACCGCTTGGCCATGGGGAGATCTGGATGGAGCAGCATGGTCCTTCTCTGCACTGAACAGCTAGAAGGACTACTTTTCTCTCTTTGAGAAAACAAAGGCAAAATGTTCCTGCCAGAAAGGCAAGGATGGCTTACAGATACACCTCAATGGCTCCAAAGTCACTAGTAGGATGGTGAAACTTTTCTTCTGCAACCTATGATGTTCCTTGCTCAGACACCCAAGAAAGCCCTCCAGAACAATGTTCTTGGAGGTAGCGTCTGCCTGGCTGTGACACCAGCTGTGTCTTAAGCTCTCTGCAGTTGCTGGAAAACATCTCTCTCTTTGTTGCACGGTGTTTCTTTTTCCCAGTCTTTCTTCACAACCATGGAGTTCAGGTACTTTTCTTCTACTGCCTCTCCCTTCATCAAATGGTATAATTCTGGTATAATTACTTGACTCCAAGAAGTGGTTTGCATACATAAGGTGATATACTAAAAATAAAAGCAATTACAAAGCTGAGTCTAATGCTAAATTTTCCATCTATTTTACTTACCCTGAGGACTCAGAAATGGGTCTACAGCAGGATTTATAATGTAGAATTATCAAGAAGGAAAACTGCAAAACTCAGTTTCAGAGAATGTTCAGATGACCACATATCATGCATGAGCTCTGCTATACAGTGCTACCCTTATGTACCCCACCTACCCCTGCCATGCCATCAGACAAAAAAGACACATTAGGTACCTTCTAGGAGTGTGGAGTTGCCTGTTGCATATGTAAGTTTTTTTG
>VXAA01004775.1:282611-335472 GCA_013399115.1 Anseranas semipalmata | reverse complement strand
TTTTTTTTTTCTTTTTTGTGGTCTAGTTTCAGTGCAGGAGCAATATAAATAGCGGGAGCTCAGCATTTCAGGCCTTTTCAGTACTGAGATACAATGCCTGTCTGTACAGAAGGGTATCTGCAGCACTCAGACCTGGCCCTTCATTGAAACCGTTGATGTGTAGCCATCAGACCTTTCTATCTGAGGTGTACAAAATGTTTGGAAGATAGGAACAGGTATGTGGGTGCTTCTTTGTGCCTCTCTCTTCCTTTTTATTTTTGATGTCATTAGGGAAAGTTGAGAAGCAGACTGACTATCAGTTCTGTTTGGGTCCTAATCTGAAGGCAGAAGATTGTGTTTTCTGCTTTCTTGTGCTTAGGTAAACCCCTGCTCCTTCAGGATGCAGATGCTTTTTGCAGAACTTGCAGATGCCTTTCCCCAGAACCTGCCAGGGAAGCGGGCTGTGGAGCAGGGTGCTGCAGCTGGGTGCAGTGTTGGACCGTGTCACTAGATGGCACCGCAGGCAAAGACAGATATTTCCTCACCCTGCGTGGGAAGAGGCAGTCATTTCACTGAAATTATAACTGAAGAGCAAATAGGCCTAATTGTCTTCTCTACAGTAATCCCAAAGCTTCAGCCTTTATTTAGGAACGGGTGAGAAGCTGTTGGTTTTCATAAAATCATAAATATTTCATAAATCATTGTGTCAATGCGCATTTTATATAACACTGAGAAGTGCCTGGATGTCAGATTTTATGAGTGGAATAAAAATCACATTAAAAATCCCATGCTTAACTTTAACTTTTTTGTTGTTCTTCATATTGTTGTTAGCCTGTTGCTGCTTGTTTTCTGTGCTTTTTCAGTCTTCTAGGTAAGTAGATTTTAAACCACTCTGGAATGGCAATAAAAGGAACCAACAGTCAGTCCTAATACCTCATTGAACAAATACTTAACACCTGGAAGCAAGAAAACATTTTTAAGATTTGCTAGAAACAAAATGAATTAACACTTAATTTTTTTCTTATTAACACTTTTTTTTTTTTTCCAAAACTGAAAGCAGTTTCGGAGAGAAATTAATTAATTTTTCTCTGGACTTACTCAGTTGGGGGTGATTGCTTTTGTTCATTTGTTTTCCCCTTCAGAAAGGGGATACATGTATCAAAATATAGTCCTGAAGTCATAAATAAACATTGGAAGCCTAATTTAGAAGTACAGGAGACTGTGAGTTTTCATCTCTCTTTCTCCATGGTATGCTATTAATCTACTAATAATCACAAGAATTTTCAAATCCATTTGTTTAATTTCTACAGTTAATATATACTACAGAATTTTACCACTCAGAGGTTAATATTTCAAACAACTGATTGAAAACTTAAGCAATTTGATAATATATGGACAATTTTAAAAGAAAATATCATCCACGTCAAGGGAAATTTAACATATCCTCCGAAACGAGTGGGTCTTTTTTTTCAATTCCTTTCCTGTTGGCATCGTACACTGCAACAGAGCCTGTTTCTGTGCTTGTAGAACATCTAACACAACAGAGTGTAACTGCTGGTCGAGATTTCCCAGGAATATAGCAATAACCAAAGTTATTACCACTGCTGCAGTTTAGTACGAATCCTGTTATTGCAGTTTTGCTCATCAGCTTCAAAGGTCCCCAGATCTTTTCATGGCCTTTAATGCAGACCCTTTGTTACCATGCCACACGCCAGCCAGGTCTAGGACTCTCTTCACAGCTGAGGAGAGCCCCTGCGCATCACCACACCCTAGATCAACCTCATCACCCCCCTGGAAGTTCTCCTGTTTTCTAGGACCTACAGAGATGTAATGTTCATATCTGTAGAGAGCCTCTCATCTCCAGGTAATTCTTAACCAAATAGTGTCTGAAATCTCATTTTGGTGCATTGTGGGGGTTTCACACTATCCTGTGAAGCACTTGGCTTTGAAGAGCTTCAGGTGTGAACAACTGGTTACTATGGCACTTGGTAAGTGACAAATCTTAAGGTAGAGTATCAGGCATTATGAACTATAATGTAGGATATTGACAACACTTGACTATTAGCATGTTTGAGAAATTCTGTAGAGTTTAAGAAAACAAACTGAAAGCAAGTTGTAGCAGTGCTGCCTGCAGGTAACTTCTTTAGAGCTTTTGAAGGTATCCTACAGAGGAGGTTTTGGCAATCTCAGTTACCAAGGAAAAATAAATCCAAGTGTATTTGGTTAGCACTTAAATGTCTGATTCCTAAATGTTTTCTGGGTAAATTAAGCCACACAGACAAGCAAAAAAGGCCCTGTAACCAGTGAAGCTGCGGATGTCATTGTGACAACTTGTGTATCTTCTAGCAAGCTACATATAAAGAATTTACACAGTGTGTGCAAATATTCTGTATCTGAGTAAACTTTCTATTTTTAAACTAGTCTGTCTTATTTGCTGAGCTTTCCACAATCCTGCCTACAGTGACCCATACTGTAAAACACTACTGTAGAGCCCACAGCGACATCCCCCCTAGGATGCTGCAGAGGTTAAAGGAGAAACATTGGCTGCAGTAAGAAAAAAAATGATGGATGGCAGCTCAAAAGAGATATCAAGATGCTTTAAACAGATACATTCTGTTTGCAGAAGCTAAGTGCATAGATGAAATGGAGGGGTAACTGTGTTTTGCCATTTTCCATCCTTTTTCCTATTATATGTCTGGAGAATTTATTAAAAGTGTAACAGATGAATAGTAACCGTGAATAATAACAATGTGCTCCTTCTTTTACAGATGTATGCAAACAGTTGAGGAGGTTTTTGATTCCACTGTTTTTAAACTGTTCTTGTATCCTAACACAAGCCAGGGAAATAGCATCAGTGTTGGAGAGTGCTGAGCTCCATATCTAAGCCAGCAAGGCACTCCAAGCTCGTGCTAACTGTGGTCTGAGCTCCTGGAGTTTGGGATCAAACTTTCTGTTTGATCTCTGCTAATCTAACAGCTCTTCATTCCTATTTATGAGCTCCTTTTCCCCACTTTTTGTGAGCATAACCAACTTCCACTCTGAGTGGGATTCCTCTGGGGTAGCAACTCCCATATGTTTTGAAGTTGTTCCACTGTAACAGTAATGAAAAAAAAAAAAAAAACAGCATGTACACACAGACACAAAGCTGGGGAATCTTTGCTGCTCTCACCACCCCTCAAAAAAGGCGGAGGAGCAGCTATTCTTTCAGATTCGTTGATGCCCCCTGGGCTGAGATCCCATTCTTTACAGAGCTACACCTGGAGCAGTTGGGAGAGCTGTGAAGGAATGTGATCACTTGTTTTTTGTATGCAGCACCAGGCATTATCTGGGTTAATTCTGCAAGGGCAGAATCCTGCTGTACCAGACAGTTTAACTGCAGGCTTGTGTCAGTAACGTTAACATCATATTTTATTTGTCTGTTTTGTTTTAATCTCTGATTAAATAGACTCTTGGGATTCTGTTCAGAGAACCAAAGATGTTTCCCCTCAGCTAAACCAAGCCACTATCATTGACCTCCACCCTTCCTCAACTTACAACATTCGCATGTATGCCAAGAATCGCATCGGCAAGAGTGAGGCCAGCAATGAGCTCACCATCACGACTGACGAAGCAGGTACACTCTGGTTTTGTAGCATCTAAATCATGCTGGGAATTATTGTTCTTTGATGTGAGGAATCTTTACTTGAAATGCTGCCTATGTTGCTGCAGCTGTATCAAAAGAAATACTGATTTTTTCCCATGAAACACTATGACTTTTGTAACTTCATCATACAGGCCTGTAATTAAAGCTGTTCAGTGGCATCTAGTGGTCAAACAAGACATTATGCTCCAAATTTTCAACCTGGGCTACTGGAAAAGGCACACATATATCTACAGTTGGGCATCTCAATCGGCATTGTATTTCTAGGGATAGTTCAGCCCCTCTGCATCTTGTGACTTTCCTTAGATGCTCAGGTATTAGTATAGGTTACTAATTTAAGCTACCTCTATTTGAGAACATTAATCTCCAGGAATCCAATCTTCCTTTGTCTATTCCATCCCCCAGCCCACTCACCATATCGTTTTCTGATACTGTATAAGTCAGTTGGCTGTCATTAGTTAGTGTCATCCCCCTGTTCTTTGTTTCCATGTATTCTCCTACATCATTACAGGTTTCTGTAGGAAGAGAGCTGTGCCTGCATTTTCACTGCAATGTCTGGAGCCTCTCTTTTGTGTACTCTAATTGCTGTCTTCCAGTGCTGTCTTATGTTTATTTCTCAGGGCTAGCAGAAGTGGCAGTATGGATAAGCTTCACGCACGCTCTCATGTCACAAGTCCTGAATGTTACATGTGACGCTGGATAAGACTTGTGGGTGAGAAATGAAGAGCTACAGCTCTCTATTGCAGCAGTTAGGAATGAAAATGTTGAATGGCTGTAAATACCTCTGCCAGATATATGTTGCACTTATATATAATGTACTAAGGTGCACTTTTGAAAGTAGCCAAGCAGGTTCGACACCCTTAGCCCACTGCAACTGGGTGAAGTTACTCTGAAAAGTCTTGACCTGACAGGAACTTGATCATTTGCGTTTGAAAACATACTTTTATTTTGCTAATTTTAGTTTTTCTGCTATTTTATCTGAAGTCAGAAATGCTTTCCTCTTCGGGGATTTTGAAAGGAAAACCATAATGCAAATATCTGGGTGAATGTGTCCTGGCAGTGAAAACCCTATTTCTTTTTCAAGGTTCATGTTGGTCTAGACTTTAAACACTTGGTGATGGATTTTCAGTCCAGTTCATGTGAATACAATTCTGTAATTCCCACTCATTTTCACCATGGGTGAAACTACCACAGTGAAAATATACCCCTTGTGAGGAGAACATGTTTTTGGTTCCAAGGGACTTTTTGAATAAGAACAGGACATGAGGGCTCACAGTGCAAAGCTGAGTAAACAGGAGACAACATGAGCTGCATTTCTTTTTTCACCAGGTGTTGTTTTTCATCCTAGTTGGAAGGAAAGTTGTGAAGAGCATTCACATTTTTATGAACTTTCAGTGAACAGCTTTATTAATGGTGAATAGTTTGTAAAATATTTCTCATTTGATCAGGATTTTTCTGTTGTTTTGTTCAATGAAAATGTGAAATCGCTATAGGAAACAGATTATCTATTCTTCCTTCTGGCGTTATCTATATCCCCAAAATGCTCATCTTTCCTTGTCCATAGACACCAAAGTAGAGGGTTGGTTCTTGGATCTACTCTCTCATTCTCTGTTGTTCATTCATGCTTAGAATATTTCTTACTTACTGAGTTTTTTTCTGACTGATAATTAAATTGTCAGGATCAGCAGCTGACCTGAAATAAAAAAAACAGCTTCTCCATGAGCAGGGTGGAACCTTAACATCACATTTTATTCAGTTCTTTGTAACCAAGTTTCAAAATAGTTGATCCTTTTGTCACCATCTTTAAAGGCACCATCTATTTGGAGAGAAAGACCAGCAGTGTGGAACTGTATTCAAAAGTCACTGATCTACTTACGAAACAATTGGAAAAGGGGAAGTCAGACCTAGGCAAAGTGTGTGATGTTTGCCTTCTGGGTTTTGATTTCAGGTGGTGTGCAATGTACAGGACTATCATTCTTTGATCACTGTTTACTTCTGTCCTCTGCTTTTACAATATCAAATGGAAAACAGCATGGGTGCAGGGAATAAGGGAGAAGGTAATGAGAAGAGAGCAAAATAAAGGTACAAGAAAGGCAATATAAAAACTGAACTCAAACCATGACATTGGCAAGGGTGCGGATTACATATTACTGTAAACTGAGTCGCCCAGCACCAGCTATTAGAAAGGAAGCCATAAAGGGTCTCTGTGGCAAATTGATAGTTAAGCACATAGTTTTGAATTTTCACACAGTTAGCCATGCTCTCAAAGCTTACAGACCACATCTTACCCTCTATAAAACCCCAATTTGTCCCTGTGTTGGAAAATACACTGCAAGTACACACTTGCACTAATGTCAGAAAGAGAAAACCTTTAAAACTGCTGTTTAATACTGAAATCAATAGAGAAAGCTGAGATATCTGGGTTATGTCTTTGTCACAAACTCTGTATGTCATTAAGTACGTAAAATAAATGACTTATTATTTAACAACATTAACATTTCACCATGGGTGCTGGGAACAGTTAACTGTTCAGGTCTGTAAATACTTTTGGGATCTTTCAAGGAAAAGTCAAGATTTTAAGGAGCCCATTTTAAAACCCATTTTTAGGATCAAATGCTTTGCTCAGATTTCACTGCATTATAATGTTCCCAGAGAAATGGCATTCAGGTTTGTAAGCAGGGGGGACAGAATCAAGGATAGGATTCAAAAAATTCAAGAGACCACATTTTTGCCAGTGGACTTTTTCTCCTCTCCTTCCTGTACATGAATGCAAGGAGAATGGAAATAAAGTTCTTTCAACCTTTGAAAATTTCCCCTATGAAGGACAGTCAAGAACAGCACAGAATAGGGCATATTTAATAACTTAAACATATTATAGGCTGTATTTTGTGTCTCTCTGCTTTCATCAGTTAAAGCAAAATGTTCTGGTTCCTTTCACTACAGCTGTCATTTACTGCTGCTCCACCTCTAACAGCCCCATCTCACCCTTTTTATTGCTTTACTTCCCTTGTCATGCTATTAAGCTTAATTTAATACCTTTTACTGAGGCCACATTCTGCATCTAGGGAACTCTCGAGGAACAGCTTGAAATTACTTCATTTCTTTCTTCAGATCTTCCTTTTGCAATGATTTACCTCACTGAGCAAGCAATTTACTTCACACCTCTCCATTCAATCCCAACTGATTCTTGATCTGCTTTGTAGCTGTCCAGCTGACAAGCAGGTGCCTCTAGACTCAGGGCCTTCTTTTCTCATTTGCCTTTAAGGCATCATGCACACCCTTGGCAGCATATCAATAGTAGATGAAACTCCTCCTTACTCAGCGTGGGCTGTAGCATGCTTTTTCCATCTGATAGTTATTTTTTGTCTGACTCCCAGGCTGGAATACCTACATTGGTGAAAGGGAGAAGGGCAGAGGAGGAGTATAAAGTGTGCAGGTTTTAATGTATAAGTTGTTTGATATTTGGCTGTACGTGCTCAGTCTCTAGTGAACAAAGGGGGGCCCACTGGAAAGCGTGGCGTGATGAATGCTTGCTGAGGAGGTCCAATCTCACCTGCTTTTAAATGGGCTCTGCTGCCTTGCTGTCACCTACAGGGTTCTGACTCATGAAAGTACATCTTCTTATTTACAAAACAGCATTGTGAGCATATCACTAAACAAGAAAAGTCATTATAATTCACTCTTATTTTATTTGCCACGTTGCTACATATTGGTATATGCTGTATTTCACTGTTGGTCGGAGATGACACCTGGGTGAGAAAGATGCTAGGTTCTGTTTTTCTTTGATCAAAGTAGTATCTTCAGTTTTTTACATGACACTGCCACAGTCCAAATCTTTGTGATGCTGGTGTGTTAATATGGTAACATAGCATGTGAAGTGCAGAATTCTGTGTTCTGTGAGGACAGATTTGATGTATCTCTCTTCTTTCTTTCCAGCTCCTGATGGTCCACCTCAGGATGTTCAGCTTGAGCCTATATCTTCACAAAGCATTAGAGTCACCTGGAAGGTAAATACACACAGCCAGGAATATAAGCTCTGTCAGTATTTTTGTGCATTCAGAGAGGTTCCACTGAGGGGAGTATTATAACTATGGATCAGAGTTATTTTATTTGGGGGAGACCTTGCAGATGTCTTTACCAGCAAATCTTACAATATTTGAGAACAAGACTGGTGCATTATTTAAAGAAAGAACATTCCATTGGAGATTAATATCAGCAGACACTTGCCTCTACCAATGAGAACTACATTTCCTACTTGATTCTGATTTCAGAGGTAAGGCTATATACGTGGAAAATGAGCACTCACAGAATTTCAATGTGGTTTTGGGCAAATTTTCCTCAAACCATTGGAGCCAATAGGATTTTTTTCCATTGCAATGGACTTTGAGAAAGAGCCTTACAGACATCATGTCTGCACAGGGAGAGCAATATAGTGTCTCAATATAGTCCATGAAAATTGATGAATCAGGGAAACTGATTTAAAAATATCAGCAACTGATATTATTAAAATATCTGGCATGTCTTGTGACTCAGTTCATCTTTTCTAGATTTTGATCAGTGTTCTGACAACCACAGAATGTTTTAAATTCTTTCAGTATGATATCAGAGGTACTTCAGCTATATTTGAGATGGTTTTGTGCATGATCTCTGTGTAGTGCAGGTGGACTTATAACTACTGAGATGTCCAGCTAGGACAGAGGAACCTCATCTGACAGGATTTTTTGAATGGTTCAATGATGTTTTTAAAACGATGCATTTAAAAAATCTATCTCCATGAGACTTTTCAGTATTAAGCTCAAAAAAAGTAGTCTTTATCAGACCTCTGATACACAGGTCACAAATATGATGCTGATTCTTGGATCTCTTCCACATCTTGAACTTACATCAAAGTTGGTTTTCATTAAAAGGATTCCAGAAAACCAAAGGCTTGTGGTCACTAGCCACAGGGTTACTTGGTGGGTGAAGTGAAACACAGTAATGTACTCATAAAAGGCATACAGGAAGCAATGATTTAAGTTCAACACAGTGAGTATAGAAAAGAAAGTAAATATTGAAGTAATGCAGAGTGTACAGTGATTCTCAACAACCAAAATAAATGCTTAATGGGTTGTTGCTTTTTAAAACACTCACGAAATGTAACTGCAATCAGATCTAGCCAACTATAACATGCAAGTTTCTGTGCATGAACTTGTTTTAATGTTTTCCCTTTCTTTTATGGACATGTGGGTAGGCAGATTGAAAGGCTTTGCTTGCTTTTTTAAAGTTCACTTTGGGGAAAATTTTCAAAAGCAACAACAGAAGATAGGCACCATTGGTTTACTGCTGGAGTTTATAGCTGCCCTTTGTGATTCTGAGGACTTGCTATTACATTTTATTGATGCAGATATGTGCAGACGGTCACAGGACAATCAAAATTTCAACACCTATATTTCAACAACATTGCCTAAAATATGGTTCAATTTTGTACTTCCAGGCCACTTCATCTACAATCTAGTGCCCTGATCTCTAGGTGTTGTCTGGAGAGCAGAAGCATATAAAAAGAGTAGCTGGAGTTGTATTTTTGTGTAAACAATTTTCAGGATCATTTTTGGAACTAGTTTGATTTGTGAGTGCATGTCAAGTAATGATTGGTATCTGATATAATAAAATAATCACAGAAATGAGATATGCATTGAATATATACTCCGTTGCCCCAGCATGTCTCCTGAGCTGAGTGTAGAGAGGCATTTTCACAACTGGAGTGAGCTTAAGGTGTGAGCTACTTGTGACCTTGGAAATGCCAGCTGGTACCCCTGCAGCACATATCCAGACAAGGAAAGGTGGGTCCATGCTCCCAGAACATAACCCAGGTGAACCTGGTACCACGCACTGTGCAGGTGCTGGCAAGACGTTTGGTGTTTGCTGCAGGCAGCACTGCCAGACTGCACACCCAGTCTCCGATGAACACATAGTCTCCCGTGAACCTCCAAGGTCTTATTCCCAGAGACCCAGTCCATGTTAAATCTGGCTTTGCACAGAACTGCCATCTTGCTCTTGCTCCTTCACCCAAGGCTGTGCATTCACTGTATTACAGTGCCTCTACGTCTGCCAAATGGGCAAGATGGCAGATGTTTTAATTTATTAACCAGCAGTGTCTGATATGTGGTCAAGCAGCACAAGAGGAGCATTGGCAGTGAGCTGCTTTTGGTAGCATGCCCTCTAGCCAGAGGTAGCCTATGGTCCCATCATGCCACGAGACCCTGTGAGGTGCTGTTTTGTAAGCAGCAGAAGGTCTGCCTGTGAAAGGATGGACAGCAGAAGGCAACATTGGCGCTTCAGTGGAATTCTGCTCATTGTGATCTTTGTACTTTCAGGCCCCTGCATGCTCAGCTTGAAAGCTGTTTGCCTTGATTTACAATCACTGCCTTGGGAGGCAATGGTAGGACAGCTCATCAGATGGGTGTTAAGTTTCTCTGTAGTGCTGAATGGAGTCAAAACCTAATTCAAAATATCATACTTTACAGAAGTCATTGGTACCTTATTTTACAAATACTTCATTTTATAAGATAAGAAATAAGATCATGGACTGAAACTTTTTTATAATGTTCTACAACTACTGACCAGGTTAACAATGTTTTTCCCCATGAACACTTATCAATGGACAAATGAATTTTCTACTGAAAAAAGGCCTATAAAGAAGGTGTATACATCAAACGCGATTTATTTGTGCAAAAAGTGAATCCAAAATGAAGCATTTTGTTAGTACTAACAGGGAACATTTGAAGTTTTGTGGAGCAGAACATTTCAATGCTTTGTTCTGAAGTGACTTTAAGCTTGTTTTATATTGTATAATGTTTCAAAATGAAAAAAAAAAGATTATATTTTATCTAAAAAAAAAAAAATCCCTGACCTGTTTATAATAACAATTATAAAGATGTTTCATGAAAAATGCAAAATTCACCATTTTATTCCAATTAAAAAATGAGAAAGTATATAATTAGAAAATTCCCAGTGAAAAGGCTATTCTGGCTCTAGTCCTGCTCCAAGAACATTTCAATGCATAGTAAATATATGATTTAGTTTTATCATTATGTTCCATCTGTTTTACAGTATGATATGTGTATATGTGCTATAGAGTTCTGTATTCTATTATGTAAAAGGTGTACACTCACTTTTCTTTGTACATGGTGCATGCGTTATGGTATATAGTGTATGTACATACAGTATCTTAACGTGTGCTGCATGGGGCAGTAGGTAGTGTACACCATTCACAAAACAATAAATGCACTTCATTATATGGTGCATGTGTTTTATGTGTTTTTGTGAGCTCAGTGTGCAGTGTGTGTTTGTGGCAATGGCTTTTGTTCAAAAGTCTCCTGTGGAAATGTACAGGAGTGTTCCAGTTGCAGCCTTTAACTCTGAGGTGTTTTAGACCTTGAGACCTGCAACAGTGCTCATGTTAACATTTGAGACAAGAAATTCCATGCAGACTGTTGAGGATTTGCAAAGTTGTGGTGGAATCCAGCACTGATGGAAATACATGATATCCTGGAATAATTAAACTGGTGCTTCCAGACTTTTATGCATTTAAAAAAGAGACCTGCAACATTGTCTGAAAGCTCTCATCCCTCTAATAACGGTGTTCGAGTTGTCTGCTACCTTGTCCAAGCTGTTTGTCTTTTAGTCAATGTGAAATGCTTATAGATTAATTTTATTCAGCCTTTTTGCCTGTTATCAACAATGACAATGCACTGACATCTTTCTAAAGAAGTTTTTTTGACACCAAAACATAGAAATATTCAAGCAAGAAATAATTATTCACTTAGATTCCAAAATCAATTCTAATCTATGCAATGTGCCTTACAAGGAGTTCAAGCCCTGAATCTGCAGGTTTTTGCATGCTAAATCCTAATTTGGTCATCTACACCTGAGCAGAAAGCACCATGTTTGCAGAGTGCTTATCAGTACCAGAAGAACCGAAGTAACACGGTGGAAATTGTATTCTTGCTTCAAATTTTGCTTCTGTTTCTGAAGGCAGCAGGAAGAAAGAAAATAAAGCATCTGAAAGGTTAATACAGTCAGTCAGATCCATCGAGTGATACCTTTTGAATATGGAGAGGGTGCTGATTTTTGCAGAGCAATGATTTGTTGTTAGTGGATGAAAGGCAAATTCCATGCTGGTTTTATTAGCTCCAGTGAGACTTTGTTTCAGCGGAAGATAAACATGCTGAAACAGACAGGTCCTGTGGCAGAAAAGAGCATGCTTCTTGAGAAAGTGTTCCTCAGTAGATTTAGCTGGGTATAGTAACAAGAGAAATTGCTGCCTGTGCCAGTTGAACTCATCTAACGCTTCTCTTTGATAAGCTGCGTCACAAAGACCTATTTCATGGGTCAGTGGAACAGATAAGCTTGCAGGCATCTGTTAGGAATTTGAAAGAAGGTTGAAGGATTTGAAAGAGGTTTTTGTCCATGGATTATAAACTGTGCCTTAAAATATTTATACTAATTACACCTAATATACATTAGAATATCAGACAAGAACATAATCACATATTTGAAATTAGTCTGTTACTATTTAAATGGAATCGTAACAGGTATTTCTGTCAATAATGGTCTTTTTCCTTGAGTTGCCAATCCTTATTTTACTATAGACTACATTTTTTATTGCAGAGTGCAGAAATTATTTCCACTAGTCAAGGTACAGGATAATCTTGTACATTGACTGAGAGCTACAGTACATAATTATGGCCAAAAATTTTGTACTGTCCATATTCTTGAAAGCCAGAGATTGTACACCTTGTTTTCATAGCTATTCATTATGCAAATCCCTGCTTTCCAATTCATTATTGCCTTCAGCACTCATTATCTAATCATCTTTCCACGCTACTTACTGAGTGAACAGAAGCATATTTCAAAGCACAACATAAAAATTTCCTGATACTTCTAGCTGAATAAACTTATGTGACTGCCTTCAACAGATCAATAAATGCCTTACTAAAGATTTAGTGAGTGAATGGTAGCGGCTTCTGACAACACCAGAATTAGTAGTGAATTGTATGCCTGTAATGCAGATTATCAACTCAACTTTGATTGATTCATCTGAAAGAAGAACAAAACATCATAAATTTAAATTATTACTAGGAAATATTTCCCTATCAGATTTTTCTCTGTATGAACCATTTAATAGTATTTCTTTTAACACAGGCATGCACTATGAAAACATTCTACACTCAAATTTATATATCATTGTAAAAAGTATCTATGTCATATTCAGAGAGGATTTTTGAATTGTTACCTAGAAATAGACTTGCCTTCGGTAGAAAACAATGTTGACTTTGTGTGTATTTCAAAATTTTTAAGGGGGAAAATTTGACTTTGCAGATATATACTTAACATGTAATTTTTCATATCCTGTTTAGGCTCCAAAGAAGCACTTGCAAAATGGAATTATTCGTGGATACCAGATAGGTTATCGGGAGTACAGTGCAGGGGGCAATTTCCAGTTCAACATCATCAGTATTGATACCACAGGGGACAGTGAAGTTTATACCCTGAATAACCTGAAAAAATTCACCCAATATGGCATGGTAGTACAGGCTTGTAACCGGGCTGGAATAGGACCTTCTTCTCAGGAAATCATCACCACGACTCTTGAGGATGGTAGGTCCTTGACAAACAGCTATTGTGGGTCACATTATGATTTTTTATTTCTTTTTACCTTGTTACATTTGCTGCTTGATTAGTAATTATTGTAGGGGGGTTAATAGCATACGAGACTTCACAGAACCAGTAGACAGCTGGATGGGAAGAGGATAGTCAATGGGCATGTACAATTGTCATTGCAAGTGATGCAGAATGTACTGATGGAATATATCCCAGTGTGAATAATATTGACTAAGACCATAGCTTTCATTAAGAAGCTTATTGCTCTGGTGTTTCCATATTTGAAAATTTTGTGATCTCATCATAGCTTTATAGTGCACTTTGAAATGCTAAGTATAACTCAGAGAGGTGAAGTGATGCTGTTAATTTTGTTGACTTTATTTTATTTTCAAATTAGTCCACTGTGAAACCAGGAGCTCTTATATTACACAATCCTTTATCTTGTCAGCCTAAAAAGACACGTGTTTTTTCAAGGATATCCAAACTAATGAGAGAAGAATCATTATTTCAAATAAAATGCAAGCTGTGTAATCTAAGGCACAATTTAGATTTTTTTTTTTTTCAAACTGTGTAAAATGCACTTCTCAAACAATGAGAGGGAGTCCTCTAGTGGAAAAAGAGAATTATACCATATCCAAAAAGAGGCACAATATTTTAGAGTATAAAAACAAGCTCTACATAATCCTAAAAGTGTAGGTCAGATTTTCAGCTACTGTAAATTGGCATCATTGTAATGAAGTCAGTGCCAGCCAGGAATCTGTCTTTTTTTGTGTGTGTGGGAAATGGAGTAGCATACATCTACAATTCTTGAGAGCTATAGATTTTGAGGCATATACTTCATGGAAGGCTGCTGTTTTTCATTTATTCTAAACATTTCTAGGCCCAGACGGATCACTGCAAGATATCAGAAGACAGTGTACACGTACATGCATGTATTTTGTATTATGATAAGTGTAATGTTTTTCTCTTAAGAACCTGGCATGCATACATGCATACTTGCTTTTTCCTGGCAACCTTTTTTTTTTTTTTTTTGTCCTTGTTCAGTTTTGGGTCGCTCTCAAAATTAAAGATGAGCTTTAAAAGCAACACCAAAAACTAATACAGCAGTTATTGCTCTGATGCTAAATGGCCAACAGGAAATACCTTATATTTCACTGACTTTTTCCATTTTTTCTAAATGTCAGTGAAAATATTTTATGAACATTTTTCCCAATATTTTTTCTAGACGTGGCTACTTTTCCCCCACACTGATTTTAGGAGATTAGAATTGTTCAGAAAGACGGCAATTTGGCCACAAAGTTTTAAATATGTTTAAATAGCTTGCAGAATATAATCTGCATATTTCAGCACTAGGACACGTTTCAATAGACACGACAAAGAAACTATTAAAAGACTAGTCAGCAAGTGGGGAAGGAGTACATAAAAAGTAATTCCAGGGAAATCAGCTGCACTTGCAGAAACATGTGGATTGTAGCAAGAATAAAGGCTTTGCATTTTTAACAGTGTATAACTGCTAATTAAATAATGAGTGGTGGGATAACAATGCAAATTGAAAGTGTAGCCGAAGGGGAGTCTTCTGAGAACTGTGGAGAGTGCTCTTTTGTATAGATTTCTACTAAAAGGCAAACATGAATGTGGTAAACATCGAGTTGTATTCATCAAGTTAAAAATGGCGAATATCTTATTCCAGTGCCCAGTTGCCCTCCAGGGAATGTGCAAGCCACTGCCACATCACCAGAAACCATTTCTATTTCTTGGTCAACACTGGCAAAAGAAACCCTGAATGGGATTCTGCAAGGATTCAGGGTTATCTACTGGGCCAATCTCTTGGATGGAGGTGAGAGAATTCAAACTATCACGAAGTAACAAGCCCTGTATAGCATTTGTATCATTTATTCTCTGTTGTGAAGACATTGTACTTACTTTTCTCTTTGGTTTAGAGCAAGCTTGGTATACCCATGAAGGAAGCCATCTCTGTAGAGCTTTAACACAGTAGCAGACATTGCAAAGCAGACAGGAGAGGTCCTTGGGGTTGCAACACTCCATAGACCTGCCAAAGTACCCAAAAAGACCCAAGTAAATTTCATCACAGTTACATAGTCCAGCAGGTCTTTTCTAAAGAATGATGATATCAACCTAGAACACACTTGCCTAATCCTGTATTGTATTTTCATCTCTGCAGTTGAGGGTAAAAGAAGAAGACATGTTGGGAAAAGGTTTATTATTTTCATGCTAGCCTCTCCTGTTGTGCTTATGTACTGTTCTATTAGTATAATTCCTAAGGATATAGACTCGTGAGCAGAGAATGAGTGAAATGACTAAAGGACAGCTGAGATGCCATACTAATATTCAATTTATCACATGATGATAACTCTACATATGGTCCTTTCTTGTACACTAAGTACTAGTAGGTTTGAGATGCACACACCTTTATTTCTATTTGTTGTGCTGAATTTCACAGCTCTAGGGTAACGAGCTGTCTCCCTTCTTTTGTATGCATCCATCAGGATCACAGTTCACTCTAATATACAATTGTCTTGTAAATCCTGGCCTCTGTTAGTATGGCAAGGGGAACTTTGTTTGGAAATATAACCCTGAGGGCCATTGCTACTGCTGGTAATGCCAGAGTCAAAAATATTTGGAAATAAGCCACCAGATTCCTTTTTTATTTAAACGTAAAGATAAAAAAATATATTAGAAGCACACATAGAAATGCAGACATGACTGACATAAAACTAAATGTTTTCAGTGATGCCTGCAGTATTTGGAACAGATCTTATGTGAGTATTGTCAGTGCACATCTAAGCTCCTACGTGATGTCTTACAGCATGATGAAAAAATATGATGTTCATACAGTGCTTAAAACTGAATGTTCATCATTTTCTCAGCTTTATTTTCTGCCCTAAATATGTTCTAAGCTTTTTTTTTTTTTTTTTCTGTACGGATTGTAGTTCTTAGCTTGCTGCAAAAACAATTCATATGAAGTGCATCATCTTTCTGCAAGTAAATCTGGTTTTACTGTGTTTGAATCTATTGTTAGCTGGTATTACTGCCATCAAGTGCTTTGCAGAAGTACTTGATACATATTTTAAAACAAAGAGGCTTTTTTTGTTTGTTTGTTTTTCCGTATAAGAAAAGTTCTTTCTTAAAAATGGAAACACTATGAAAATAACTGATGTTCTCATTTTTGCTTTAGGTAATATTTTATAATAATCTCTTCTTGTTATCTTTTTTTTTTTAATGAAAAAATCTTATAATTTGTAGAAATTTTCAATTATATTCTCTGTATTTAAAAGTTTTGAAAAAGTTTGAAAACTGGGTCTGCTTTGAAGAAGTCAGAACATAAAGAAATTTATTTTAATTGATTCATTGTTATTTTGTAATAATGAAGCATTACTTCTCTGGTATGCTGTTTAATCCCCAAGATTTCCACAGTAGGTACTGATAGGTGGGAAAGACTGACCTTGCCAATAACTCAATTTCCTTTTTATTCTATAGAGCTAGGAGAAATAAAGAATGTCACCACCACACAGCCATCACTAGAGCTTGATGGTCTGGAAAAATACACCAACTACAGCATTCAAGTGTTGGCTTTCACACGAGCTGGAGATGGAGTGAGAAGTGAACAAATTTTCACCCGCACTAAAGAAGATGGTAAGGAGTAAAACATTTTCAGTTCCCACTTCCACAAGATGCTGTTATGCCTCAGGCTTTCAAAATAGTGCAAATATTGTACACAAATGGGCAGAGTGAGATTTCTGTCTGAAGGTCTTGAGTTTGGAGTGCACGGAGAGCATACTGCGCCCACCACTTTGGAAACAATCTAAGTGTTTCCAAGACTCCAGTTCAGGTTAGCCAGAAGTTTGTAGATAACTCTAATGATCTGAACAGGTTTGTCTCTATTTTTGTTTTCAAATACTTCAGGATCTTATATGAGAATTTTGAGAGATTTGAGTTGCTTCTTTCAAAATGATTGAAAATGGGGAAAGGAGGAAAGACTATTCTGGGACTTTCATATATAACTGATATGCATCTAAGAAGACTTTCTTCGGTATGAGAAAAATTTCCTCCAGACACCTCTTCCTTCAAAAGTAAAAGGAGAACAAAAATCTCTTGCCTTTTTTTTGTAGACCAGAGCATGGAAAAATTAAGTCCTAATGTTGAAAGTTTAAGAAACTCTTAATTAAAAAAAAAAAAAAAGAGTTTCATAAGCACTTTCTCATAACTTTAACTATGGAAATCAGTTCAGGTTGCCTCAGTGGGATGCCACATATACTAGACTATTTCTCAAGGACCAGAATTTCAGATTCAGGGGGTGTTTTCCACCTAACCTGATTAGATGCCTTGAAAAATCCATGAGATGCCCAAATACTTCTGTAAAGACTTTTGAAAATCTGGTTGCTATTAGATAAGAATTTTTTGGTAGGAGTAAACATTCACATAGTCCTAGCAATGAAGTTACTTTAATAATGTTTGATTGCAATATTCTCCTGTGATGTATGCAATATTTTTTCAAATAAATTAGTCAATGGATTTTTTATTATTACTCATACAGTTTACTCGTCATTCATGAATATATTTGACTTTTTTATTTTTAATAAGAGCTATAAAGGTGCATAAGGTTCAGTGATTAACTGACTTGGTGAATGTTATGAAATTTTTCCAATAAAATATTAAGGGACTTATTCTAAAATTCACATCCATTGGAAGACTGTAGCTGTAGTTGTATCCAGGGGGTGTAGTGTAAATGAAAATTGGACTTCTAAACTTTTTTCTCATGTTATTAACTTACTTATTTGCTCCTTGTTCTATTTTCACGTACTTAATACTTTCCACTACTTTGATCAAAGTTGTATTAATGGCAAAAGCAGTAAGTGAATGTCTTATAGCTGGGAAATGAGAGGAAATTTAGGCATATAACAGTGTTGGTTAATGTAGGTCTACTTCCAGCACCCGCTAGATGTAGGCATCACTGAGATTCTGAATCAACTTGTAGTAATGGCTGTGTATGAAACTGTGTTGAGACACTGCACCTAGTCTGAAACTGCAAAGGACAATTTGGTCAGCCACGGACTTGTGTATCTTAAACACTGAACCCACCCTAAAGTCCTTTAACTATCTTGGAGAACAGGAGTCTTGTGTCAGATATTCTTGAAACACAATGCTTGGAGGTAGATGGTTTTATCTCAAAGAAAAATCTAGAAAAAAGAGAGAGAGAGAGAGAGAATTGTAAGATCACCTGCGGCATTTTCAAGTTACTTTTTATTTGAGTAGATCCCAGCAGGGTAACTTTTCCCTAAATATACTCTGAATACAAAAGCTCTCCCTCCAGAGCCTTGGGACTGGGACTTAAGCCATAGGCAGACATGGGGATTGTTCCACACCGCTCTAGGAGCTCAGGGGCAGGGGAGACACTGCTCCAGGACTCAGGGAGACATAATTCATGTTAGAACCCCCCTGCAGACAGCAAGAATGTACTTGCTCGCCTACACCTTTGGGCAACATTGCAGCCTGCTGTTTTATGTGTTAAGTTGGCCTGCTGGTCCTGCTGTCTTATGTGTCAAATTGGCCAGCCAGTCTGATGTTGGGACAACATGTTTCCTGAAATCCCCAAAAAGCCCAACTGCAGAGACAACCCCTGGGTCATCACTTTATGGCAGATATGCAAGGCAAGTCATAAGGGCTATTTGGGAAAGCTGTGCAGTGGTTCCTCTCCAGTTAAAAACTTGATGGGAGCTATAAAAAAAAAAAAAAAAACTTGCCTGGATGAAGATAATGTCTTGTCTCTGTGTGAGGTTCCTTTGGCTTTTGGGATTGAACAGAATTCAGAAGTGGTGCCAGCAGTACCTCTGTCTCTTACCTGGGACGACAGAAGAATGTTGTAATGCTCCTGAAAGTTTCCTGACACCCGAGCAAGACCGTCCACTTGCTCTAAAGAGGATCAGATATATTGCAGCCATTGCTGACGTTTACTAAACTTTTCTCTAAAATTTGCAGTGATGAGGACTCCATAGACTCCCTAAATATCTTGTACCAGTCACGGATGCACCATAATGCAATCTCCTTTGCTGCAAAGTGGGTTGGGTACTTCCATCAGCCCTGCTGGCCAAGGAGACCAGTGGATAACTTGATGCTTTATAACAGTATTTCCTATTGGAAATGTTACTGTGCCCATTGCTCCCTCTCCTCTCCCTGTCACATACACCTTTCCATCTCCTCTGATCTGTTTCCAGTTCAAAACAGTTCTGAAACACTGGAAACCCCAAATCTTTTCTTTTTTTTTTCTTTTTTCTTTCTGCTTTTTTTTTTTCCTTTTCTCTTAACCCTCTTCTGCCTTGCTTGCTTCTCCCTAATTCTAGGAGGCTCTTTTGCTCTCTTTCTTTCTGAGATCAGGCAGGCCCTGAGATCTGGGAAGCACATAGCTTCTGCCTGTGTTTGGCTGCTGTGCAACAGCTCGTCTCTCGTCTTTAATCCCTCTGGCAACGAAGCCACAGAGCAGTTCAGCAGTAATTCACCCTGAGGCAGTGTGACTAACCTTTTCAGATGTTTTGTGATGCCTCACAGTGGTTCCACTCATTAAATCTTTTGTCTGGAAAAACTAAACTGAAAGGTGTTGCCAGAAAATGCAATGATTTCATGTTTTGCTCCAGCTTCACAATTTTTTATTAAGAGCAATAAAGCTCTAGAGTGGAATTCATAAAGGGCTGCCATTTAAAATAAACCCAAACCCAAGTCCCATGTCTAAACATCCTTAAGGCTATGGAAGTTAAATGGGAAAAGAACATTCAAATTGCCAAAGTATATGCATCTAACCGGTGCCTCACCCCTCAGGAAGAACAGGTGTTTCTTCTGTAATCTTCTAAGAAAAAGAGGCTCCTGTAGAGGATTATTCCATAGGCCTAATTGCAGTCCACCTAAAAGATCCTGCTCTAAAGTTAGTTTTGAGTATCCTCTCATCATGAGGAATATAAATAATTGAAATCTTAACAGAGCTTAGATCTGGAAACCTTATAGCTCTGCTCCCAGACCTTCTTTGGTTAAAATTATGACACAAAACATTCTACCCTCCTCTAATGAAAATTTGTAAATCTGAGACATTCTTAAGTGGTTGCCAAGCCCTTCTCATCATTATTACTATGAGGCCATATCACACCACTGATTTCTTTTCCTTTTTTAATTTCTTTTGGATTAGGGGAAACTTTTTGTTGTAAAATCGATGGTGCAGCATGTTCCCTTGCTGCAGAAACAGTCTGTTGAAAGGCAGATCGTAGCCTCCAGGTACTTCCCTGCTGGTGTTCAGCTTAGAGACATCAGCCCAAAATTTCTTTAGCAGGCCTGAAATCTCCAATGTGGCAAAATAAGAGTATCCCAGGAAATAAAGCAGTCAGCCTGGATAAAATGAATTGATGCTTTGATTTTGTGTAACGTTTGATACTGACTTTAGACACCAGAGGTCAGACACCACTGCTGATCAGCTTACAAAAATAGTAGGAAATGACCTTTCCTCTCAATGTGATCATATTTTGGCTTTTGTCTAGTTGTTTTGTTTTTTGTTTTTATCCCCGTTAGCTTTCAGAAAAAGAAACTGCTTTTCTTGAAGTTCCTCTTGGCAGAAAAATAAATGAAGCACAAATGCCTAGTTTTTCAGAACTGATTGTGGTTTTGTCCCCTACTCTTTCCACTTTGCACAAAGTTTCTAATAAGCTGGTTCTCTTCTTCATCTGAGGACTTATTTTACTAAATCAATAAAAATTGAAATAGTTCTTCAAATTCTCTTCCTCGCAGTGTTCAATGTATGGTCTCAAAAGCTGCCCCACTTGGTAGTGATGGGGGGTGACAAATTCTCTCTCTGCTTCTGCACTGCAAATGAGATATTATGAAACTGTTATTGAGACAATAAATTTGCTCCCCATGCAAGCTGGATGCACCACCCAGCACCTCGGCTGGCAGAAGCACTTCTAACCTTGAGCAGAAGGGTCCAGCGGAGAACACAGCCCCCGGAGCTTTCCCCCAGGGAAAGCTTCCTGCAGCTGGCAATTTTGACTGGCACAACTGCTTTTGACTTGGTGCCTGGCAGAGGTTTATGTGATGCAGGAGGATGCATGATTCTTTCTCATACCAGTTTCTTTTCAGAGATTGTTTGCATATCATAGAAGGCTCTCTCTGTTTTATTTTCAGAGATCTCTGACTTTACTTTTTTGACTAACAAAAGAAAGTATAGAATAATAAATGTTCCCTTTGTCAACTGGCAGAATTTGATAGGAATGGTCTAATTAATAGAGGACAGTTCAGAGGGAATGAAGGATGAACAGCATCTGCGAACGTATTTCAGCTAGTGTGAATCTAAATTGTAGGTGGAATATTTACACAAACATAGAAACTACTGGAAAGTAGTCAGGATTTTATTCTGTTTTGTTTTTCATAAATGTAACAGTGCATAGGATAGTCTTGTGTGGTGCAGAATTAAAAACCTGTTAAGGAGCAGGGTTCGGATTTCAGATATATTGGTTATATCGCTCTTAAAAGCACAGCACTTAGTGCAATTGCTTCCCTGCTGTTCAGTACTGTGAAGAAAAATGGTAATAATCTCACTGCTTATGAAAAGGGGAATGAGAAAGTTCCTGGAGCTCCTCCCCATTATCCCGCACATCTAAATGCGTTCCCCGGACTAGTTGTATCAGTATAATTGCTTTCTCTGCATTTGCGTTTCACTTGCAATGTCAAGAATACAAAGTGTTCCCTCCACATGAAATCTGCATGCTATTTCTGTGTCTCTCAAAGCCTTGTTAGCTGGAGAATGAGGCTATCTTTGATTTTAAATTTGCCAAATCTGCTCCCTGGAAGATGGCAAAGTCAGCTAAAGCAGGTCTCACTTCTCTGTGCTCAGCCCTGTTTCTTCTCCAGCTTCTTACCACTGCTTTACCCCTGCTGACCTCAGGAAAAAGAATCTGATATACTGCACATTTAGCTTGTCTTTGCTGGGATCTGTGGGAATCAGTGTTCTAAACAAAGATCCATGCAGAGCTCAATGAGACAGTCCAGGTCTCTCGGTACTGGTGTCTCAGTGTGGCTTAGCAAGGCCACACGGTGCAATGGCAATGAGAGAAAATACCTTGTTAGCAAGATGTATCTTTCCTCACCGAAATAGGGTAGGCACCACATTTCCCCAGCACAACTTCTTCAGATACGAAAGAAATCCATGTTTAGTAACAAATGTTTCAGCTAGTGCTGTGTTAGCTCATAATAATCTTGTTTAGGTCCAGGGAATGGGTATGAACAGTGACTTTACCCTCTGGACAGAGGACAGTGGTGGTCTGTAAGGCATCAAATGAAAGCCTGCAGAATTCTTGCCAATGAAATGTAAATGCTTCCTCACACACTGTCATTTCCACATGCGCAACCCAACAAACAAAAGTAGTGTAACAAAAAGAGGAGTAATAAATTAACATTTGGAATAATTTTGGCAACACTGCCAAAACTGTTACCTGATTCCGGTCCCTGCCCCAAGGAGGTGGGAAGGTCCTTAGATTAGAAAAGGTTCAGAAATTTGACTATATGACTTCCTGAGTTCTTTCCAGCATCCCTTTCTGCTGGTCTGTATACCAAACAGAAATACTGTCCAATGACAAGTAATATTTTCCACATGTGTCCATTGACTGGAAAATGCTAGATGAATTCTGAGTTAATCCCTCAACAGTTGCCAGCCATGACCAATTACCATCAGAACCTGTCCCTATAGATCACACCCTAATTTAACAATAAATTACTTTAACCTCATACATCTATTTGCAGTGATTTCCAGAAAACATTACTAACCGTAAAGGAATCCTCCCGTGGGTTAAGTAATTACCCTGGAGAGCTAGCTTTCACTCTTCAGCAGCAGGAGCAAATAGCATTTCTAATGAGCTGGGTATAAATAACAAGTTGAATGCTGTCAAGCATCAATATTTACTCTGCATTGGATAGAACTGCTAACTGAATTAGCCCCTTTGCAGCAAGGGGCTGGGTTTGCATGCAATTATAATCATGACATTCTCACTTGATGCCTTATTAGCTTTCTCAACACATTATAAATAGAAATTGCATATTCAGAAATGTTGCACTGCGTGGTGCTTATCCATCAGTTTCCTTGCATTTTCTATTAGTACCTGTACAGACGTAAAACTGAAGGTTTCTTTATATGATATTTACCATCTGAAGTAGTTAGCTACAAAGCTAAGCAAATTTAGGCCCCAGGCAGTCTGACTTCTCTTTATAAGCAAATATTTGTACCAGTGTAATATCTATTTATTTAAATGAGCTAGAACCAAGATTAAAGATCCACCTATGAAGATCAGCTTGCTGGACAAGGTTTTGTCCATCTGTAATATACAATAAATGTTCTCTGTTAATGTAAAGAAAGCTGATCAGCTCTGGAACTGTTACTTTACTGAAAATTCTAACATCTTGCTTGTTTTATTTGAAATTAGACAAGAATATGAAATTCCTCATGAACCAAAGTTTCTGCAGAGAACTGAATCCATCAAAATGTTTCATTTTTGTCTTTAATACCACATGTAATAATTTCCATACAACATACCTATTTCGATAATTTAACATGAATATTCTGCTCTTGCAGTATTAAAAATTTCTTCCAAATTATTTTTGTGGTTTTAAAAATATTTTAAAATATTTTGCTGTTCAGCTTTCTTTTCCAGGAAACTTTATTCTACCCTTGCTATTTTGTTTAAGTGCAAGCTTAGTTGTATGTGATACTTTATGGATGTTCTAGCTTGCAGGATTTTCTTCGCATTAGTACAGGAGCAATTGCAAAGTTAGAGAATATTATACAGTGTAACATAAACTTGAAAAATAACATGAGGTCATGAATTTAAAATCTTTCTCAAAGTGCAATTGTGCAAAGAGTTAAGATTATGTACCAAAACTTGAGCATTTCCTAGCTTAAGTATTTTCCATTCAGTTTCAGAGAGGATTTTTCTTCTCTTTTTCTTTGATGGTTTTCAATAGCTTATATAGCTAGCTGCTGTTAATAGAAAAATAAATATGTGTTCACATACTGCAGTGCCAGATAGAGGTCTGAGTTGCTGAGGGCAAGGCTGGGGGGAAGGAGACTGTGTGGCCATGTGGCTGCTCACACATTATGCTACTAGCTGTACCTGTGTCACGTCAGGCAGTGCTAATTGCACAGGACTACAGCTTGTTGGCTCTCCATTAAATTCACAGCTCGACTGTGGATAGCCATTAAACTGTTCACATGTGTATTATTTATACAGCAAATAATCATTTGGCATGAGTTATGTCTTCAAAATTGAGCTAACATTTACAGTAATATGTTGTTTGGCAATTTGCACTGGCCACGGCCAATGCAGTTTCATGCATGCAGTCTGGGGGTGATGCTTCACAGAGGTTTAACCATCAGTGGCAGCTTCTGCTTTGGGGCCCTCTGAAGCAGAGGCTTTCCCTTCCCTCTGAAGCAGAGGCTTTCTCCTCCTAGGGATGGGGGCACAGCCCATCAAACTCTCTCCCCTAGCATGGGCAGCATGGAGGCTGCTTCCTAAGGCAGGGTGTCCGCCTCGGTGCACAGGGGCATCGTTACCAAAGCAGAGCTCTAACACAGCTTTTTTCTCCAGTTCCAGGTCCACCCGCTGGTGTTAAAGCAGCTGCATCTTCGGCCTCCACCGTCTTCGTGTCCTGGCTCCCTCCCCTCAAACTCAATGGCATCATCCGGAAATACACAATATTCTGCTCACACCCCTACCCCACGGTAAGTCCCACAGCACAACCACAGAAGGGCAGCACAGATTTGCAGAGCTAAAACTGTGTATTTGCAGATGCTCAGTGCTTTATGCTTTCCTTGTCACTTCCTTTCTTGCCATTTATTTTTTTCCTCTAAGAGTAAAAGGGGATTCTGGGGCTAAGGGGGAGATGAGGGTTGGTTTTGTTTTTTCCCACCTGTCAAACTTTTACAGTACTTAAAATATATTGCAGAGTGCTGACTTACAAAGTATTTCATAAACAGGATCAGCTGCAAGCCATGTATAGCCCTGTTATATCTGGAAGCGTATTTATGTACCTAGTTGCTGAATTGGACTTGTGTTTTCATCTTAGTTCCTACGTTTTTGGCCTGGGTATTCATGTGTGAAGGAGCGTAATGACTTATGAACAAACATATTTGCTTGTGAATAAGCTTATTTGTGGCAGGAGTATTTGCTCATCCCAGGTTTACATACTATTACTTTCTGAGAATGTGATGAGAAACATTGAATTGACTATCAGGTATCTTTCTCTCTGTATCACAAAAGAATCCAGCTATCTCTAAACACAAATGCCAATTGTTCTTTTTAAATACCAATGCATATTTATTTTAATATGCTTTTACAAAGTATGTATTTAGCTTTTATCCAAGGTTTTGATTTAGCTTTTAAGTAGGGCTTCCCATCAAATGTAGTTAGATGCAAGTTGCAAAATGCAATCTTAGTTTAACAGACAAGGAAAATATTGTTCCATAATTAGTAAGAGGTTGACGGGAAATTTCCAGTTGTGCCTCAGGATTGTTTTCAAAGCTAGCTGAGACACTGGAAGGCCTGAGGGTATGTCTACATGACACCTTGCAGTCAGACACAGCCTCACCCAGCCTGCACTTCTAGCAAGTGAACTAATTCTGCAAGTACTCAAGGAGAGATGGAACAAAAACCACATGTCCGCTGATGGCTAAGCTCAAACTTGTACATCCTGCTGTAAACAGGGTTTATTGGTCACTTCTGAAGCTAAGGACTGGAGATCATTGTTTCATTTATGCTTTGGGAGTGCTGACTCCTAACTCTATTAATTTAATAATTGTAGCCATGCAAACCGAAATGTCTTGACTGTACAGTTTAAGTGTAAACTGACCAGAGATTTTTCCATCATGGCTCATACATCTCTGTGGTATGTAGTGGGTTAAAGAGGTCACATTTTACAGAACTGGACTGTGCTGTTAGGGCTGTGGTCAGAGTGGGGAGTAAGTGCTTCTCCAAGGGTTGGAAGGAACACCAGATGGTGCTGCTGGCTCTTGCTATCTACTTAACACGCGCAAAGCTGCAGTGTTTCTTCCTGAGGCCTCTTTGCTAGTACCAATATTTTTTTTTTTGTATGTTTACATCAACAGGAATATAAACATCCTCTGCTACACATTTTCTCTCCAATTTGCTGCTCTTTCATCTATAGAACTACCTTTCCAAGGCTGATTATTGTATGGGTACATTTTGGAGTACCTCAGAACAAAATAATGTGATGGATGATGACAAGAATACTTACTTTTTTTGCTGGTCTTGGCCTGTACTGAATGTTACTGCTATGTTTTTGTGATGTTCATCATGGGATGATGAGGGGTTATCAGTGTATACCATAGCCCACAGTAGTAGCACTTGGAGATGTTTGTGTTTTTTACTAATTACAAGTATGTACATATGTAGTTATCCTATCGCTTTTTGTGTGCATGAAAGGATATATGTGTTGTGTGTGTGTGCATATAAATATACATTTATATCTATGAGGACAGTCCCTGTACCACTTCTTAGTTGTGGTTTGTAGATCAGCATGAGTGGTGGCTTTACAGAGCTGGTCTGTTTCAGTCCTGTGTCATGAGCGAGGCAGTGATCATACTCAGTTGTCTGTTTTCAGAAGGCAGGTTGGACATCTCTAAATAAGTGAAAGACTGCAAGACACATCTAATATTAATAAGACTGCAGGACTCCGTATGCCCAACTTTATTTCTAACAAAAGAAAGAGAAAAAAAGGGCAATGGTAAAGGTAAACTTATGGGGAAGTTATCTTCTTTGCAGATTGCATTTTACAAACAGTATGTGGATACTGAGAACAAGTCAGTACAGTACACTCTAGACAGTGTTGTTAGGCTAACGAGATGGCTGAAATTCCTTTACAGAAGAATGTTCATTTGGTATTTAAGTCACCAAGAGGAAAACAAATTAACTCTATTGGTCATATTGTGGGCATTTTTGCTGTAAAGCACAACTGTCATATGACCTTGAGATACTTGTAAGATGAAGATTTGCTGTCTTTTGGCAGTGTTCAGTTTGCTTTGCAAGGACAGAAGCTAACAAAACTTTTGCTGCCCCTGTACAGAAGGATGCAGACATTTCCTGTTTAACTATTTTAAATCCCAAGGACAGTGTCTGCCTGAGATGATTCGAGAAGCAAATATGATTAATGTGTGAAAAATAAAAATTATTCTCCACTGCGATCTATTCTGTAGGAAAGATAAAGGGCAAGCAAGGATCCAATGTCATCTCGTCTAAATGCATCGCCTATATTATTGTATAGGAATTATTATGCCAATCTTTCTCTTTTTTATTCTGCAAATATAGAAAAAGTACAGATATATGAGTATTGATGCATTTACTTACAAGCTGTCAGCTAGCCCTAAGTGCTAGTTGAATTATATTTCTCTTTCTCAGCCTGGGAAACTGCAGTCTCAGGACAGTTAAAAAGCAACATGGAAAGAAACATGTTGTGTGCTGAAGGTAGGAGAACAAAGGTTCCCTGCTGCAGGAAGGGCTGAGAAAGCCTTACGACAGATAGGGAAAGCAGGGAGAGGTTAAGACCTGAGTAAATACAGACCAACTATATAATTTGAGTGTCAACAAACACTATGGCATCACTCAATCAGAAATACACATTAAAATCTATTTTGCTTTCTTGATTAGAGAAGTTCTGTCATTATTGTTGTTTTTGCTGTTGGGGTTTTGCTTCAGGGGGATGCGTTAGACAAGCAGTGATTCGTTGGTCGGCTGTTCACTTATAGGAGCAAAACATTAAATGGGCTTATCCTGCTGGTTCCGATGAAGCAGGTCATTAAACTGTGCATTGCTCTTCTGCTTTCTCTATGCAATGCCTAGAGATTAGCGGAAAGGTGTCATGTAACTAGAACTGCACTATAAAAGGGCAAAAATGGAGACCACTCTCCTTCTCAGTGATTTTCCTTTTCATGATACTGTCAGTTGGTTCTTGTCTTCATTCCACTCATATTAAGATGTGGAATAAGATGACCTCGCTATCACTCTCTGATTTCCTGATAGTAAAAGCTAAAAGCAGAACTTGTTTAGACAATTGTACATAGAAGGTGTTCAGATGTGAAAGACATACAATTCTGCCAATGGCCTAAAATGCCATAGGAGTTTTATTGGAGTCTTTCCCGCTGTCTAACTAAGGAAACATCCTGGTGGCATTCTAATGTATTTCTTTCTCTCAGACAGTTGCACATTATCTCTCTTGGTGTTTGGTTTCAGTTGTTATATACATATTTTGTATGGAACTGGACTCCATTTGTAAACTTTCATAAAATAATTTAGATTGGAATGTACTTCTGGAGTTCACCTAGTCCAACACCCTTCTCAAAGCAAGTTTAATCACTTCAGGTTACTCAGGGCCATTTCCCATGTTGAAAATGTTTCCCACGCTGCAGCTTCAAGAAGAGCTTGGCTCCATCTTCTGTGTATCATCTGATCAAGTATATGTAAACAGCAATAAAGTCTCCTGAGCCTTCTCTTCTTAAGGCTGACAGACCACTTGGCTCAGCCTGTCCTGGTATGTATGTCCCGTGCTCCAGCCTCCTGACCATCCCCTGGCAACCCTGTCCTGTACTTGCTCCAG
The DNA here is from genome assembly GCA_013399115.1 of Anseranas semipalmata. Taxonomy (NCBI): domain Eukaryota; kingdom Metazoa; phylum Chordata; class Aves; order Anseriformes; family Anseranatidae; genus Anseranas; species Anseranas semipalmata. The sequence continues at coordinate 306,560 of VXAA01004775.1, read as the reverse complement.
TATGTATATGCCTTTTTTTTCCTGGAGAGCCCAAGACTGAACACAATACTTAGATGAAGTCTCACAAGTGCAGAGTGGAAGGGAGGAATCACCTCCCTGGATCAATGGCCTATACCCTTAGGAATGCAGAGTTGCTAGTACCAGACATGCTTTCCTGCAGAGCTGCCTCTTGGACATTTGGCCACCAGGCTGTGGTTCATGGGATTATTCCATCCCAGATGCAGGACTTTGTATTTGCTCTTTTTGAACTTCATGAGGCTCTGGCCAGCCCATTTCTCCAGCCTGTCTAGCACCCTCTGAACAACAACCCTGCTTTCCAGCATATAAACTATCCTCCCAGTTTCGGGCCATTCACGAACTTGTTGAGAAAAAAAAGAAACTTCTCCTGATTGCCATGGCCTTGAAAATACAACCAAAAGTAGCAATGACATCAGCCACCTCCTTCATCACCTTCAGATGCATCCCATTTGGTGCTATGGGTTTCTGTATGTCTAATTAAGTGACTGTTAAATGCTCCCTAACTCAATCTCCCTCTGCTGTGAGTACAGCTTTACTCCCACATACTCTTTGAGGAGGTTCAGGGACCTGGAGGCCTCCAGGTAAACCTTACCAGTGAAAACAGGCAAAAAAGGCATTGAGTACCTCAGGTTTTTTCCAAATTCCTTTTCAGTAGTTCCCCTGCCTCACTGAGCAATGGGTCTAAACTCTTCCTAGCCTTTGACATGCTGCTTAAGTACTTAAAGAAACCTTTCTTGTTGCCCTTCATCTGCCTTGGTAGTTTCAGCTTCATCTGAGCTTTTGCTTTTCTAACCCTACCTCTACAAGCACAGACAGTATATTTGTCTTTCTCCCAGGGTAGCCTGTCCCTTCTTTCACCTTCTATGTAATTCATTTTGTGTATGAGCTCATTCAGGATCTGTGGCCTTCTGCCAAACTTGCTCAACTTCTCATACCTTGTAAAAAAGCATTCTTGCATTCTGAGGAGGTTGTCCTTGAAGATTAGCCAGCTTTCCTGAGCCCCTTTACTTTCCAGGACAGTTTCCCATGGGATCACTCCTCCCAGAATCTTAAACTATAGCCTCCTGGTCACCTCAGCCAAAGGTGCCATAGACCTTCACATCTTCAACCAGTTCTTCCTTGTTTGTGGGCAGCAAGTCCAACAGAGTATCTCCACTAGTCAGTTTACAGATCACCTGCAAAAAGAAATGGTCTTCAATACTCTCTAGAAATCTCCTGGGTTGCTTGCTTCCAATTGTAGTGCCCATCCAGCAGTTTTCAATATGGTTAAAGTCATTTATGAGTGCCAAGGCATGTGCTTGTGGGACTGTCTTCAGCTGCTTAAAGAAGGCTTCATCTGCCTTCTCTGTAGCAGACACCTACTACAATATCACCAGTACTGGTCTGTTGTCTGATCCTGCGCCAAGGCAGCACTCCATGCATTCAAGACACTCCTTTATACAGAGAGTAACCTGTCCTTCACACCTTCCCAACCATCTTTCCTGAAGAGTCTGCATCCCTCCATTGCAGCACATCAATCATGAGTGCTGTCCTACTATGTTACCTCAGTCTCAATGAGTTTGTAGCTCTGCAGTTATGCACAGACTTCTAGTTGTGTGTTCTCTAAGCTACATGCAGTAGTATACAGACATATGAGATGGGTCCCAAACTGTGCAGTTCTTACAGGAGAAAGGTCAGATGCTGTTCTGTCATGTTGCCTCCTAGACACATATGCTTTGTGCCTTGTGCTTGTCTGTTATGGTAACTCTCCCCAAGCACACCTATTTTAAAGTCTCCTTCACTAAGTCAGCAAGCTTGTTTGCAAAGACACGCTTTCTCCACTTTGCCAGATGTACTTCATCTCTGTTCAATAGCTCTCGCTCCTAGAGGAGGGTTCTGTAGTCATAGAAGACAAAGCCCTGAGTGCTAGACTAATCCTGCAACAACAGTTGACTCACTTCTTCTCAAGCCTTTCCCCTCCCCAGAAGGTCTGAGAAGACACCACCTGGCCTCCCCTGCCCTTCAGTCTAACACCCAGAGCTCTGTTGTCATTCTTGATATGGTTCAGATTGCCCCTGGCAGTGTAGTCAGTGCCCACAGGGAAAAGCAGCAAGAGAAAATAGTCCAAGGGTTGGATGAGACTGGGCAATCTCTCTACAACATCTCAAATCTTAACGCCTGTAAAGCAACAAACTTCTCAAGATACCAGGTCAGGTTGGCAGCTCCATCCCCTGCAAGAAGTCTCCAATAACTGTCACACGCCTTTTCCCTTTTGTACAGACACTACATTAAGGCTCAGATGAATCCTCTGATGGGTTTTGTTTGACCTTACCAGTGCCCAGGGCATTATACGTATTCTGAATTTGCAGACCTCCATGTGAAACAGGAGACTTTTTCCCATCGGCAGAAGCCACAGCTTCCACCCTTCTCTATCCTGACCACCACCTTCCGCTACCTGCTTGACCATGTTCTCCTGCTGTCCTTCCTTCCTTGCTTTGTGTGACTCAGTCTCTCATATGTGCAAGCAGTCTTTAGTAGAGTTGCTGGGCCCTTCTGCATGCCCACTATGCTAACTACTGCAACAACTGTGTCAGCAGCACTCTGGCTTCCCCCACTCCCCAGCAGGTCCCTTCTTGCAAGACTGTGAGCCCACTCAAACTTTCACCCTCCAAGCCGTCATCACCTAGCTTGTGAGCAGTGCTATTGTCCCATATTTCTGCTGCCCACACCACCCACACAGCAGTGGGAAGTATGGCACAGGCATCTGCCACTCCAGGATGATGCTTTCACTGATGGGGCATGTTCCTGTCTAAACAACAGAGTGGAGTGGCTTCTCCATGGCTGATAATGCTGTCCATTTTGTAAAGATGTGTATCTGTTTAGCTATACGTATGCGTAGTGTATGGTTTCTCCATCAGAAATGCTGCTTTACCCAAACTATCATCATTACCACTTTCCTCTAAAATGCTGTCTGTGCTACACAGTTATTCCTGGGTTCTCTTGGGCATGCAGTTTGGTAAACATGTTGTTATGCCAAACCAAACCCATAACAGTTCAGCACATTAGAGGAGGGATTGTGATTCTTAAATATGAGTTCCCTCACGATTGATTAAATGCTTCATATCCGTCCTAGTTTTCCAGGCGCTCAGTAGCCATATCTCTGCCAGACTTTTAAAGGTCTTTCTATTTGACACCAAATCCCTTCCTGTAACGTATGAAGTGAATTTCTGTGCAGCAGAGTGCAGTGGTACCTCTGTGAAGCTGCTCTCAAAAGTCTCTGAACCAAACCGTGGTCAACTCCATAGCAAAACACTTTTCGAGGAATATCACAGACTTCATTATCTATTACAGACTTTCACTTTCCAGCACAAGTACCAAAAAACTGACAAATATGATGAAAAGCTTGCAAAACATCCAGATACAAACTTAAAAATTTACTTTTCTGATAAGAAGAACCAGCTTATTCTCTGGTCTTGAATCCTAAATAGTTTTGAAATGCTAGTTGATTAAACTGTTGCCAGTGGTGGGATGCTGCTAAGCAATATTTCTCCTGTAAACCCACCTTGACTGAGGTCCCAAACGACCACAAGCATGGGAGCTGGAGTAAGAAGCCAGAAATTCCAGAGCGACTTGCTGTTGAACCAGATGAATGGAGTGAGGATGTTCCTGAAAAGATCCCAGATGAAAATGCTGTGAAGATAAGAAGATTATCTCGATGGTGAACCAGAACACATAGCAGACCCTGATGCTCAAATAAGAGTGATGAATAACAGTTATCTCATAGTGGAAACCCTCCAGTCAGCCCCAGGTACCTGGCAGTGACTTTTGTCTGAAAGAATCTTTAAAAACTGTGTAATTCCATGATTCTGGACTTCTCCAAAGGATTTAGAAAGATATAAAAGCTGAAAGCCTAACAAAGATTCATCTTGGCCTGGAAATATTTCTCTGAAACAGTTGAGTTTGGAAAACAGGGGAGATAAAAAGACATGAGGCAATGATGGAGAAGAAGGAAATGATCTTGTATTTGGCCAAAATCAATTTACATGAAAGCATATTTGATATCAGAAACTGACCCACGCCTGGGACTCTTTGTGGAAGACAGGTTACTGATCCTTTTGGTATACTTATTTTTCTGTAAAAAAATGTGCTCTTAAACATGTTAGACTTCTAAATTTGTTTCACTTTTTGCTTTTGATTTAAACCCACTAACCTAAATGATTCTATGAAATATGATTATCTTAAACTAGATCTTTAGAACACCAGACTTAGCTGACATGAATTCCCAGCATCCATTTTTTCCCCCCCCATACAATATTTTTCTGAAACAAGTTTTGTCTTGCTTTTGCCTGGGTACTGCCCAAATTCTCTATGTGTAGTGGCTTCATATCATACTCTCTGACCCACAATTTCTCTCCGGTCTTAAAGACTCGAATAAAGCTCATGGAGAGCAGTGCAAAAGCAATTATAAGCAGGAAGTTATTTGTTGTTATTCTGTAGAGACTTTGGTGGTTAAAGGTATGCTGAAAGTCTCTTAAAAGAGAGGGAAAGGTAACTGTCAGGAGAGGGCTAAGCAGATAAAAAGTTACCATTGAATGGAAGCTTATTTAGAGTCAGCAGAGTCTGTAAGGTTGAATTTAAAATACATGTTCATTGATTTATGTGCTACCAGCAGTATTTATCACTGTGCCTGTACAGTACTTTTCACAGCATGAAGATATTTATGTTTATTAATTCTTGTTCTTTATATGGCATAGAACTAGTCTATAATTTTGGGGGTTATTTTAAAAAACTTATTTGGAATGGTATTTAAAATATGTCCTTTTTAATATACCACATGTATTGTTTACAGCTTTTTCATAGTTATTTCACAGCTTTGTTACCAGCTCCCAAATATAGAACATTCATTCTTTTAATTGCTTTGCCAACTTTACATTTTTTGCCTATCTTATTTTTGTCATGGAGCAGATCTCAAGAGAGATGTGACAGAGTATAAATTAATTCTGCTGCTGTGCTGTTTGATGCAATTTTTAAAAGGTCTCCTTGCAAAGCCCTACTAAAACAAATTTGATATTGATTTTTTTTGTAAAACTCTGTTTTTTTCTCACTACCTAGTCTCACATACACATATATCAGTACAGTCTACCAATAAGTCCTTGGCATAAGTTGCAGCTTATTTCAGCAGGTATGGATTTGTCCCATTGCCTTCTGTATTGTACAAGGGACAGAGGACTCAGGACCAGAGGGGATCACATAATGTGCGATTTGACTGAAATGATCTGAACAGACCCGGTGACTTCTTGAGGTCGCCAAAGAAGGCAATAGTGCTGCTGTCAGCCCAGCAGGAGGTCTCATGACCTTCCTGTGGTCACCTGCCCATGACACCACATACTGCTTCCCTGATCATGAACCTGGGGAGATGGATAGGCACTCTGGCCCCTGTGGTTTTCTGCAAAGGGACAAGCATCTGTGGCTCCCAAGCATCAGAGATCCTGGCTACATGAACTACCTGGAGGTCTGGGCAGTGGGCTTTCTGAGCCTTGTTCCTGGAAATGGGCTCACAAGGTTTTCCTGCAGGTGGGGAGGCAGGAAGCCACCTCTACTGTTTCCAAAATATATCTGTCCTGCATTTTCCAACATTTCAATTTAGAATTGAAGAAAATAAAAAATAAAAATAAAAATAAAAAAGGAAAATTTTATATGGAAGCTGCATTCTGTTTTGTGCACAGCTTACAACAGTTAGTTTCAATAACACTGGGTGAGAAACAGATGTCATATTTCAAAACATGAGCCAAAATACCAAGACCTGAGCAGAAACCATTATATAATCAAAGTGATGTCCAGTTTCACTGCAAATGTGGATTGGCTGTTGATGGTACCTCTAACAACCTGTCTATCTGTGAAAGGAAACAAGGCAAAAGCCAGCAGACTTGAAGAAAAAATAGTTGTCCATAACCCGAGGAAAAAGTCTGTAGGCAGAGTTTCACATCTTCAGGGAATTCACTGAGAGAGCACACTCAACAGGTCTGTCTACTCTGTTCAGAGACACAGAACTTCAGTCTTTGTAAATACAGTAATGTATCGATTTCATATTAACACAATTCACTCTAGGTAAAAGTTACTTGTTGTAGCCCCCATTACTGGATGCGTCAAAGAGACTCTATAACATTGTTCCCAGGAGCAATGAAGGTCTGAGGTAGAGCAGGGTAGACAATTCCATGCTGGTGTTGTGCAAAAAGACGGAGATCTCTGTGTTTTGACCTTGTAGAACTAAAAACTTACTTTTATTACAGATATGGTTCCATGCTCACTGTAGGCCACATCTATACTGCTGAATAAATAAGGGCCAAGGAGCAGCTCCTGGCCCCAGGAATATGTGACATTGACTGACAATTGTCCACACTGCTTAATACTAGCCCCTCTAAAGCAGATTTATTTTGAAGAGAGCTGTTTAAAGTAGTCCAAAAATGAGCCAGAGGTCAAATTCAAAAGCAGTGTGGTCCATTGGGGTTGAAGCGCTCAACACACTCCCTGGTTCTACCCCATCTATCAGTGAAGATAAGCCCATCGGGAGCACGTTTATTGAAAGAAACCTGGTTAGGCAAACACAATTTCAGAGACAGCTCAGGATAGATATAAAACTGATCACTTCTCTGTAGGAGGTGATGAAACCAGTGGTTACTTATTGTGGACGGGAAAGAGCAGCATAGTTATCTCTCTTGAGTCCACTTTTGTTCAGTGGTTTTGTTAGTGACCCAGATAATGAAATAGTGAGTGTGCCTATTAAATTTGCAGGAGATACAGGACTGGGAGGGATTGCAAGTATGCTGGAGACAGAACTAGAATTCAGAATGATCTTGTTAAATGGGGAAATTGGTCTGGGAAGAAAAATAGATAAAATTTAGTGTAAAAATTGGATACTGTGAAGAACCAATTACAGAGTTAGTAGGCAGAGAGCAATTGGCTAGATTCTTCACAAGAGGATTTTGAGGTTATTTTGTATCACAAGATGAACTTTACCTAGCATTATAATCCTGTTGTGAAAAGCCAAATATGAAAAGCCAAATGCCATACTCTGGTATTGTTGAATACAGATTTGGAAACTGTATTTGAGAAGGCTGTGGAGCAATGCTAGATAGTACAAAGGATAACAGCATATACTATTAGCACAAATGTGATTTCTTGGAAAAGTTGAAGGGCTTATTAAGTCATAAAAAGATAAGGGTACTGATGAGGAAAGGAATGATAAATCTTCATGCAGATTAAAGACTAGTGGAAATATGAAGGTTATAATCTATTCTCTGTGTTCCTAATAGACTGGAAAAGAAGATATGGGCTTAAACGGCAGCAGGAAACTCAAGGTAGACTTTAAGAAAGCTTTCTAATAATAAGATTAGTTGAGCACTGGAATAGGTCATGCAGCTTAGGGAGTTGGAGAATCTCCACTTATTGTAAGTCTCCAAAATCAGGTTGGACAAACATTTGTCTGAAATTGTGCAGCTGTAGTTGAACCTGGCTTAAAGAAGGAGGATAGACTTGGGTGAACTCTTAAGGTCCTCCTGGCTATGATTCTATAGTCATATTTTATACCCAAATTCCTAGTGAAAGCACACATGCTACTCTAGGTAGTACAAATATGTATTTTTAATTTTCACAATGAGGCAACCAGTATAGAGGTAGATAACTCATATGCTCTCTTACTTCACAGCACACACTACAAATCTGCCTTTCTTGCTTTTCACTCTTGTTATTAAAGTTTCCACATGGCTTTCTCAGTTCACCTCCAAGTTTCCTCACAGCTCGCAGAGAACAAGAACATAGAGATCTTCAGTGCACATACCTTACATCAGAAATTGCATGGACGCAGTTGTAGGCAAGGTACAGCCTTGCTTTGACTCAATAATCTTCCAGTGCACAGTAAATGCTACCTGTTACCTTAACTCCCTGCTTGGGAAACTCACTGTTTGCTTGAAAACTGTTAAAAACATAATTTTCTAATGTACCCCTTTGAATTTTTTCCAGACTGGGTTAAAAATACAACAACAACCACAACAAGTTTATGCACATTGCCCATTTATTTGCTTTCTAAAGGAGCAAGAAATGCCAGGAGATCACAGAATCACAGAATCACAGAATCATTTAGGTTGGAAAAGACCTCCAAGATCACGTAGTCCAACCTATGACCTAACACTACCAAGTCCTCCACTAAACCATATCACTAAGCTCTATATCTAAACATCTTTTGAAGACCTCCAGGGATGGTGACTCAACCACTTCCCTGGGCAGCCTGTTTCAATGCCTCACAACCATTTCAGTAAAGAATTTTTTCCTAACATCCAACCTAAACCTCCCCTGGCACAACTTTAGCCCATTCTCCCTCGTCCTGTCACCTGGTTGTGGGAGAAGAGACCAATTCCCACCTCGCTACAGCCTCCTTTAAGGTACCTGTAGAGAGCGATAAGGTTGCCCCTGAGCCTCTTCTCCAGGCTAAACAACCCCAGCTCCCTCAGCCGCTCCTCGTAAGACTTGTTCTCCAGACCCCTCACCAGCTTCGTTGCCCTTCTCTGGACACACTCCAGCACCTCCATGTCCTTCCTGTAGTGAGGGGCCCAAAACTGAACACAGGACTCGAGGTGCAGCCTTACCATTTCAGAGCATACAAACCAATGTACACCAGTACAGCTGAAGTTGCATCAGAAGAAAACAATGCTACCTGCAGTGGCTGTTTCTCAGGATCTCTTGCTGTTGCCTGGTTTAAGAAGTAGATTGACTGCATTCTGATAAAGGACTTTGATTTCATTTTATTGTGCACAGCCCCTGCTGGCTTTTTAGAATTTTGGCCCTGTCTGTGCTTCTTAGACAGTGAGATAAAGATAGAAGAAAAATTAACCCATCATCTATAAACCAAATTAAAAAAAAAGAAAAAAAAGAAAAAAAAGTTGAAAAAAATCCCTTGAGCAAGCACGTTACTGCTTTTGGGATAACATAGCAGTAAATGTTTCATACTGGCACATGCAAAGACCAATATGTGACAAGGTGACATTCCTTTAAAACTTTTCTTATTTCAATTGTTTAATCTTCTCTTTGCTGACAAAGCTCCCTTTTTTTCTTCTTGTGTAATGAAAGTCTCTTGCATGTTAGTCTAATTGAAATGACAAGTAAAAGTTAAAAGTAAAATCGATTCTTTGTCACTGGAGCATCCCCAAGTGTTTAACGGGGAATGTTAGCTGAGGAAACAGAAGGTGTATGTTAACCAGTTAGAAACCAAAATCTTTTGCTATAGCAGTTTGTTTTAAGAAAATAAGAATCACGAATTTACTGAGAGTGTATTTTCCAGATTGAATTAATAAATTAATTCAATGAATAATTGAATTTATATTTTAAATGGCTACAGTTCGATATGTATGAATGATTCTGATTCTTTGTAGGAGAAAGAAAAGAATTAAAGACAAGGCATTTAAAAAGGTGATAGAGTAACTGATTCTGTGATTCTTCTGCCTTTGGAGCTCCAGGGAGAGAGAGCTCCTCTGCTTTGAGACAATTTTGCCTTCTCTTGCAGTTGACCATATTGCAACCAGGGGAATTTTGGATAGTTGGTTGTTTTCTCTTTTACTTAGTCCTGAGAATAGGAGAGCTTAGTGGCAGTGCTGTAGCTCCAAGGCTGAGGTTTTTCTTTTCTGCTTAGATTCTCTTTTTATCCCAAACATAAAATCTCAAACCCCCAAGCTGTGCTTAGTAATTTTATACAAGGTACCTGTCTGTCTGACTGTCCTAGCTTCTGCCATGGCAGAGGGAAGCTGAATAGTGAGGCATTTCAAGCAGGAGATCTGCAGCATTAGGACTGACTTCCAAAGGTAGTCTTATGTCCCTTTCATAAATCATGGGAGTCTAGGAAAAAACAGTGTAAATTTAACTGGACTGACGCTTGCTGGAATGAAATGTTAGCAATAAGGAGGTCTATAATGGTTTGCTGTTCCTAAACGTTGTATTCATGTTCCATCTTATTAGGTGTTTTAGAAGTAGCTTGTGCTAGATGGCTGCATTAATGAGTGGAGTCTAAGTAGCAGAGACAGCCTAGCCTGTTTGACTTTCAAATTAATCCTAGGAAACGCTGCCTCATGAATATTAAAATTCAGCCTCCTGTGCCATGATCAATACATTAATTTTTATGTATGACATCACAAAGATCCAGCCAGTCAAGCCACAGGCATCTGTCCAATATTTTTGTGTAAATGTCAAGACAGATGGTTCTCAAAACCTGCTGTAATATTTCACATAATAATAGAAGTGTCTGCCTGCACTGACCTCTTCATATCTGAAGTGGAAACCCAGGCAAATGCTTGCTAAATGGGACAAGCTGACTTGGCATTTTGACAGAAGCAATGAGATTGGCTAGAAAGTATGGTGAGATCCCTATTTGGGTTTGTGTTGAGCGTAGATAACTGTGAGCTGCAGCAAACCAGTCTCTCCAGAAGAGTTAGTCTATGGAGGAAACGTGTTCGTGTAGAAGCAAATAGAGGCATACATTTGTATAAAAGCCAGGGAGTTAAAGTATTTTAGTTAACAAGCACATTAACCTGATGGAGTGTTTTTCATCTTACTTAACTCTAGAAGTCTTCAGTACAGACAACTACCCCTGAGCTAGTTATGTGGACACTTCTAGAGTTGATGGGGAAAAATAGGTATGTCTAGGGCATGATTCAACCCACCACAATGTATGTGTCCCAAATAGGCCAGAAGAACCCTGACTTAGAAGTGCATGTTTCTTTGCACGGTCTCTAAAGGGAGTCAAGGTTTAGACTGGCATAGATCTACGTGTCTTCGCTGTAGATTTCAAAAGGAGATGAGATGAATCCTACCCTCCCCTGGCCATAGGAGATGCCAGCTCAAGAACAGAGAAACACAGTGACCCATTAGGTAGCTGAAACTGGCTGCCAGTTCACGCTGGAGAGGTGTTTAAATATACCTCAGAAAAATCCCTTATTTACTTGGAATTCACTTTGAAGGGCTACATATTCCAATGCTTTCAGGTCAAGCTACCTTTTGAAATGCTAATCAGCTGAAATTGGCCTTTACCACCAGCAGATGTTTGTATACCAAAGAGATTCTTTGCACACCTTCCATCAGTCTGAAGCAGTAAAAGCCTCTTTTCTATGTCATTAACATTCTAATTATTTTTAGCCTGGTGTCAGTTAGCCATTGTAATGCTTAGTATGGCATGGGAAAGTGAGTCTTTATTATTCCTTCTAATGGTTGGTAACTCCTCTGTTTTTACATACTAGAATCACAAGGCTTGTGTCAGAAATGAAAACAGCTACACTGGACACTGTAATAGTGCTCAGGCATGATGAGGTTTCCCTTCTCCTCCACCAAGGAGTAGAGCTTCCTGTGGAGTATATACTGCAGTGCACAGAGTCCATGTCCCATGGTGAAATCTATATACTCTATCTATATACTATATCTATATATCTTTATATAGTATATAAATCTATATACTCCTCTGCACCTTGCCTTGCTTAGCAGCTGGTCAGCTTTGCCACAGCCCATGGCCGAGGCACCAGAGTGACAGTGCAAGAACAGACTGAACTGGCATTTCCTCCAGTGCCTGTGCTTCCCTGCTAATGCAGCTAAATAGCTGAGATGACCTTCTGCTGGGAACCTTTGAAGGAAAGTAATTTTGTGATAAAACAAAACTAGATTTGTGGGAAGTTTAAGCAGTCTATTACAGAACACAGTTTTATTTCTTGATTCACTCCATTACTAAAGTAATAAACCACCAAACCCCGGGATAAGGAGCACTGGCACAAAGGTTGGAGATGACCAATGGAGTAGTAAACTCCAGATTTCACAGCAGATGCAGTACTGAATCCAAAGTTTGGTCTAAACCAAAACTGGTTTATCAGAATCAATTCATTATTCAATACTGTTTATTTTAGTTTGGAAACATTTGTCTCTCCCGTCACAGGTGATCAGCGAGTTTGAAGCCTCTCCCGAGTCATTTTCCTACAGAATCCCCAACCTGAGTCGGAATCGCCAGTACAGCGTCTGGGTGGTAGCAGTGACTGCTGCGGGAAGAGGCAACAGCAGTGAGATTATCACTGTAGAGCCACTAGCGAAAGGTATGATGACAGCACTTTTTAGAGCAATCCAGAACTTTGCTATGCTAATTACTGTTATAACTGGCACGTGGATTCTTTATGTCTCATTGCTTACTAAGAGTGGGATTTGTCAGTAGTAACTTCAGTTCTCTCCAAAAGTTAGGTGACAACTCTCAGCTAATTATCCAAGCTTTTGCTGTAGTCAGCAGAGAGAGAAAGAATGATGTGCTCCTCTAGGGGGTAATTCATCCCACCTACCTTAGAAAGAAATAAATTGCATTTTGGAGCAATTTTTATCTTCTTTTGTTGGGTACAGAGAGTTTACAGATGATCCCCCTCCCTTTCGGAATCTCTTTTTTTTTTGCCACACAAAATAACTTCTTTATAATTCCTCTCCTTATTAATATCTCTTGTGTATTCCACAGGTACTCCGCTATCTTCTGTACCAGGTGGTCTGATTAACATATCTAAACTCTGAACAATTGTTCTCAACTTGCATTTGCTTTGAAGTTTGCTTCTTCTATTTCAGATCTGAAGAAGGGATAATGGGCCTCAAATCTTGCATATTTTTTCCAGCTATATTAGTTGTTCTAAGAAAAGATATTACTTGGGCCCATGCATTCTTCCTTACCTGTACTGTGAGGCATGATGCTCACAACACTCTAGCACCCTAGCTTGGAAATAGAAATCAAACTTTTTATTAAGCAAGGTGAGAAGAGTCCAATCAGTAGTCAGTATCTACTGATTACAGGGGTTTTCTGACTGATTTTCTATTTTTTTCCATTCAAATTGGTAACATGAGAGCATTTGACAATATGAACAGTGCAGTGCACAGATCCCTAGAGTTGCTAAGGTAGATGCATTTGATTGACTTTAGAGTTTTACAAGACTGCTAATGCTTCAGTCGTATGGCTAATGATGTAATAATGTAAAATAAAGTGCCTAGTGCTTTGCGAAGTCAAATACTTTTTTTAAAAAGCATTACAGAACTTCAACAAAATGCCTCCAACATGAAAGCATTTTCTGCATGGAGGAGCATATGCTATCACTATAGGGAGCACTGCTGTTCCTACCTACTCAGCCGGTAGCTAAACAATTTGATGATGGTAAATTAACTGTCAGAGCTATTGTCATGGATGCCAGTGATGGTGTTTGGAGGGTACTATTTTAACACATCAAATAGTTTCCAATACATAGAAGTTGCAAACAGAGTTTCTCAGGCTTGTGATAGGAACTCACATGTCCTCTACCACTTCTCTAGGCCGAAGTTTTTATCATATGGGATGGATGTTTTCCAACATTACTGTGAGAAACCTGTAGTGACTATTCTATTTCTACTGTAGAACATAATAGAAGATTTATCAATGGTAATGTTAGGGGGATCCAGCAAGGTAAAGAGGCATAAATTGGAACAAACAGGCAAATGCTTGCTTCCTATGCCATTGCTGTCAGGCTGTTTTTGTCAACTAAGTCACTTTTACTTTCTGCTTCTTTTGACATCTGGCAGTTTTTGTGCATTCTTTCAGAAAATCTTTTCTCTTAGTACCTATACAGTGTTAATGACAGACCTGAAAGGCTATGAAAAGTCTAAAGGATCTGAAAAGTCCAAATCTTTTCCATTGTTGAATTCTTTGTAGGACAATTGCATACAGCATTTTGAACATTGGTGAGATCAAAGCTGAAATCTTAAAAGGTGGATGAGGAACATGAAGAACACTGGAAAAAACACCTCAGGGAAACAAGGCAAAGGTTTCAATGTGTGCTTGTATGAAAAGACAAGGGGGCTTTAAGGAAAAGCAACTAGTTACTTCAATATAGACAATTCAGTGTGGACAGGACTTTATTTTGAAGGACAGTAGAATGCATCCAGTCAATGTTAGAGCTAATACTGATAGAGCTATACTAGTACAGTCTAAAATTTGAATTAGGTGATGTTTAGGAAAGACTTCTCTTACAAGCATGCACTTTGGACTGAGAAAGTGATGAAAAATCCATTGTGGAAGTTGTGATGGACAGTAGGAATACATATATGATGCAATTTTATGAGCTTTGGATATAGCCAGCTTAGAAATTGTTATATCATATACAAGATTTCCTGTATGAATGCATCACTAGGCCTTTTAGAGAGCTGGGGGAAAGTGGTGATCAGCGATAAGGACAGTGGACACACACATGAAGAAGTATGGTCAGAGTTAATAGCTTTGAAGACCTTTCTCCCCCCAGCACATCTGAAGCAAGTAACACATCACAGCGTTAGAAGCAGTTAGAGACTAATTTTGCCAAAAGGAGTACAAAGGGCTGCTGTATGGGGAGGGGCAAGTCTGACTGGCCATTACTGTGAAGTTGTTTGCTTCCTTCTTTCTCCACTTATTTCACAGTAACTGTCCAAGTAATGATACCATCATGACAGCTAATGAGAGTTAACTTGGAATTGAATTATGTCAACTTAATTATAACCCCCTTAAGAGCCCCTCTGAGAACAATAAGAATGTCTAGATAGGGGTTTGATGTGAAACGGCTAGTCCAATTTAAATGAAAGCTTAATTCAAGTTAACATTTCTTCCTTTAGTGTCTCTGTATCTCAGAACAGATTGTTATTCTCTGTAATTAACTGACAAAAATAAGCAAAAACAACCCCAACAAATGAAAAGTATCCACAGAGATGAAATTTCAGACTCTATGTAAGCAGACCATGTCCCCCCAAATTATGCTTCATTGCTCACTTGAATTGCTCACTTGAAAGTTGTGTTTTTAGCCTATCAAATATATCTAAAAGACAGAAAACCTTGCATGCACGTTGTTCCTCTTGTTTTCTGCCCATGGTTGATGGAGAATGGCATGTGCCAGAAATATGACAGTGACAGAACTAGACGTATTTCAATCTGATTCTCTGTGGAGAACTCTCTGACTTTAATGTTGAGTTTCCCCTGTTCTTGTAGACTACCTGAGCATTAATGTTGAACAGGTTTGTCTCTTAGTCTATGTTGCTTTGTGTATTTAATGTTTTTAAACTACATATGGGGCTGACATGATACTACACACACTCTATCAGTCTGTTTCTTTAGTGATTCAGCATACTGGAGTACACAGTATGTTATTCTCTGAGAAAGTAAGTGAAATAAACTCCTGACCCATGATATTAACTGACTGCTCTTTTATCTGGATTAAGCTGAGCTGCAGTGAATTGCCATAGCTCTTGTTCCCCCATGCTTTTAAAATCTGGTTGTGTTCTCTAGAGCTCTAGAGAACAAAAAAAAAAAAAAAAAAGGAATGTTGTTATGGTCTCTTGGAAAGAAGTTCTGGCCATTTCTTCTTCCATGACAGTAAGTGTAGGCAATAGGATTCATAATTTAAACAAATAAACAAGCAGAAAACCTCATTAGCATGAGTTCAGTGAAGGTACCTTTTTCATCTTCAGTTAATGACTGAATAGTTTGCAATAAATAGGAACATACATGGTCCTAATCCAATGCCATTACATCTAAGGTAAGGCTGGTGGGTAGTCAGTAGACATTTAGGTAGCTTTAATAGCAATGAGGCAAGGTGGGCAGCTGAATTGCCTACATGCTATGTAAAGCTCTTTTGGCTCAAAAGGAAGAGGTCCATGAGATTCAAGGTATTTCAACCTCATGAATACCTCTGAGCATTTCAAACCTATTGCTGTCAGATGAACTTCACTAGGCTTTTATTTTGTTTCTAGTTTTCTATTGTTTGTGTACCTGTTAGCAGTCTCAGAACATTATTAAGTTATGAAGAAAATTGGAGTTAAGAATTTTCATGCTGTTTTTAAAACCTCATTAAAAGCACTCAGTGCATGAAAGAAATAGATGATGCATAAGAACCTGTGGGTACTTTCACAAAAATAGTCTTGTATTCTTTTGCAATGTGCACTTCTGAGTTATGGTCTGCAATCTTACCACTGTCTTATGCTTCTATGAAGTTTGTGTTAGTCTACACATCACAATACGATGAAACACACAGCATATTGAAAACCAGAACTACAACAGAAATGTGCTCTGGAGATCTAGTACCAAACCTATGACTTAATGAAGTATTAGCTGTTGAAATAACTATTAAAAATAAATGAATATCACAAATATTTTGGTAGTAATGGTGCCAAATCATGCTGAAGGTTTCAGCAGGATTCCTGCATTACACATGCTTTGTCCTAAAGTAACTGACAGCAGTTAGCAGAATATTTTGAGAAACACCGCAGAGGTGGGAAGACAGGGAGAAAAGGATTAACAGCTGATTTTAAATGAGATTTCAGACTTCATGTTGCAGAGGGAATGCCTACATGGAACGAGTTTCTGACCACCATTGTTCAGAATGCACCACAGCTACTAGGAGAAGTCCAGATGCTCTGTAAGCATCTGCATATATTTTATAGACATTCATAGCTGACAACATCTCCTGCTGCTTTTTAAAGATAGCATAGATAGCATGAGTGCCATTAGACATCTCCTGCAACAAAAATCTGGCATCACTGAAGACAAATGAGTCTTCTTCCACTAATTTCAGTGGCATCAACATTTCACATCACATATGCAGTCTCTGGGTAGTATGAGCATTTTTCAGTAGCTAGTTAATTAGCCCATGGCTTGTGGCAGTATAGGCCTTTGTAAATCTTTTTTAGAAGATTTGGCCTTAGGAGTGCCACAGAGGAAAACAAGTCTGTTTCATTAGACTTAATGACTGACCACTGTCTTAGCATTACTCTGGTGTACCACCTCCTCAAGGCAGCACAAGCAGCAACACCCTCCTGTGAGGCTAACCATCAGAGCAGCAAGGAGGGAGCCAGGTCTGTTCAGCTGCTGTTTTGCCAGGAGTGGACAGGTCAATATTTGGCTTTTGGGAAAGTAGCATTGTGCCATTACCTAGGCTGGACTTTGTCTGTTACACTAAATCTTTAAAAAAGCTACTTCTTATGTTTCAATTTAAATTGTGACCAGAGAAAAATCTCTTGGGAAGCTTAATCTTCCACAAAGCTTGAAGAGAACATAGGCTACACAGTCCAAACTGGCCATATAATCTATGAAATCACTTCTTCTTATGAATATCTCAAATCCCACTGCAGCCCACTGAAGTAATTTCCCTTCATTGTTCAAGGCCTGCTCTTTTATGCAAGTTTTTTTTTGTTTTGTTTTGTTTTGTTTTTTTACATTATTAGTAGGGGATAAAAACCCATTGAGACAAAACATCCCAGTTATATTTGGTGCTGGCTCTCATTTTCATGTTTTTCTAATTGGTGCAAAATGGATTATTAAACGCAAATTCTGCTCAATGTGCATGATTGAAGTAGATCAGGATTAAAAATACAGTATTTCAAGTATCTGTATTCAGTATGTTTCTTTGAAATGTATATTTAAAGGCCAAAAAGAAGTCTATTTCTATCAAGGGTCATTCTTGACTAATAAAGCATACTTAAACTTAGCCCAGTCGTAGTGTTTATGTATATTATACACTGAAACTACAGGAGTAATATTTTGTTCATATATTTAGCTGACCTGAAAGCTGACATGAATAGAATTGATTTAAGAGCCTGTTCATGTTTGTGGACTTCAGATAGACTCTTTGCAGTATACTAACATGTTAATACATGAAGGTTTATTTTGCTTAATTCTGTAGCTGTTGTCACAAGCCTATGCCTCTTAAAGTTCATGAGAAAATGGCATGTTTAAAAAACAATAGCTTTGAATTCTGGAGCCCTAGGGGAATATATTAAAAATGGAAAATTCTCACTAGGATTTGGTACTTAAAAATAAATTGAGGGGAAGGGAAGGGAAGGGAAGGGAAGGGAAGGGAAGGGAAGGAAAGGAAAGGAAAGGAAAGGAAAGGAAAGGAAAGGAAAGGAAAGGAAAGGAAAGGAAAGGAAAGGAAAGGAAAGGAAAGGAAAGGAAATTTCCAGGCAGTGTTAGAATCTGTGCTTTCTCAGAAAACAGAGAACCTTCTGTTGACATGTGTCGAACTCCTTCAGTCTTGAGGTCTTAAGCTAAAAAACATGCAATTATCTCTACATTTTTCCTTGTGTTCTTTCACAGAACATTTTCCAAAGAGAAGCCAGTCTTATTTCCACATTTGAAGTCAGTGTTCTTGTATATCTTAGCCTATACAGTAATGTCTGACAGATAATATACAGAAGTATTAATTTGGGGTTGTCTTTTGAGGTCTAGTAGAAACTTGGTAGACACAAATTTTTGTTTGTTTAAACACAGAGTATGATTGTTTATATTGTTCTGAGGATATATCTACACACTTGAATGACTTTTTCTAAGGCACCTAAAAGCTTCTCTGCATATTCAATCCAGTATTTTGGAGCAATGTATAAATTGTTCTGAAATCTGTCATGCTCATTTCTGGTAATTCCCAGATGCCAGAATGGCTCCAATTTGTCATTGCAAAAAATGCTGAACACTCCTTGCTGGCTCCACTCCCTGACCAAAGTGGTGGCAACAAGCCATTTTGCCTTTAACTGACCTGGAAAAAAACTACCAATGCAGTTTGAATCTCTTCTGTGGATCACACGTATGCCACCCCACCAAACAGTGTGATTACTGTTCTCTTCCAGCTTATAGTTGGAAAAAGAGATTATCTGTAGATTTAGTCTCAAATGTTGACCAACACCACCCTGTGGATAGAGATAATATGTACTGGACTTCATGATCATATAAATCATCTCATCAATGGTGATAAACCTATTTTTCAAGAATAAATACCTGTTTGGACAGGAGACAACAAAGTACACTTTTGAAGAGCCTGATATAGTCTATGACTTGTATTAAGAGTTGAGAGAAGTATGTTTAGAGTAGGTAACCAGAATCACCCAGTAAAAGGACAGATACAAAGAAAAACTGTGATCACAAAATTATAACTGAGAGATGGAAAGAGCTTTTTAGAAATGAGCTGTTTTATAAAAGAGACAAGTTAAAACAAAGATAGCTCCTGAGCCAATGAAAGCATAGGTTAGTAATTAAGGATTAATTCCAATAACCTAAACCTGACTAAGAAATTAAGAATACATGCAACTTTCTCCTCAGGCGTATAAGCGTTAGTTTTCTCATAGCGTAAGTGAAGCCAAGACTTATAACAAAAGACATGTGTCGGTAATTTAGCTTTTGTAAGATAACTGTCTATTGTGGGCACTTCCTGCTATACTATAGCATTTAAACTATAAGCAATATAAACTATAGCATTTGTTCTTCAGTAAGTAGCTGCTATTATGAGTTAAATGGAGTAAGTTACCTAAAAGCATGGCTTTGAAAGAGATTGGTTTGGTTTTCAATGATTAGTTCTGTATGTGTGTCCTTCCCTTCAAAGGGCTGTATGAATGAGCACCTCATCTCAGTCTTTCTCACTCTCTCTCGCTCAGCTCCTGCCAGGATTTTGACATTCAGTGGCACGGTGACAACTCCCTGGATGAAGGACATCGTCCTCCCTTGCAAAGCTGTTGGAGACCCAGCTCCGACAGTCAAATGGATGAAGGATAGGTAACCAGCAACTAAATGTATTGCTCACATAAAGTCCATTTGCCTAAAATCCTGAAGATGGCGGTGCTGGTGATCTTTAATGACTGTGTCAGGAAGGAGAAGGGTCGTCTGTGGGGATTGCACACAGTCAGTAGAGGAGGAGTTCAAAAATTCCTTGAACTAAAACTAATTGGCTGTGATGATTAGAAAGTATCAAAAGGGAGGAAAAATTATGAAGAAGGGGCAAAGATAAATATTCAAAATGTTAGATCTAGAAGACCTTTCTGTTTTAACTTCAAGGCCACAGAATAGTTTTAATCTGACAAATAAAATCATAGAATCACAGAATGGCTTGGGTTGGAAGGGACCTTAAAGATCATCTGGTTCCACTCCCCCCTGCCATGGGCAGGGACACCTCCCACTGGACCAGGTTGCTCAAAGCCCCATCCAGCCTGGCCTTGAGCACTTACAGGGATGGGGCATCCACAGCTCCTCTGGGCAGCCTGTTCCAGTGCCTCACCACCCTCACAGTAAAGGATGTCTTCCTAATATGTAATCTAAATATACCCTTTTTTAGTTTAAAACCATTACTCCTTTTTCTATCACTCCCTGACCAAGAGTCCCTCTCCAGCTTTCTTGTAGGCCCCCTTTAGGTACTGGAAGGCCACAATGAGGTCTCCCTGGAGCCTTCTCTTCTCCAGGCTGAACAACCCCAACTCCCTCAGCCTGTCTCCACAGGACAGGTGCTCCAGCCCTCTGGGCATCCTTGTCGCCCTCCTCTGGACCCGCTCCAACAGGTCCATGTCCTTTTTGTGCTGGGGGCCCCAGAGCTGAACGCAGTGCTCCAGGAGGGTCTCACAAGAGCAGAGGGGGACAATCACCTCCCTTGCCCTGCTGGTCACGCCTATGTTGATGCAGCCCAGGATACAGTTGGCTTTCTGGGCTGCAAGCGCACATTGCTGGCTCATGTTCAGTTTTTCATCCACGAACACCCTCAGGTCTTTCTCCTCAGAGCTGCTCTCAATCCATTCTCGATCCAGACTGTATTTGTGCTTGGGATTGCCCCAACCCAGGTGCAGGACCTTGCACTTGGCCTTGTTGAACTTCATGAGGTTCTCACAGGCCCACCTCTCAAGCCTGTCCAGGTCCCTCTGGATGGCATCCCTTCCCTCCAGTGTGTCGACCGTACTACACATCCCGGTGTCATCGGCAAACTTGCTGAGGGTGCACTCAATCCCACTGTCCATGTCACCAACAAAGACGTTAAATAATGCCAGTCCCAATACCGACCCCTGAGGAACGCCACTCATCACCGGTCTCCACTTGGACATTGAGCCGTCGACTGCAATTCTTTGAGTGCGACCATCCAGCCAATTCCTTACCCACGAAGTGGTCCATCCATCAAATCCATGTCTCTCCAATTTAGAGACAAGGATGTCGTGCAGGATGGTGTCAAATGCTTTGCATTTGAAAGGCATCAGACCTCATCTACCTGTCAAATGCTTTTGACAGGTAGATGAGGTCTGATGCCTTTCAATCACGCTGCGGAGTACGGTGTATAAACATGTGTCTTGCATATACCTTGTTTTCCCCTTTGTTGTTTTGATCTGTAGTTTCACAGTTTGATAGAGTCACACATGGAAACACACATGGACAACAATTTTCATCCAAGCACTGTGTAAGCAGTGATACTGCAGTGCTATGAGACTTTTTTCTATCTTTTGGATTGATACACATAACTATTATTTTATAACAATGAACTTTGTAACCAGGAACTGTTTTTTACTTTTATTTTTACACTTTTATGAAAAAGCAGATAGTTAAGGAAGGAGTGAGTTCTTATTTTCATTCAAACGGGGACGAGGGTATGTGTGTTCTTTAAGTAAATGGCAGGTGTTTCCCAGCAGAAAGTATTCCTTTGGTGTCTTTATTAAAGAGGACCTGCCCCCACCCCCACCCCAATTTTCTTTTTCTCTTTCCATTCTTAGTTGCTTCAGAAAAAATCCAATTCTGAGTAATCTTGATTGTAACTTCTTTAATGTATGCACTTTGTTTCCTGTGAGGTAGTAACGGGACACCCAGTCTAGTGATGATTGATGGGCGAAGAAGCATCTTTAGCAATGGCAGCTTTGTCATCCGTACTGTAAAAGCGGAAGACTCTGGATACTACAGCTGCGTGGCCAGTAACAACTGGGGATCTGATGAAATAATTTTGAATTTACAAGTACAAGGTAAGAAACTATCTCATAATTGTTATCACAGCTATTAACTTCTATGTGATGGAAATACATAGGTATGTGTGTTTGCACGTATATATAAAATATTAGTACTAATGTGCATTAATAAAAATTTCATTCTTCCAAATTAATGAAAAAATATTATGAAGGTCATTCTGACTCAGATATCAGCATTTTCTGATACAGTAGAGGTTTTGCTTTTGATGGAGCAATTAACACACTTGCAGTTAAGTCTGCATGCAAGCTTTTGTTGTATTGACAACTGTTTGCATTTGGTTATTTTCTTGTTATTCACCCAGAAGTTATCACCTTATGCCTTCTTCCTATAAAAAGTACATGTATTCATTTAAATATTGCAAAATTCAGAAAGAGATGAAGATCTTTTCTTTGGCTTCTAAGAAGCTATCAACAGAAAATTGCCTCTGCACTGACACCTGGGACAAAATCTTCATTATGCAAGAGCAGAATTTTATTGATGGAGAATATGAGGAAGCATTTAAAATGAAATGTCAGTACAAGGTCAACTAGCACATATTGCCAACAGCTTTTCATATGCATGTTGAAATATATGTAATGTATTTATTAGACTAGAATAGCTCTGTTGGAAGGGACCTTTAGAGATCATCTAGTCAAACTGCCTGACCACCTCAGGGCTAACCAAAAGTTAAAGCACGTTATTGAGGGCGTTGTCCAAATGTCTCTTGAACACTGACAGGCACGGGGCATCGACCACCTCTCTGGGAAGCCTGTTCCAGTGTTTGACCACCCTCACAGTAAAGAATTTTTTCCTGAAGTAAAGAAACTTTTCCTAACAGTGTTGATATGTATAAAAGCAATGACAATACAGGAGTACACATTAACAGTAATGTCAAACAAGGCATGTGTATTCACATACCAAGAATTCGCTACTCTTGCTCACTTACACCAAAGCAAAATCAGAACAAATGCTCAGATGCTAAGTGTGCTTTAATTGGCTGCAAATTGTCATACCAGGGGGAAGCAAACCACTGAGTTGGGAATGTCGGCCATGCTGCAGCCAGTCACTCTCCATTCCCTTGATATGTTTCTAGTGCAGACATATGAGAGAACAGAAGGATTGTCTCAACCGCAGTGCAACTCTCTCCACATAAATCAGTCCACTAAGCCTTGAAACAAATGCCACAGCGTATATTAACTTACCTACAATCCAAGGGAGCCTAAAGATGCTCTTTTGCAATGTTTGAAGCATGACCACAACAGGAAGCAGGGAGAGAAACGCTGTCAAATGGAAACCTTAAATTTATATTTCACTAAGTACTTTCATAATTGCATATTCTTGCTGTTATTGAACTGCAGTAACTAAAAGCAAATCAATATTACTTCCCTAAGGGGCAGAGCAAGACTGGCATTTAATATGTGGGACCGTCATCTTTTGTAGGTAGGGTGAAGCTATGATGAAAGGTCTTACAATAAATCTTCCACAGTATAGTGTATGCAGTCTCTCTCCACGGAATAGGCCAAATCAGTCAGAATAATCCATCTCATGTAGGGAATTTTCCTTTAGAATATAAACTGTCTTTTTTGTTTTCTTCAGCATTACTTAAGCCTGTAAGGGCAGTACAACACAACTTCTCTTTGAACTAGGCCTTAGTGGTAAACCAACAGCCTCCACTTGAACCGAAGCGGAGAGTGTTTCTTGGAGTTTTACTCTGCTGGCAGGGCTATCCCTTAAACGCAGGCAAAGTAGGGAATGTCCTCTGGCAGCAGACTGCTGGACATGACAGAGTATTTGTGACCTCTGGTCTGTCA
This sequence comes from Anseranas semipalmata, assembly GCA_013399115.1. NCBI lineage: Eukaryota > Metazoa > Chordata > Aves > Anseriformes > Anseranatidae > Anseranas > Anseranas semipalmata. The sequence continues at coordinate 282,977 of VXAA01004775.1, read as the reverse complement.
TGGGACAGGATCTGTCAAGCAGTAACCGTGGCAGGGAAACGACAGTTCCTGCCAGAATAACTCACCAACACCACCACCCTCTTCCCAATCTTGCAGTGGCAGTGACCAGAGGGTCCCCTGGTGTCTCTTTTCCTTAATTTTCTGACCCAGCTCCGTCCCTGCTTCTTGGATCCTCTTCTCATGACATGCACAGTCCGTGCCTCTCTCGTTGCTCTTGAGGCAGCAAAACTCAATGTTGTCTACGTTTCTGAGAAGCTTGGAGATCTCTGGTAGCACTTAAGAAAACAACCCATAAGATGAGCCAGATATAGTGCTACTGTGCATGAGCAGAGCAGTGCAAAGGATTTGAAACAGGAACTTCTCCCC
>VXAA01004775.1:253395-282593 GCA_013399115.1 Anseranas semipalmata | reverse complement strand
AAAACGGAACTTCTCCCCCCCCCCCCCTTTAAATTTCTGAATCCAGAACTGCAGATGTAAAGTGCTTGTGTAAAGTGTTAGCAAATATTTACCCTTCAGGGCTCTTTTACTAATTTGATGAGCTCTTTGGAGTTTCATCTAACAAAATTCTCCTTTTTAGCAAACACTATCCTCCACGGCATTAATGTTTTTGTGCCATGGTTCTGAATGCCCCACTAGTACAACAAGACTAGCTAAATGATTCAGGCAGAAGTCAAAGATGAGCTTGCCAGGCTATAACTAGGATGTTATCATGTTAGCTCAGTAGACACCTTTTATATGACAGACTCATGATAGCTCTGTCAAGGTGAAAAGAAAGCTGGCTACTTTGCCACTTTCTGTCCCTCAGCATCAAGCTTTGGAAACCCAGCCACCAATCTTGATGTAATTGGAGGAATTTCAGTTCTCCTTAGTTTGGGTGCCTTGTTGGAATACAGCATGCCTCCTTATCTGCTCTTTCATGCTGGATTCTCCTCCAAAGGAAACAGGACACTGGGCAGAGGATGGGAGACAAGATCTCTGTCTTATCCTTATGCTCTGTCAGAAGCTGGTTCTGAGAACCATGAGGTTCTTAGGTCCCACAGTTTAGACACAACCATAATGTTTATGGGGAGCAACAGAACTGAAGTGTTTACAGGTTTGTTTGTCCTCACAGTTACACTTGCAGAAACTCTTGTTATGCTCTTCTTTTTTCACTTTTGCCATAATAGCTTTCAAATGCATTCATGAGTGGGATATCATTTGCAAGTGGGCATCTGCTTCCCACCACTAAGAAATCAGCTTCTTCCTAAAACAGATACAAAAAAAATAATGGAAAAAAAAATGGTTGGGTAGCTCATATGGCATTTAGAAGGAGGTCTGACAGGACATATACTCAAAATTCCAAGAAAATCAAGGGTTAAGAACTGAAAGACAAAACTGTGTAGAAATTTAAATTAAAAAAAAAAAAAAAATGAGAGCCTGTCTGTGCTGTCTTAACCAAGACACTTTGACAGATATCATTTGCATTTTTTTGCAACTCAAAACAGTTATTTGATAAATGACTGTTAGGTGGGATTAAGATCACATCTAATAATTTGAATCTATTTTCTATTTTTAACTATTTCCAATCTAGTTCCACCAGACCAGCCAAGACTTACTGTGTCCAAAACTACATCTTCCTCTATCACTCTTTCCTGGATACCTGGAGACAATGGTGGAAGTTCAATCCGAGGTAATATACTTCAGGTTAATTGCAACTTCTTCCTAAATTGTCATATGTTGATAGGATTAGTATGTAATTATGAGTGGCTAAAAAAAGAAAAAAGAAAGAAAGAAAAACAAAGCAATCTGTATTGCTGTCAGTACTTAATATGCACTATCATAGTGATAACAGCTTTCAGTAAATTGCAGTTTCTCTTTGTGGTGGTTTAATCACAGATTTAATCACTTTCTTCCAGCGTATCCTCATCTGTTATGACAGTTACACTCTCTGATTTTCCAGACATGTAATCTCTAACCATTTATTTTTGAGGGTCCAGGTTCATCATCTGGTCTTTGTTGCTGATTGAAGGGTATTTAGAACTGTCTATCCATTTATTTTCCCTTTGAAGCTGTCATAAAATAGGTATTTAAGCTGTTGTAAGGGTAGGCAATATGTGTATTGCTTGATGTCTTTTAGTCAGGGGAGAGCTGTATGTCTCCCTGTGCACAGGACTTTTCTAGTTTTATGAGGTCTTTAAAATTACTTGTCATATTACCTGCAGAATTTGTGATTCGTGTCTTGCTTATCATTGCCATTTGTGCTTTGCCTGCAGGTTATATTTTGCAGTACTCAGAAGATAACAGTGAGCAGTGGGGCAGTTTTCCCATTAGCCCTAGTGAGAGATCCTACCGTTTAGAAACACTGAAATGTGGCACTTGGTACAAGTTTACTTTAACTGCACAGAATGGAGTGGGGCCAGGACGCATCAGTGAGATCATTGAGGCCAAAACGCTTGGAAAAGGTATGTTGATTTGCATCTCCTTTGCCCACCTAAAGCTCTTGCATTCTGCTGTAAATCTTGGTTTGATTAGATGATGGGTTTGGATATTTTAATATTGGCTTTGGAAACATTTCCAATTGTGTCCATGTTGTGACAGAAACAGCTGTATCTGCAGGACTTGAAGTGTGTGTCAGCTGATATTTTTTCTTTATATCATTAATAACTTTGTTCTAAAATGGATTGGTAGATACTTGGGAAAGCAATATTGCTGTTATCACAGGCTATAGCAATTCCAGCTACTGCTATTTCCAAGAGGAAATTGTTTCTTCTACTGTTGTAAAAATTCAGGGGTTTATTTATCTGGATGCTGAAGGAAGATGGGGAGTACCTTTATATGTAGTGCAAATGGAGCCAATGCCTTACAGCTCCAAGCTGATATTGGAGGAGCTGTGCAAGTAGCACCCTTTGAATAGAATAAGTGCCAAAAATAAGGGAGAAGTTTGCATAAAGTTCTGCAAGGCAAAACAGCCAAAAATTTGTGGAGTTCTTAAGTAACTCAGCAGTGGGTCCCATGGTCCTAGTTGCTGAGGGTAGTTCCACATGAGTATGTGTCACAATTATGAACAGATTTGACAACAGACACAGTTAAAGGTGTACTAAGTCCATAGAGTGGAGTAGCTTTGCATAATGTAAAAAGAGCACCCCATCTTGCATCCCTTCACACCAATTGTAAGAAATACTCCAAGCTGGGAGCTGTTTTATAATAAAGATAGTTTACAGTGACAGCTATGTCTATCCTCTGTGCTACTCATCACACCTGTGCTGTTGCAGATCTCCAAAGTGTCACAGCAAGGTAGAAATTTTGACACTCAGTGGCGTAAGGAAGACCTGCTGTGCAGTAGATGTAACTGGTGTGACTTGCTGAAGCTCAGGAGAGGCAGCAGATCACCTCCACACATGCTCAGATTGTTGGTGGGAGGGAGAATGATCCACTGACCTTAAAGAAAGTGACATGTAGAGAAGGAGATGATGGATGTTCTAGATTTCTTTGCCAGAAATGTAAGAGTGGGTAGAGGTTTATGCATGCTTCAGGAAACATGAAAGAAGTTCATGAGAAAGCAGATCTCTCAGCCATTCAAGTTTCTCTGGACTCAATATATGTACCTCGAAATCACCTGTGTTACATTTACAGACTGAACGAAGTATTCTGTGATTTAGAATGTTAAAATCATTCTTATTCATGTGAATGCTGTAGAAGCATCTCTATCCAAAGCTATTAACGAGCCAACTGAAATAATTCATAATCCACAGCAGGAATCACCACTTTCTTTTAGATTACTTTAGAACTTATAAATGAGTATACATGTTGGTACATCTCATCAGGGCATAAGAATGGCAAAAGAAAAGCCTCAATGGATAAGATATGCTGTTACTGTGTAGAATAAAACAGCACATTATAGATAATTTTCATTACATTAGTTGTAACTTCCAAAAGTAAAAATATTTTTTCTGCTAAGCAGTTAGCAGAATAATACTTTTAAGTACTCTATAATAATCTTTAATATAAATAACATTTGTTGATGACCTGTCTTGCTCACCTACTGTTATTATTTCAGTTCTAAGGTGCCACTTTAATAGTCAATACTCCTCTATTACATAGAATTTTCAAAAAACTTTAATTGATATATCAACTGAAACAAACATTTGATCCCAAAGCAAGACCAGTAAGTAGAAATGCCAACCCCTTTCTGAATGGAAACATCTTAACTCATAAATACAAAACTCAAAGTATATGTTATTTTCAAATACATGTGCAATGTCAACATATCAATATTTCAAAAAAAATTTCCTTGCATTTTCCTCAAAATCGACGTTTTCTGCAAATGAAAACCTCTGTACTTTCCAAAAAAAAAAAAAAAAGGGCCCAATTCCCTTTCTTTTCTGTAAGGCAGTGAGCAGGGGCGTTTAATGATGTGAAGTTTTTGCCCTAGATTCACAAGCTGACTCTTGCCAATCTACGCAAACAAGCAAGTCAGGTCCCTACAGAGATATATGAATATTTTTTTCACAGATGGATTCAAAAATCTAGGTTTGTGAGTCTGGCACATAGTGTAAAGAAACCTTTAAGAAGACAGGATGTGGTGGAATGGTGGGGAAGGAGTGGAATATATAAATATTGAGTTTTGGATGAAGTTAGGGCTGTCCCAGAAATTATTCTTTTAATATTATATTTTTGAGAGCCCTATATCTGTAATACTTAAGTATTTCACCTGAAATATATCATCATTCCAGAGCCACAGTTTTCAAAGGAACAAGAGCTCTTTGCTAGTATCAACACTACAAGAGTGAGGCTGAACCTGATAGGCTGGAATGACGGTGGCTGCCCCATCACTTCCTTCACCCTGGAGTACCGGCCGTTTGGGACAACAGTCTGGACAACTGCTCAGCGGACATCCCTGTCAAAGTCCTACATACTCTATGACCTCCAGGAGGCAACCTGGTATGAACTGCAAATGAGAGTATGCAACAGTGCTGGCTGTGCAGAGAAGCAAGCCAAATTTGCAACACTCAATTATGATGGCAGTAAGTATATATTTTTAGTTACGTCTGAGGTACTGTTTTTATTCTGTTTTATCTGACTTCTCATGTGATGTCTCTCTGTCTGTCTTTTTTTTGACTTCTCATGCTTATGTCTCTCTGTCTGTTGTTTTTTTTTTCCCATACAAAATCCTTTTTAAACCTGGTTAGCCATGCTGACAGAGGGCTAACTGTCTCAAAGATGTAAATTGCCTATAGATTTCATGACAATAGGCTGCCAGGCAGAAAAGAGGAATTGTTTATTTGTCCTCACTGAGAAAAATATCCAGCACCAAAGTCAACTGACCATGTAACCATAAGACACCAGGTTTCATTAGTTCCAGTGCTCACAGAAGAACTTGCTAGAATTTCATGCACCTCTTCCATGAAGTTTTTGTCTTCCATACAATTGGGTCTGGCAGCCATTCACTACGGTGACTGGCCTCATTGCTATTCCATGCAATGTCCTTGTGACACAGCTCAAAACATATTACGTGACACAACGGAGCAGCTAACTAGCTTGTCTTCTGGGAAAGCCTCCGGACAACATCCTCCAAGGGCAAAGCAATGGCAGTGCTATTATCCCTATTTACGGACAGGGAAAAGTGAAACTAATGGCTGTGACAGATGGCTCTGTCATGCTCAGCAGCAGGGCACAGGGGATGAAGGAATTGTTGCATCCTGCTTTTTTGCCAGGGGTTACTGCCCACCCTTGCAAAAGCCAGAACAAGAGGGTGAGAGCAAACACCAATTTGTCAGTCACTCCAGTTCGTATCCTGGCATATTTATTGAAAGTGATGGTGGCACATGTGTGCTTCTGCTGACTCTATAGTGGGGAATGGCAGTATTTCTGGCAAAACAGCAGTACAGATGGCTCCAGATGGCAATCTCTTGAATTGCTCTAGTGTGAATTGCCAGGGCTTTTCTGGAGACATCCAGTGTAATACGTTGTTGTGTTGCCAGGGATATTGTGCTGCATTGAGCAATCACTTTGCTGCATCTGCACTGTTAAATTAAACAACAGGACTAGTGAGCAAATTCAAACAAGAACTGATAATTGTCCAGCTACAGCACCAAATTGCTAACCATTCATAATTCTGTATTGTTAACTCATCTCCCTGCCACAGTGCTGGCCCACACAAACCAGCATTCTCCAGGACAATACCCTGGTGTGGCTCAGGGAAAAGCAGGCAACAGGGGCCATTCTCAGCCAGAAGTGTAGGCTATGAATCAGGCAGGGCTTAAACCTCTGCACCTCACACATCCTCTAATGCTACCACAGTCTTTGCACCTGCTAACCATCAGTTCTTGCAGATAACTAACAACAAATGCTCTTGTAGCCGGCCTTTAGCAAATAACACATCCCCTCATGTTTTTGCTATGAAAAGTATCACTTTGGTTAGCTGCCACAGGGTCCTCACATTATTTCAGACACTCCAAAAAATTAAGAGAAAAATTTTGTCCCAGCACTTGAGGCCTACAGGGAATGAAGATCCAAGTACTTATACAAATGCTGACAGATCTTGCCAGGTAGACTTAGGACCTGTTTTTTTAAGCAGTAAATGTTGTCAATAATAACTTGTTCAAGTGTTATGGGCTAATGTCTTTCCATTTTACTTAGCTTATCTTCTTTCCTTTCCAGTATCTTTCTACAGGTGCCATCCAACTTTCAGTGATCTTTTTTTTATATCCACAATTATTGTTACATATATATGGCTGGGGCAAACAGTCTTAAGACATATCTTAAAATGGGATGATCTGCAAATGCAGGTCCGGAACCTTAAAATCCCACTGATAGCTCTGAAATCAAACTTATTCTTACAATGAGCTGATTTGAAATGTTGTCAGACTGCTTTTTGTCTACATAACTTGTTTTCACATATTGTGACCTACATGCCATTTGATTTTGTGTTACTGTATGGCATCTTTAAAAGTGAGAAAATGAAACAATAAAAATGGTTGCAGCATTAAATTTTCTGGGCCACTGCTTTTGGTCAGCTAGAAAATTTTTCATTTATGGCATTGATGGTTTTGTTTGTCAAGCATGCCTTGCCAGGACTATATAGTGCCTTAGAGAGGCAATATGATCTCAAATAACGGCCACAATGTTGAGAGGGGAAGACAAGACTGGAAAAGCAAATTTCAATATTCAAGTTTTCTGCTTTTGCTATATTTAATGCAGAACTAAAATGATAAGTTCATTCTTATTATCATTAAGGAAACTGAAACTGGTGTATTCACACATAAAGGATTTTATGGAAGAGCTATTTCAGTGCTTCTAAAACAAAATATGTCCCTACAGAGTCCCAGCTTCCCATTCTTCTGTTCATTGATAAGCTGTGTAGGCTTAAAGGTGTTTCAGAGCTGGAAATAATGTCTCATTAGAAATCAACATTTTCTATCAATAATTCCTGCAGAAACTTTTTGTTTTCATAGAGAGTGATATTTTTTCTTTCACAAAAAACATGCCAATGGAAACTTTCTGGCCAGCTCTTGCTTTTGAATACCAGTCCTACCTCCACCATTGATTTCTCTTGCAATGTGAGATTAGCTCCTTCCAGCTTCTAGGGGTCACAGTTGCCCTTAGGGTAAAGCAGATATAAGGACAGTTCTTTGAAGATTCGACAATGCTCCTATGAATGTTCTAGGATACAAAATGGTAAGAATGAGTTAGGAGCATTAGTAGTCTTAAGACTACTAATTGACTTCACAAACTTTGTAGAAATCCTTGAGTTACATCTTCTTTCAGTCATTTTGTTTCAACTGCAATAGCTGATTATCACCTGCACTAGAGCTCCTGAGAAATATCATGGATAAGTATTCTTCACCTGAAATCTCTTCATGGTGAATCAGGCCAAAAGGTTAATGACAGGTCTATGTGCAAGTCTTTGCTTTTTGTTCATAGATATTTCAGCTAACCACTTTCTGCTTGCAGGATATTGTGACCTCCCTGCCCCTTGTTTTTCAGAACATTTGCACTCAACACTTAAGGAGATATTTTTAGCAATGTGCAGCTGTAGTGTGTAGCGCTGCAAAGGAGCTTCCTGACTCAGAGATCAGCTGCTCAGTAGCCCTGACATTAAATCAGATCAGCTTGGTAGCTGCTCTAAACTATGCTAATTGATTTTAGCCCACCAGGAGACTTCGTACTGTGAAGAACAGTTAGGACACAGGAAAACACTTGACAGTCCTAAAGTCACAAGGTGCAATGGGAGATGCTGGAAGGACATAGGGGAAAATCGGGTCAGAGACATTCAGATTTCAACTCCTGTGAAGCACCAGTAAAGCAGACTAACAAGAGACAATGATGAATTGACCTGAAATTAAAAAAAATAATAAATAAATAAATAATCCCAATTTGTCTGGGACTTTGTTCTGGGAAAACCTTTTCTACTCCTAACCACAACCTAGGATGACAACAAATGTTGTAATGGTGTTTTCTCAACGGACAGCAGGTTTAGTTTATGGTAATTTTTAATTCAATTGCTGAATAATGGATAATGTGGAGGATACATAAACTTGCAGTATGTTTTTTTAATTAAGCTTGTACTGTATGTATGTGGTGTTATAAGGTTTACACTTTACTTGGAAGAGCTATGGAAAATGATAATCACTTAACTAAAAACTTAAGGTTTAACTGAAATTGAAGGCACTTGAATCAAAGTATTAGGGAGATCACGACATAATTTTAGGTAATATTGAACCCAACGATCTTTAACCAATCATCTGTGGCACTCTAGTTCAGTGTAAATTTTGGCCCTTTAGTATTCAAGAGGATTTAGAGACAGTTATTAGTATGTCCTTCAGGAATTTCTAGTTCTTTCCATTTCTCCATGTAAGCACTTTCTTTGCCTTTAGTCAGTTAAGAAGAAAAAAATCCTTCTGTGTGCTTATTCCAAGCAATGGAAAATTAGAAAATGTTAGAAAATTATGGGAAAGAAATGCAATGGAAAATTAGAAAAATATTCAAAATGCAACTGTAAGAAAATATTTTTTTCTGAAGTAGTTGATATAGCTTTGGGTGGTTGTAGCTTTTTGTTTATCTCCATCCCTTGAGGGAACTAGTCTTCTTATTACATGCAACTCAAACAGCTATTATAAAAAACATGCCTATAAATTCACATTTCCACTATGATTATGGCCCTTGCATTGTATTGCATCATATCTTTTTCCTTTTTTTTTTTTTTGTGATACTGTATGGTATGTAATGAGATATAACTATATCACACAATTCAGCAATTAAAATGTAAAAAATGATGTGCTTGTTTTTCTATCTCATCCTCCTATCCTTTTAGCAAGTAGCCAATTTTATGTTTCAGTAGCTGGTTAAAATTGCATAGCTTCCATCGACAGTCATCACAATTCACAATACTTACGTATTTCTACCCATTTCAAACAAATCTGCATTTTATAGCCTCATTTGTAGTTGCATGCAGCAGTTTAATAATAATCAGGAAATGAGTGAGAAGCCTTCCATGACTAAATAGCCTTCCGAAGAAAATGCTGTATTCTTCTCACGTCCTTTAGACGTAAGGAAAAAGAGAATAGAAAAGTTCAGGTATTACATATCACCAGGAAGCCAGGTATATTCAAAATGCAAATATGTCACAAAATGAAAAAGTGAGCTGCCTGCCAATGTGAATACTTTGCAGATTCATTTCCCTCATTTCACTCTCAAAATTTGCTCATTTTTATCCAGTGTTACTGTCCTGTTTTACTGATGAATATAATGTCAGACTCTCTTTAGCGAATTAGCATCAGGTTGGCTATCTGAATCTAAGATCAATAGCACTGCTGAACCCCTAAGACATGATAAAAGAATGTTTCTGTGTAGAGGATCCATCTGATATGTGTAGCACAAAATGTGTGTTGTCATATATGTCCCTTACAAAGGAAAGCCAAGCAGAGAGTATAAATCTGTTGCAGCAGTGCTACTTTTCCATAGTAGGGAGTAACATAGGTAGCAATTCTGAGATCTCTTACAATTTTGTGATGATTTAAAGTACTTAAAATTAATTGTAGTACTTGACTATGTAATGAAGACGGACTTCTTTTCCAGATTTTGCAAAAAAAATCCAGGACATTGTCAATGTATACACCTCTTCTTGATTTCTGATTATGTATGAGTCTCTGCAGTCAGTGGCTTGTTACCAGTTTGACTGATTACACGTGCATGGCCATTACATATACAAACATAGCATCCATCCTGAACATGAGAAATCCTTCTTAATGTTTTACGTGTGGTTGAAGCATATAACATGCCATATTTCCTGAGAACTCAATCTTTTGTCTTCGTTAATAGGCATCTAATATCATGACACTGTTTCCAGGTACGATCCCTCCACTCATTAAGTCAGTTGTGCAAAGTGAGGAAGGGCTGGCAACCAACGAAGGGCTAAAGATGCTGGTGACCATTTCCTGTATCTTGGTTGGGGTCTTGCTGCTCTTTGTGATGCTGCTGATTGTGCGAAGGAGGAGGAGGGAGCAAAGACTGAAGAGGCTGCGAGGTAAGATCAGAGCTGTGACACTTATTCCATTGCATACTCTCCAAACACAAAAGCACAAGTGGGGCTGCATGTGACCAAACGGTTCAATCCCCAATTGGCATCATTTTCCTGTAATATGTAGCAGATAAAACATAAGTGTTTTTTTTACAGAAAATCCTTCTTTTTCATTTCGTAGTCTAGTTGAAAACAAAAATGACTCCTATATCCATTGTTAGTATTTTGCATGAGGGAAAGGAAAATAATTCTCAGGTATCGGTATTTGTTTTTTCTCTTTTTCTTTTTTTTTCTTTTTTTTCTGCTTACCCTGTGAATGGTCTCAAAAACCTAAATTCATATGTTTTTGAAGAGTAAAATCAGATGTTCTGAAGACAGAGAGATTTCAGTTTTCTAGCAGATGTTAACAGCGATTCCAGAATTATGAAATGAAAATAGCCAAATGCTAGTAGGCTAGAAAACAAATCCAGATATTCTCAGATTTGTTACCATATTGTTTTCCCTATGATGTATTATAACAAAACTGTTACAACAACTTTTCAGTGTTCACTGAACATTCATCGTCACTGGAAGTCCTTTTCTCTAATCTTTATTTAAATTCATGTTTCCTATGTGAATAAGTCTTAGATCTGTGAATTCATTCAACTGTAATGGGCTTCTAGTAAACACCACCAGCTGAGTCCCAACAAGGTTTTTGACCCTTGCACTCTGTGACTTCTGAACTTGGCCTTGTGGGTTTTGTGGTAGCACATGATAGTAAATATTACACTGAAAGTATTTGAAAAACGCCTTTCAAATCCACACTGCATAAATAGCAACATGATTTATCATCCACAAACATGAGTCTGAGAGCTTCTAAGAACCATCAAAATGCTTAGTTATTTGTAGTTTAACCAAAATATGCTTATGATATTAAAACCAGGGCCAACCCTGTGTATTCCATCTCACGTTAGCATATGTTCTCTCTTTTGGGTCTCATTTGTCTCTTGTAATGATATTTTGGATATTTTTGCAACAAAGACAGAGATACAGGGCCCTTAGGCATGGGCACATTCCTAGATGAAAGAGGACAACTAGCCTTATAGTTCAGGCACAGCACTGAAAATTAGGGCATTTTGATTCTTTAGCTTGTTGTATAATAACTTTCTCATTTGAAATCTTTTAAGTCATTTACCTCTGAGCAATATTTTCTTCATCAAAAAAGTGGTGGAGAAAATCTTATTATCTTATATTCTGAGAAATATTGTGTAATTCCATCTAGTAATGAACAGGATATTTTGAGCAATTTGGCTCCAGGAAATCATGGCAGTGCATATCTAGTTTTTCTTAGATTCTAGAGTACAGCCCCTTAAGGACAGCTGATGATGACCAGCCAATATGGCTTTTGTACAACATAAGACTTATCTGAATTATTTCCTCTCAGAATATGGGAATTTAGAAAAATATCTTCACTGAAACATAGCCAGTGACAAAGAAATCATAACTACTTTTGATAGTCATCAGTATGACTACCATTTCTGTAAAAGTTACATCTCACTTCTTATCTGAATTTGTCAAGCTACAGCTCAACATCACAACCATTTAGTCCCATTATACTCTGTCTGCCGTACAGTGACTGAAGTTCTTTTTTGTATCATATTTTTGGTCTTTGAGGATATTCTTTTTACGTGGCAGTGACCAAGTAATTTCTTAATATTTTCATTGGTAAACTAAACAGATGGATCTTCTTGAATTTTTATCTGTAATTATTCCATCATTTATTCATTTCAAGGCTTTTCTCTGGTCCCCTTGTAATCTTCCAGTAACTTTCCTCATCTGTGTACATTAGAAATGAATTCAGCATTCCAGCATCAGACACATCAGCACCAGATACAGATACAGAGACAAAAACCCTTCTTCTTGTTCTTTATATTCTTCTCTCCATACCTACGAGAATCACCTTTTTGGCTGCAACATTATACTAAGAATTTGTTTTTAACTTCTTATCCATTGAGATCATCTGACAGTTCTCTAATTACAGTGCAATAGGAAAACGTTCTCCATGGTATAGCTAAGGCTTGTATTCTTGGTATATATGACTGCATACTAACATAGATAAATTACTAGCTTGTGACCAGCCTACTTGATGATCCAGATTGGTCACCTGGTATTTTCATTATATTTTAGCTACCTAATTATTGTGTCATTTTCAAACTTTTATTAGATACTATCTTATTTCCTTCCAGACCACTGAGAAAAGTACCAACAGTGTAATGTCCCATGGTTCATGAAGAAAATAAATACTCTCTGTTTAAAACTGTATTTTGGTATATATCAGTTTATGTGTTGGAAAGCATGTTAATTTTTTGCATCATGCTACTTTCTTAGTAAAATATTTTGAAATACAAAAGCTTTGCCCTAAAGAAATATAATATTTAGAAGTTATCTAATCCTATCTCAGTGAGAGTTTTTCAACATCATCAATTCTCAGTGAATTTTATTTTCATCAAAATATAGACTTAGCTTGACATGGCTGATTGGTCACAAATCTACATTCATTGGCCTTAATTATTTCATCTCCTTTCATTCATTTCATCAAGATTCATACCATTTTTCCATCATTTTGCTCATTCCCAAAATTAGATTGACAGTAATTCAGATTTTTTTTTTTTGTTCATTCTTTTTGAAGAGCGACCTAGTGTTCACCATTTCTGCTCTTCTGGAGAATACTTCATGTTCTAAAAGTCTTACTGACAATCAGCTTTGCTGTTCCAGAGAACTCTTTAGTAAGTTCTCAAAAAAACTCCTATGTGCAAGTTTTCCCAATCTCCTAACTAAAAGATGTTTTGCAGTAGTAGTTGTTGTGTTCAACTTTCTTCTGAATTAGTTTTGAAAAGGAAAATATCCTGTCATTATCACTTGATATAATATATATCACCTGGTGGGTTTTCTTGAGGCTCAGGACACATTTTTCCTAAATCATGATTCTAACCCCACCAGCTGCTTACTTTCAGTCTACATCAGAAATAATAGTTTACACTGTGGGACCTTCTAAGAGATTTTATACACGTTACAAATGTAATTCTTGCTTTCATGGCTCCAGGAGATGTGTTTACTTCGAACCTGTTTGACAAAGAGGATTGGGAATTGCAGATTTATTTGCAGTACATTCTTCATGCAAACATTTGGATTTATGCTTACAGACGGATGGGTTCATGGTTCCAGTTTGTGTGGGGTAAATGTAGCATAAAAGCCGTAGTCTCTCCATGCTTAATCATTTTACTGCTTGCTTTAGCACATTACAGGGACACGTAAACCTTTGTCTTCCTCCTGTGCCATACATAGTATGATTTATCTCTCCAGGAGTACTCTGTTTAGAAGGAAAATGTAGTTTTCAGCAAAGCCCTGATTTTTGCCAGTAGTAGCACTGGTTCCACAGTGGTAGTAGTAGTTAGTAGTTCCACAGGTCGAGGCACAAGAAGGTCAATTGACTGCTAGAGTTCATGCAGTGATTCAGTAGGTCACCATACATTAGAGCAGAGAAACCTGATGACTTACCACTCTTTCTCTCCACTATTAACCTAGCTCCACTACTACTGAAATAGTTTTCCCTTTGTTTTTACATTCAACTCACCTTAACCCAAGCAGAAAGCGTCAGTGCAGCGTGATAGTTCAAAAGTGGCAGCATGCTATTTCACACTATCATGGACCCTGATTTCCCAAGTGGCAAGCCAAATGTGTTAAGCATTTTAAAGAAGCAAATGGAAGCAAGGGCTGTCGCTGAGTCTATGCCTGTGGGTGCAGTCATGCGTGAAAGCTACTGAGAGAAGTTTGTCTTTTTCACTAAGGCATGGGGTGATGCTTGGCTGGGAAGGGAGATCACCATCTTCACTCAGTCATCCATAGCCTCTCTGAGCCATTTTTGCTACCCAAAAGCTGGGAGATAGGACACTGGCTGGGATACTGACTACTTACATGAAGTTTTCTCAATTTATTGATGAAATGTGCCATGTAGGAAATACACCTTACAATCTGTAGTCTATACTCATTATCTCGTGAAACTAGCAATTCTTCTGTAGCTGATGTTTTGGACAGATTGTTAATGTATTCAGTTGCTTTAGGGTTCTGGGTTTTGCTTTGACAAATACATAAGATCCCTTCTTGCAACATTTGTTTTGGTCCAGTCCTACACCTGACTGTATGTCCAGTAAAGCCACCCTTATCTTTATGAATGCTGCTGCCCATTGCAACAACTTACTTAGTATGTTAAATCCTGCTGTCTTTATTATTTTATTTTCTGCAGTACTTTTTTGTTCAGCTTTTGATATGTAACATGATCTTGCATGATGCCTCATGTTATTTTTGATTGAAGAGGCACAGACAATCTCATTTGCATCTCCTTGACCAAGAACATATGTAAATGTGCATTTGAATATGAGCCACATGTTTAATGGTGAGAGCATAACATCCTTCCCAGATGCAGCATTGAACACAGCTATATGCTGTGCAGCATCTGGAAATATATGAGGGAAGTTGTTTCAATGCTAGGGAAAACACAGGGAGTGAACATACATGTGTGCAGATCCTCCAGTGGGTTTCACCAAACTGAGCATATTCATTCACCCAAGGCACATGACAATCTAGTCAATACAGCCAAGGGACTGAATTATACACTTCAGAACTCTGGGTTCCTAGCATTTTTACAGCATTCATGGCTGAAAAAAAAAAAATCATGAAAATTGTTATTTAATCCTGGCAAACAACTAAAAAGAAACTGAAAGACATTGCTTTACAAAGCCACTAGCTGAGTGAAAGAAATATTTGTATATTAAATCACCATTACTGGGTGTGCCAGAGGGAGAATGTGTGCATCAAGTCTGTTTGTGATCCCAGTGCTTCTAGAACAACAAGAAGCATCATAAAGTTTGTTAAAACAAACAAACAAAAAAAAAGGCTTGGAATCAAACCTTTTTTTTTCTTCTTTTTTTTTTCTCCTCTGTATTCTTCAAAAGAACTGAACCCCTTTTCTGGGTCCATAGAAGTCAGTAGCAAAACTATCTCTGGTGTCACTTGGGAGCAGCAGCGTGCTGGTAGTTTGGCTTATGACTGATGATAAAGATGTTTTCCTCTTGGTATCATATTATGTAGTACCATGTAGAGTGTATACTCTTACTATATAAGAGTGTTCACAGCAAAAACCAATCCCAGAGTGAAAAACAGAAAGCCTGTGTGCCTAAAAGTAGCACTGTTTGGATAAGATCAGACATCTCAGACAAAGAGCCCTTCCCTTCAGCAGGAATCTTCCATGCTTTGTGCTGAAAAGGGATAAGGGGAAGATTAAAAGTAAAGGAGTGGAACAAGCAGACCTAGAAGAAGCACAGAATTTCAGGTGCTACAGTAATAAGTGAGGAATAAAGCCTAAGACAGGCAAGCTGTCACAGTGTCAGAGAAACTGAATGCAGAAAGTTGGTGGAAGATGTTTTGTTACAAATAAATAAAATAAAATAAAAAACTTTGCTTATTCCTTTTAAAAATGAATATAAATGTAGCCAGAGTGTAGCCATGATGCATTAAGATGGTGGTTTGTTTCTGCCTGCATCCTCTGAATTTTAAAGGCAGGATGTTTAATAGGATTACAAACAAGGAAATTGCAGTAGGTAGGAGACCCAAGAGGTGATTAAGGAATAAAAAGAGTTTCAGAAGTGAGAGGGAGAAGACAAAGACAAATTCAGTAAATGTCTTAGAAGATGCAGGTAGATTTACAAGCAGAAGATAAGAGAAGAAGTTTAAAGTTTCACATAACAGAAGAGTTCCTTAAAGACTTGGAACTTGAATTGTTTTCTTCTCAGATTTGCTTTACTTGTTTGCACAAAAGGCTGTTTTGTTGCTGTGTGATATTGTTATTTAAGGACTCTGAATTCAGCATTTTTAAGTGAGTTTGTTTAGTGGCAGCCTGTAGGAGAACAACATGTAGCTGTCTTTTTGCCGAATACCACAGAAATCGCTGTATGTTTACAGAGTTTCACAGGAAGCTTCCTGAAGAACACTGGGTGACCCAACCTTCAGCTGTGTAGTTTGATCTGATATTTACCAGAATAATGATATCCCCAAAGGGTTTTATGTTAATAATAGCAGCAATGACAACAGGAATATTTCTCCTTCAGCAGCACCTCATTTTGAAGGGCTGATCCAAGTGGGAATCAGCTACCTCCTGTTCTGTGTACAGACTGTCCTCTGAAGACCCAAAACTAGTTTTGAATTATTGCTGGTGGAAAAGCATTCATACTTGGGAGCAACCAAACAAGTTGACTCCTTGGAGACCTCCCTTGCACAGACCTCCATGCAGTCAGGTTTGGTTTGAAAATGGCAGGTTGGCAATTGCTGATCCAGATTGGCCTTAGCTCCTGCCCAGAGATAGATGTCACCATTTCTGTCTTGTTGCCCTTTCTTCCTTCCTCACCCACTCACTAACCATGGCATGAAGGAACAGAGAGCCCTGTTAGTTATTCAACTGTCTCCACTTCTAAACAGTGTCTGTGGTTGTTTCCAGTTAAAGACTATTTTATTCTATGCTCACTTTTCTTCAAAACCAACAGTTCTTTGTACCTCTCTGAGCATTTTCAGTGCTACTGAGGAGCTAAACAGGGCTCTTTGGGGCAGAAAGATCTAATGTAGTGAAATGCAGTTTCAACAAAAGTAGGAACTTTTAAAGTCTATTTTATCTTCATTGCTGATCTGAGAATTGACAGTAGTCCTATACATGGCTGATTCAAATCACTTCCTAATAATCCATCTATCAAATAGATTTTTATTTGTGATGCAAACCGAGGCAACTCCTGACATCTTTTCTGTTTTCTTCTAGATGCAAAGAGTTTGGCTGAAATGCTTATGAGGTAAGAATAAATTTAATCTTTTTAAATTGAAAAATATTTGTCAGCTATGGCATCATATTTAGAAATTATTATAGGGACAAAAGGAGTCTTCTATTCCTAAAGCCTTTCTCAAAACACTCCATTTGACTGTTTGTTAAGAACTAGGACACACTGATGGCTAGAAATAGGAGAAAACAGACAATTTTGGACAGTTCTGTGAGGGAATACAATAGTAAAAAAATGAGAACTCTTGTATTAGTGGATTAAATTATAGAACACGTGTAGGTCCATTTGGACATTTTTCCTATTCAGAAAAACATTTGCATAATATCTACCAAAGTAATTGCTGTTTTGAGATCATGGGTTTGAAGGCAGTAAATGCCTGGATGTGAATATCTCTAAATTTTACAGTTATATTTATGTAATAGTATGGTTATATTTATGTAGCTGCTTATACCCTAAGGTATATAAGAGAAGGAAAATCCATTTATTATTTTTCAGTTCTGTTCCATCAGTTCAGCATCCAGAAATCTAATTCAGTTGTGGAATTGCAACAGAATGACTATTCTGGCATCTCAATTCCTTCAGAGAGGGAAATTTCATATCTTCCATGTTTATTGTTTTGTCTGGGGAGAATATTGAACTTTAAAACTGCTGCATATATTTGAAAATAGGATCAACAAGGGAATATTTCTAAGTTCAAATAAGCTTTGGTTTGCTAGAAAATCTTTTTATTTTTAAGCAACAAATTTGAGAATGTCATAGATATTTTACCAAATGAACCATCTCTAAACTTCCTCACCCATGATAAACTTCACCTGCTATTGTAAGAATACACTTACCCAAGACATGGTGACAGATGGTTTTAATGTGAACTCAGCTCTATGCCATCAGTCTGCAAATACACCTGAATAGTCCTGTACATTTTAACAAGACTGGTCATGCAGGTCAGGTCACACTGTTCCTTTTTTCAAGTTAGAAATCCCTGCTAGCAGCAGATTGCAGGTTTAGGTAACTTCAAGGAGATACGCTGTGATATATTTTTGTGACACGCAAAATAGCACAAATTAGCATATGCAGTACATCTGTTCCATAAAGAAACCCAGCATAGACTGGTATGCAACTCCTGGATGAAGATATTCAGTGCCAGTGACAACCACATGTAACACCTCTGCAGAACTAGTAAACCTCTGCTTTAACCCTGCTTAGCTTCACTGTCTTATCGCCACCTCTGTAAGGCCATTTCAGAGTCTCACTCCTCTGATGCATAGAAAACTATCAAACTGCCGACATAAATGGTTCGTTTTTCCCTCTGCCAATGCTAACCTTAAGCTTAAAGATCTTTTGCCCTCCATGCCTGATACACTCAGAGAGCAGTCAGATCCTTTCCCAGCCTTTAGTTGAGAGCTGTGTTTCTAGGTAATTGTCTGCACTGTTTCTTTTTCTTTTCCTTTCATCTTCTCCCACTCACTTATTTTAAAAGTAATCTTGTTTTTATTAAATAGTCATATCTTATATTTCTCTTCTTAAAGTGTGAACAAAGGCAAATGACTATTAAAACAGGACTTTAGGGGTAATAGGTGATATAGGTCTACATTTGAAGAAGCCTCTTAAATTGGAGCTCTCAGAGTGATGCTCTTTGGGTGAGCTTTCTACAGGGTACACGCTCAGTCACTTCTGATATACCTATGAAATACCCCCAACCAAAACTTGAACCACCCACCATCACTAGATGTTCTTGAAGATTTAGCATGTTAATAATCAAAGGATAATAAGCCCTTTCCAAAGCAATAGTGACATATTATAAAGTTCCTTATATTTTATACCTTTTAGATTTCACCAAAATCTGCTGTGATACAAATATCAAGAAAGGGGGTGTGTCGTTGGTTGTGCCTTGGCACTTGAGTATTGGACATAAAGCAGAGAAAATGATTCCCTGCTTGCTAAGAAGGTGTGAGGGATGGAGAGAGCTTTGCGTATCTTCCCATTTAAGGAGATTTTTATGAGTGTGTGTGAAGCGGATCAAGAATGGAGCTTTAGTCTTTGCTTTGAAAGTTGCAAGCTTTGGCTGTTTAAGTCAAATATCTGGGGAGCAGGGTAAGCCCCAGCAGTTAGCAGTTTGACAGGAGCTGCACAACTTGTTGCTGATACTTTAAACTAGCAAGTGAAAATCTCTGCTGCTGTACAATTACAGCTTTTTTGTCACTTCTTATGGGTGAAAGCACAGATCCAGCCAATTTCTTTGTAGTCGTTCACTGTGAATTAGTATAGCAATTGGTTGAGCTTTCTAATTTTGAACACAGGGTGAGGAATATTTTCTCCCTGAATATCCCTTTGCCTGGCTGATTATTTACAAAATTTGGTTTCCTGTATGTTTTTACAGACACCAGCTTAGATATCAGGAAACAGTGAGGTGGCTTGACTCTCTGCCAAGCACCCAGAATGACTTTACAAAGTGACATATTTAATCCCTTTACAAAACTAGCTTGATCTAACACTCTCCTGTGCATACAGATATTTTCAGTCACTCAGATAAGTTTTTTTTTTTTTATTAAAGATCTAGAAAGATTATTTATAGAGGGTGTAGTCTTTTAACTGTGCATACTGTTTCAAAATGCATCATACACTATACTTGCTCTGGAGAAAGGCTTGTTTATCCACAGATTGTACATAAAAGCTGTACTCAATCAGACCCAAAGCCATAGGTGTAGCCAAGTATCTGCCTATAATAGTGGCCAAAGCAGACACCTGGGTAGAGTAAAAGAATACAGCAAACACATACTGACTTGTTCCCCCACACAGGCTCCCAGTCTCTAACAATTTGGAGCCCAGAGATTCATTGAACTGGAGAGAATGAGCTGTATTGTAAACAGATCCTTACCAGGTCTGACAGATAACAAACAGCTATAGCACACATTTAAGTTTTGGAATTTTAAATCTGTAGGTGAATGAAAATACAGGTAGATGTGTTTCCTCCCTTTAATGAGTTAATTGTTGGGCTCTTCATACACAAGACTTATAACTCTTGGATGCCTGAATTTTCCTAGGTTAGAAAATACTTGGGCACCGAACTTCAAAATTGCAGTACTAAAAAAATTGCAGTACTCATTGCCAAGTCCTAGAGGCACTTAATTGCTGTTGGCACTTCAGTTTTTTAAGCTGAAAGTGGATTTATTGTGGTCTGCAGAAAATAATTTAAAATTCATTGAGCCAGAAAGAGATAGCATGCTAATCAGCAGTAACCTTCTTGGCACTGCCAATTGCCTGTTCTGTGTTTGGACACTCCATGCCACAGTACTGCTGCATAGTGAATTAATGAGACCAGTAAGAAACAGGAGAGAGATCACACAAGATAAGGCATAACTCAAGATTAGCAGGGAATTTTCCTGAAAATAAAAAGGCCTAGGTTTCAGTTCTGACTTGAAGGACTTTCCACACATTTTGCACTAAATTCTTCCTGGAGCCAAGAATGAATTCAGAGTTCCCTCTGGGGAGGTGAGCAGTACATCTACAAACCTGGGGAACAGTCCTCCAGCCCTTTGTGGTCCAAACAATTCTTTCTGTATGGCTGAATACCTTGCAATAGTAGGAATACAGAGTGTTTGTACTGCAGAAGAGCTTCTAGCTCTTCTAGCTCACGATCCTGGGGTCTGCATTCTCTGAGGAAGATGTGTGATTTGATCACTTTGCCTCCCACAACTCTGGTGAGCAGATGAGGGGTGTAAGGGTGCATTTATTGGACTTGATTTTGTATTGCATGAATTGTATATGTATCTGATTGAATGTATCCAATACTTATTGGATTATTGATTATTATTTGAAATTGGATCTCACAAATTCAGTTTTCTACTTGATCACATGTTTGTTGTATGATCTTGGACAAGGCCAGTGTAGTCGGACTTTTCAAGGGCATATATTCAAGCATACTTGGCATGCAGATAATATATTAGTCTCCGATTCTCCTAACATTTCAGCAGCTTGAGTGGAAACCAATAGGAGAGTGGCATCTAATCCATGCAGAGACTTTGCAGAGACTTCAAGAACGTCAGTGTTGAATTGATCTGCATTTGAGAATCCTAAATGTTTTTGAAAATTTATGTAGTTAATAAGACACTGTGACTACTATTCTCCACTTATTATATAGAGAGACAAGTCTGGCAGCCCTGGGTAGCTCTCCTGATATTTTGCTTTCAGAATGACTAAATGAGGCACCAGTTGTAGGCTGTCTGAATGCATTTCAGCTATCCATCGGTACTATCAGGGCAATAGTACTGCCTGACCTCCGAAAGACAGAGGCATTAAAGTCTGTGGGATGGATAGATAGTGATCCTGCTGGGGACCACAAGAGCAAGGCAAGACAGAAGGTGAGAATCAGCCAGAGAGGGGTACCTGTGTGCCTTGAAGATTCTAGTCTTGGATTTGTGTCTGAATTACTGACAACTGAGTGACAAGGAAATTCCTCATAAAAAGGACATAGGGGAACTCCCAAACCTGGAACAGCTGGGTATTGCTGACACGGAGACAGCAGGAAGTTAAGGCAAATTGCTAGAGATGTGGGCTCATCCAGCCTGTATCAAAGTGCATTAAAATCCTATGTAGAGGCCCTCACTCAGGAAAGAAGTGAGCTTATCAGCATGCAATTTAATAGTCCTCTGAAAATTCCATTAATAACAACAATTCATTGTCAAAGGAGAATTAAACTGAGTGATTTACAGCTACTTAACACCAGAAAATGACCCTCCACTTGAGTTTTAAAGTCCTTTAATGTGTGAGTAGTTGGATCACACCATTAGCTGATTTGTCTTAACTTTTCTCAGCCATCTTACCTAAACAAATATTTACAAATATTTCTTCTCCTCAGTGGAGTAATTACATCTGAAAGGGCAAAAAGTTCCTGGGTTTTTAGTGCAGTCTGAAGATTTCTTGGTGTGAGCTCTGTACTGGAAATGATTGTAACACTCCATTTTACTACCCATTTTCATTTGCTTTTGGTAGACAGCTCATTTAAGAAGTCATTTTCTGGTACACAAACTTCAAAATGAATTTTTTTCAATTTGCATGATGATAGAATAATTGTTTTAGGTTCTTTTTTAGAATATGGCATCAATCAATTAGAAATAATCCATGAATGCAAACAAGATTTGCAATTTTACTCTTGCAACATCAAAGGACCTAAGACCTTTATTTATTTTATGCAATTTTTTAGTATTAATGGAATCTCTAGTCATTTATTTGCTTTTTCATTTATCAATTCTAGTGATATTTGGAATTTATATAATGAAATATAATGGGAAGTTAAAAAACAATCAGAAATTACTACAAGACATCATTTTCCTACCCACCTGTTTGATCAGCTACATTTCTTTACTCACATTCTTGAGGAATGAAAAAAAAAAGGTCAATCTTACAAACTTTTTATTAATTTCGTTAAACGACAATGCTTGAAGAAAAGTATATGAAAATTTCAGAAGATTCCTGCTGAAAAAGAATAGGCCAAACCCTCAACAACACTGTGCATTCATCTAACTGCCTTGCCATGTGCAATAAAATAATACCATGTACTTGTTCTGAAGAGGGGAATATAAAATGTATGAGTATTTTGCTGATTGTGCGTCTATTATTTTCAGTTTGAGCTGGACAGATTTATATTTAGGAAGTTTGCAAGTATCTTTTCAGTTAGGATGAATCTTAACGTGTTTGCCTCTCTTTTTTGTTTTCAGCAAGAATACCAGAACATCAGATACACTTAATAAGCAGCAGCAAACACTGAGGATGCACATAGACATTCCCAGAGCACAGCTTCTGATTGAGGAGAGGGACACGATGGAGACCATTGGTAAACTCTTGTTGGGCTTGTTTTCACCAGTTAATATAATAATCATTTTAGGTGGACATCCTTTACTTTACCTCACACCTTTCCTCTGACTGTACACATCAGGAAAGAAGTGCTGCAGAGTAATTTGTCACATTTGAAAAAATAACATTTTTTTTTCTCCACTTTGAATCATTTTCTGCTTTCAGTAGTCTCAGTAGAATATTTAAAATAAGACAGGACATTAGAAAAATAAAAGTAGTGGAAAGAGCAGCTTAGAGAAAATGAAGACTGGCAGTTTAATGATTTTCATTTTGATTTCTCTATTGGCTTTGACTAGATAGTTGGATCATTGGCATTACTTATAAGGAAAATTAAATTCTGAAACTACAACATTGGTATTTAAAGATTTCAAACACACATCTTCTAAAACTTACATTTTACATATTGTATCCACCTGTTTGTATCAAATTATATGATCAACATTTTGATCTGTTTTCAACTTTTGTGTATCTATGCAAAATGCAAATCTAAAATGTTTCACACATCAGAAAACAATATTTCTCGTGTGGCTGGCATATAGCTGAAGTGTCATGTAAACAGATTTATTTGCCGTTTTCAAATAATCAAAACACAAGATGTCTGAAGTCACAAGAGAATAGAAATATAACCTGATCTCGTGACTCTATGAGTACACACTGTGGCAAGACCCTACAGAATGACTGATCTTGCTGGACTTCTGACTTTTGGGGATCAAAATCCATGTAGAAAAAGCCTTTGATGATTGAGAATATAACAGCATCCCAAGGATTACATAGCTTGAGAAGAAGGCTCCATAAACTAGGAGCAGCATCTCTCCATCGCCTGTCCATGCCCACACTGGGGAGGAACAAGCTGCTTTAGCCCCGTACCCTGTCACACCTGATGTAGTCTGGCATGGTGGGGTGGCCTCACCTACACTTCACCTGAAAAACATACTTTTTTATTTTATTTTGAGCTTCCCAAAGTTTGCCACTTTGATGCAGTCTTTTGTGCCAAGCTTCATCCTAAAGACAGTTTTTACTTTTGAGTTACAGTTGCTGAGCAATAGGGGGTTATAGTGGAAATACCATTAGTGCCTTAACTATAGCAGTGTGATCAGTGCCTTGGAAATAGACAGCTCTACACAAAGCACTCAGAATAAGCAGTCACTTTGGCAGGCTTTGACATAGTTTACTGCCAAGAGGCTTTATTCCCAACCTGAATAAGAGCTCATCTTTTGCCAGAGACAGAATAATTTTGTTTCATAATGCTCATTCTATTTATGGCCTTCTTTGGGTAAAAAATGCTAGCTATGTTTTTGTGCACTGTTCACATTAACAGTGTCTTGTCAAGATTAAAAAAAAAAAAACAGCAACAACAACAACAAAAAAAAGAAAACAAGAATACTTAAATGAACTGGATCAGCCTCTGCTCAACAGTAAATGCATGGAAGCCCTATTGCTGCCAGTGCCCTTAGAAATGCATTGTAAAGCTATATAGCGTAGTACAGCGTAGCAAGAACTTTTTGTGGATTTTGTTACTATTATGAATGGATAAAAAGACTGAAAAAAATACAAAAGAAAATCTGATAGCATGCACATGATTGTTCTGCAAGCACAAATTCAGTGGAAGATTTATCACTTAAGCCTTCCACAATCAAGTAGACCAGATTCCTCTTTAAGGTGAAAAAAAATACAATACAGTGGTCACAACTGAAAAACAAGTAAATGCTGAATAGCACTGGCTTTCTGCAGGCAGCAAGGTTTGTGTAGAAATTTGGTGAACATATCTTACCCCATAGGGAGGCAATAGGGAGCAGAACTGTACAGCAGCAAAGGTCAGTGCTCAGCTTTTATTTCCAGTCCGTCCAAAGGTCCAGCTCCATCTCACACCTTTCTTTGCAGCTCGCAAGAAAGCCCACAATCAGTTGGACTGACTATACTGCGAGAAACTTATATGACTTTCATAAAGCTCTCCTGAGCTTCTTTTTCAGACCTATAGTAGTGAGGTTTGTTGCAGGAATGACTCTTTAGTGCAGAGAGAGCTGGTAGGACTTAGCCCTTTAGCTTCCAGAACAGCTTTTGCTGGACTTAAGGGTGCTTAATTGCCCCGCAAGAGTATTTCCATTGTCTTCAGTAGGGTACTAAGCTGCTTAAATTTGAGCAGAATCCTAAGACATGTCTTAGGTCATGGCCACCCTTCTGCAATATTCTGTCTGTGGAGAAAAAGCTGACTAGTAGAGGGTTAGTTAGCAACATTACCTGAAGACCTCCTTTTGGGAAGACAAACATAATTACACTGAGGACATTGCTAATTATGCTAATAAAAATAAATGATTTGAATATGTTGTTGAAGGGATCAGCTGAGCTCTCTGAAAATGAGTGGGGAAGAGGGCAGCATACAAAAATGGAAAAGAAGGAATTATGACCAAAAATGTTTACACACAATTGAGTTTTCGGATGGATGCTTAATGGCCTGTCTCAGTTGCACAACTCCAAGGTGAAATCATAAATAAAAACAGGAAAAATACACTTATTCTTTATTTTTTTGTGAACGTTGAAATTAAACCCAGAGGCTTCCAAGCTGCTGTGCACACTTCAAAACCATCTTCAGCCCTGCACAGAAGTGGGAACTTCCACTGTCTTTGGTGAAGCCCAGCTGAAAATAAGTCTGGGAACTTATTCTAAAGCTGTTATGAAGACAAAAATGAAATTCATTATTCAATATCTGATGGGTATTTTTGCTTGCAGATGACAGATCAACAGTTCTACTAACTGATGCTGACTTTGGAGAGACGTCTAAGCAGAAGTCACTGACTGTCACCCACACAGTACATTACCAGTCTGTGTCACAAGCTACGGGACCACTGGTGGATGTTTCTGATGCCCGGCCAGGAACAAGTAAGCGTATAAGAGAATATGTTATCTGGAAAGGAGAAAGCTGTAAGAAAATGAATAAGCTGCTCCTGCATTTGCATCCTTATGTTTTTTTTTTTCTTCAATTTGAAAGTTGAGAGAAATCTATTTAGGTCAGCAGAGAACATTTCTGGTACAATTGCATTTAGTGATTCAATATGGTAAAAATTGCATATATATCTGAAATGTAGGTGTAATTTGAAATAATTCATACTTGGCTTTCATTAAACCAAATGCATGCTAGATTTTAATTTCTAGAATTTATTGAGTAAATTATCTTAATGGCTTTTAATGTCTAATGTATTTTTTTCTCAGTGATCAATTTGTATTGTATTTCAAAATATATCTTCCCTCCTTACCTCTCCATCAGGAAAGAAATACATTTCTCATTATTGCTTTTCTGAAAAAGTTGTATTTTGAGTTTTAGTTATTATAGTAAATTACTTTTCCCAGATATCTTCATGCAGAGTTACAGTGATTAAAAACTAAAATGAATTAATATATTTCTGCAATCCATCCTTCTTAATTTCTCTCATGAATGTATTCCATATCTATGTAAATGGAAGAGAAATTCACTAGATTGAAGGAATACATTCACTAGCGGTATGCAGTCTTTAAAATCTCTTGGATTATTTTCATCCTCTGACAGTTTCAGAATTTGTTTGGTGAGTTTGGTGAACATAAATGCTGAAAGTTCAGTTGTGAATCATCTAGAATGCAGATTATTTGAAAAATCTTCACTTCATTTTCATTACCACCCCAGTCTTTATAAATTATAGCTGTTGTAATCCTGACCTTGCTGATTTTCTAACTCTGAGAGTTTTAAGTTATGGTTCATTATTTCCTGAGGACTAGATTAGTACTGTCATTTAGGATTCCTTATTCCATCTATGGAGAGTCGTGGCATTTGAATTAGAAAACTCAAGGTATAATATTTGTTTTCCTTCTGGTACCACTCTTTTCTCCCTCGTTTGGGTCATGTACCTGCTGGCTAGCCTGCCTGGTAAGAGCAAAAAATTCATCCAGCTTTTTATCATGTTGGTAGATCAAGTTTGTCTGAGAAACCAATGTACTCTCCATTGTTTTTAAGCCCTTCCTTTTCTAATTAGGAAAGAGGTACCACCCCAAAATTGCCTGCCTGTCCCATACCACAGCAGTCTATAGCACCAGCCTCTTCCAGTCCTACTCCCTTTTTAGTGTGTGCAGCTATATGCTTCAATCCACTGAAGTCATTAAGAGACTTCCCTCAGCTTGAACTGGTGTTTAACTCACATGTAAGAGTGAGATCTGTATTCAGCCTACCTTTGGAAATAGAAATCCACCAATACTTTCGTCATTCAGTAAAGATCTGATTGCAGCAGTGCACAGATCTGGGTTGAAGACTTTTAGGTAGCATTCTCTCAATTTAAGACACTAATGTATCTTTGAGAGAAGCTGGGCTATGAGATTTTGTAAAGCTGCTTGTGCAGTATGCATGGCTCAGAGGTTGTGGAGGTTCCTGTCTGAGCACACCCAGTGAATGCCAAATTTTCCATTACAACCCTTTCTAAGTTGTCATCTAATTCTTTTGTATTTATAAGCCATTTTGTTTCTTGAACCCTTTGTAGCTCACCTCAGCATTCTGCACCGATGTTTCAGCATGTGACAGCAGTGCTGTCTTAACAACTGGGGCACCAGGTGTGTGCTGTTTTCCATCACATGGGCAGTGGAGCTTGCTGAGCTCCTGCTACAAAGTCCCTTATGCAGATGCAGTACAGCTGGTGCAGTGCTACTGCTCAGCACATGCTCAGCAGGACTAGCACTGACCTCTTGCGTGCTGGCAGCAGGCTCTCGCACCCTCCTCCAAATTGTGAGTGAAGACCCAGTGAGTCAGAGCATCAGAGAATGGCTGATGTTGGAAGGCACCTCTGGAGGTCACCTGGTCCAAACCCCTGCTCAAGCGGGGCCACCCAGAGCAGGCTGCCCAGGACCATGTCTAGTTGGGTTTTGACGATCTCCAAGGAGGAGACTCCACAACCTCTCTGGGCAGCCTGTGCCAGTGCTCTGTCACCCACACAGTAAAGAAGTGCTTCCTGATGGTCAAACGGAGCCTCCTGTGCTTCAGTTCATGCCTGCTGCCTCTTATCCTGTCATTGGGCAACACTGAAAATAGCTTGGCTTTGTTTTCTTGATTCCACCAATTAGGTATTGATGAGATCCCTCCCCACCAAGCCTTCTCTGTTCCAGACCAAACAGTCCCAGCACCGTGCCTTGCATTTTCCCACCAGCATTCTCCCTCTGTCCTTTATGACTTCCCTTGAAGCAGGTACAAGGCTCACTTCTGGCCATGTAGCAGCCCCATGCCAACTGTCCGCAGCCAGTACAATTGGTGGTTCATACTGACAGTCCGTATGAGGCACTTTGTGCCAAGTGCGCTTTTGGATGTTATCCATGTGAGGCTGTTATGTGTTGCATGATCAGCAGGATCAATTATCAATGGCACCGAGTTCATATTTTTTCCCTGCTGCAGGGGGAAGATGTGAAATATGAAAAGGAAAAGACCATAGCTGGTATTTGCAAATAAACAATTTGCTTCTTTGAAGCAACAGAATACATATTCTTACTGGGAATGCTTAGGGAGAAGCAATGCTCAGAGTCATTATCTGGGTATTGTTTTTTTCCTTTAAATTGTTTCTGCTAAAGTCTGTTACCTCAAAGACTGATGACTTCACCATTTGAATGTCAAAGAACTTTTGAATAGATTTGAATTTTTCATTTCTAATACCCTTTCTCTCTATTGTTAGTAATAACCTTTCAGAAGCTTCGAAGAGAAATCTTTCAGTGCTGATTTAGTCACTTTCTGTTTGCCAAATAATGTTTTTTCTATTCCACTTGCTTTGTACCAGCCTCACTTTTACAGGAGAATCATTTGTTAACAAAATCATAGAGGTCAGTTTTGTGAGATAGTTAATTTTCACTCCAGTGGTCACCAGGTTATATCTGGGACAATAAAAAATAAAATGTTGCTGACCTTACAAAAGTATCAGATGATTTTTAAAGTTTAAGAAATTCCGTTTATTTACTATTTTTTAAAACAGTCAAATCTTTACGAACCTGTCACTATTGAAACTCCAAGGGCTCTAATATAGGCTATGTCCTACATCCTGGCTATTCACTAAAAAGACATCTGGGATCTGTAGCTGATCAATATCATAATCATAGAATCATAGAATCATAGAATCATAGAATCATAGAATCATAGAATCATAGAATCATAGAATGGCCTGGGTTGAAAAGGACCTTAAAGATCATCTAGTTTCAACCCCCCTGCTCTGGGCAGGGTTGCCAACCACTAGAGCAGGCTGCCCAGCGCCACATCCAGCCTGGCCTTGAATGCCTCCAGGGATGGGGCATCCACAACCTCTCTGGGCAACCTGTTCCAGTGCCTCACCACCCTCTGAGTGAAAAACTTCCTCCTAATATCCAACCTAAATCTCCCCTGTCTTAGTTTGAAACCATTCCCCCTTGTCCTATCACTA
>VXAA01004775.1:202820-242535 GCA_013399115.1 Anseranas semipalmata | reverse complement strand
TTTTTTTTTTTTTTGTGGACAGACCACTTGCTTGCATCCTCTGGCAATGGAATTCATGCTTAGAAGAAATAATAGTTGACCAGTGCTTGAATAGGAAATATCTAGAAAACTTCATCAGGTCCCTTGCAATTTGCAGGAACCTCCCTTTCATAGGGCTGTTTTAAAACTCAGACTATAAATAGTATAGACCTAGACTATATATATATATATTTTTTTTTCTGATGCTAATTGGCACTGAAAATACTCTTTGATTTTGTGATATTATCCTTAAGGATTAGCTTGACTTGATGGACCAGACAGAAATTTGTCTACCTACTGTCACAAAACAAACACAAGCTCATTTTGACAATCCCTCTTCCCTTCCTCTTTGGACATCCTATTAATTTATAAACCCTGAATGACTAACAGCATCTCAGATACACTTTTAGAGAAGAGATATCTTTCACTGGGTATACCAAACTAACAGATTTCTAAATCCATTTGAAGGACCACAAGATTTTATATCTCAGAACCTCTTCTACAGGCTTTCAGCTGCTGAAAAGAATCAGTTGTGTAAAGAAACTTGCATGTGGGTGGGGGAAAAAATGCAGGTGCAGACAGGCAAACTCTGAAAAAAAAGATTTTCCTGAAACTGATACCACAGCCATGAAGATGCCAAGAAAACCACATTGCTCCATAGGAAAGTTGAGTGCTTTCCTGGGTCCCTACTGCACGAAGCAGGAGCACCGGTTTGCTAAGCCACTGCTCAAAGGGAAGCATTTTCCTCTTGCCGTGGTCGGGTTGTTGGCTAGTGCCTGAGGGTAAAGCTCCATCCTCCGTAAGCAAGTATGGGCTTCAGCACCTTCAGTGACATCTACAGGTGAAACTATTGAGCAGTGCAGACTGGCTGTCACCCAGAGAGGCCCGATGCTTGGATGGGTACCACCGTGTGAGCTCTCCCCTTTTACAGCCAGTGGGGAGAGGTGGACACTGGTCTGGGTTTCTTCAGCTGGGCATATAAGTCAAGCAGCATGTGTCTAGCCCTAAGGCTGCTGCACATTTACTAGAAAAGACATGAACACTGAAATTCTTTCAGTGTTTAAGATACCATAATTAGCATTGTTGACCCAATTTACAGATTTCTTGCTGCTTTGACTAATCCTGCAGACTTGAATGACAAAACCTTAGCTGATAGACAATCCTTAAGCTACAGAATGAAAATACTTTACTAAATAATTATTTACAAGTGTCCCTTAAAACAGAGGCTGGACCTCACCTGCAGTGCATAAATGTAGTTTTAAACAACCAAGAGCAAGGTAAAATTTATGGTCAAGACACAAATCTTCTTTTCCAGTATTCAGACACTACGGCTAAAAATAAGCTGCTTAGCACTAAGGAAAATATGAAGTACACAGTAATAGAAAGCACAGTATATTTCCAATGTCAGCCCTGTAAACTGAGCTAAAAAGATGCGAACTCTTTTCCACTGATCTATGAGTTGAAGGGTGAAGGAGTTATTTCCCTCTTCCACTCGATGAAGACAAGTGCAACATAGTGATGGAATCTATTTAGAGACTTGCTTTCTATGGTAAAGTTGCTGACAGCACTCTATAAGCCTCAGCAGTAACCAAATCCGATACAAAGTCTGCCACTGGGGAATCAGTAATGGCTGGGACTTTTGACTTAAGGCCTCCAGCTTACCTTTTGTCTCCTTTTCCCATGCGTGTTATATTATTCTGCATTGACTGAAAATAGAATTCTACAGTTCTGCAGTTCACAGATCCAAAACTGAATTTCTTGAAGATATGGGGGAATCTACGTTTGACATATTTTGTTCCGGAATCCTGCAGCAAAGTAGGAAAGTGATAACATATGAGTTGTTTTCTTTTTTAGTTCTACACTTGCACTGTCTGGTTTCAAATGCAGCAGAATATATAGAGAGATATATAAATGCATATGAACGCACCATATATGGTGTGTATATAGAATGAGGAAATCATCAGCATGCCTCCACAACTGGAGACCAAGGTCCAGTTCTGAGAAAACTACATAAGGAGACAAATCAAAATAGGCAGGTGGCAAAGCAGTAAGATAAACAGAACAGTAGTTAAGTGGGAAAAATAGTTCTGTGCCTATGTTTTTAACTGTAGCAAATACTCTTAACATATGCTTACACGTATGTGATACATTCTGAAATTACTCCCCTAGATGAGCATTTCTAATGTTATATTAGATTCTCTTGTGCCTGGAACACTTTCTTTTTATTTCCTGTTGCTCTGTTGGAAAACGAGGAATATGTCACAAAAAGACAGACTGTGCTATTTGCTTCTTATCATAGAAACGGCACTTTGGTGATGAGAGTAAATTGCCTTTATCCTCTCTCAGCTTTTATTTCTGCAGAATATCAGGAGCTTTTTCTCCTTCTGCTGTGAAAAGCTGAATGTTCTGCAGAGATGAAATCCATTTAATTCTGCATTTAATTTGACATGAATACACACTTGAAATCATTGCCTTGTGTTATTCTTCTGCTGGATTTGCAGAGGAAGGTTCACACTACAAGTTTTTGAACTTTGCCAGTACAATAAAAAGGAACCTAAACAGGATCAGATCAGAAGCTAAAATGCTATGAGATCAAAAAGGAAAACCAGCAGCGTGAATCATGAGTTTAAATAGGGCAGCTGTTCAGTTACAAAGTTTCTGAGCAGTTGTAATATGAAAATTCCATTTTAGGTAGCACACAAGATGTCTGAAAGCTAAACTCAACTCACTGATAATAGAAGTAATTTGAATTATTTTCACAACTGTCATCTATGAATCAGTGATACTGGTGTTAGGAAGATTTTTTTATTTTTTATTTTTTTATTAAAGGAGAGAAACAACTGTTAACAGTTTCTCAGGAACTTTACCAGGACTGTCTGACAGCACAATTATATTTTCCTGTTGATATCTAATTTATTTACTATTTTGATTTGGAGATTAACAATGCCTGGGGAAAAATACAGTATCCCAAACTGTGCTGGTTTGTAATACTTTTTTTTTTTTTAACCAACAAAATCTTTCTTATTAAAAGTGAAGTATTTTTTTTTTAATTTCAATTTATTTTAATTTTTCTAAAGCTGATTATTTGCTTTGTGATCTTTTTTTTTTTCTTTGTCCTCAGCTGCTATCAAAATAGACTACCCATGTTTTCTGTAGGTTTGGAGGCATCGGATTCAACTCCAGTTAATGAAGAATTCTATGCCATTTATCATTAAATTTTAATCTACTTTCATGTTCTTACAGTCATAACTGCAATGTTAAATTTCTAAAAGTACCAGGAAATGTACAAAATAAAACCAAAGATGCTGTGTCCACTTCAATTAAAATAATATATTTTTAGAGTGTTCTCTTAAGAGTCTGTATCTTAAATCTCATTTTAAAAAATGAAAATAGGTTTGGCCTGCTCATACCATTTTAATTTTTAAAATGTCATAGCATTTCATCTTGATATTGTTGAGGCAGCATGTATGATTTCTGTGAGGCCTCTCAGTCATCCCAAGGTAACCAGAAGCAATTGCTCCCATACAGAAAAGAGCTGCTCCAGCCTCGCTTTAAGGTCCTTGTGGTTATTTACAGGTGTTATTGCTTTAAATGACTTCGCACAGCGGGCTCTGCTAGTTTCTCCTGTGCCACGAGACATTATTTTAGATTTATGGGAGATCTAAGAGGTTATTGAAAGTAATTTGAGAACTGATGTAACTAGAGAAAAAAATATATTATAACAATACATTCTTAATCTGACTGTAGTAGTAGTCTTTGGTATCCATGTAAAAGCTTCTTTTATGCTTGTTTTTAAAGTATAGCTGTATGTACACATGGGCATATTTCAGTATTGTTTACCTTCTCATGCCAGCATCCTTAATTTAAATGTGAGAGGTGAACTTCTTGCCCCAGTGGATTAATTAAAAAATATGCAATGCTGTACTTTGTCAGCAGCACTCAGGTGATTCAGGCTGATGGACCTGAGGAAACCAAGCGACAGCAATCCACCCACAAATACATCTTCAGCAGAGCAGCAGGGCAGGGCTGATGTTGGTTTCCTTGTTGCAGCCTGACCTCCCCACAACTGTTAGTGGAGCCTTATGCCTGCCCATCGCAGGTGAGGTCGGGTTATCCGTGAACTCATGGGCACGGTGCAAAGCCTGTTGAGGTCCACAGAGTGGCTCCCACTGACTTCAGTGAACCGTAAGTATGGTTCGAACTTCTCACCTCTCCAGCCTCTGTGGTGAATCTGGGTTCCCAAGAGATCCCAGGAATAAACCTGTGATGGAAGCCCCTTTCCATGGAGCCACAATCGATTTAACCCTAGCTGAAGTGATGCATAATTGAACAATTTCCACTCACTGCACCCAGGATCAGCAAACTAATCTTGAAACTCCAGTGTTGCTAACTACAGGCACCTGAGCGAGGGCTGCAGCATGGCTTTCCTAGCTCAGCCAGCAGACAGGAGAGGGCTGTCTCAGAGCATCCTTAAAAATGCATGAAGCAGCTTGCGTGACAAGGCAAAGCTGGGAACAGAGAGCTCCCATACTTTGCTTTTCTATCACCATTTCATTATTTATTGACAATTTTTCTAACTTTCTGTTTTGGAGTGCATATTGATTTACATGGTGAGGTCCCTTTTACAAGTTGAAATAACTTAGATGTTGCATTAAATCAAAACAGAAAGGCCCCAGTTCTGCAGGTACACCAGCCCTGTGAGACTGAACATCCACAAGGCATCTCCATAGGTCTCAATCCACCTGGCCCCTGGAGTTAATCACTTCTTACTTCCTTACATCCCCACCTCAGCAGTGGGGAGGCCCTTAAAAATAAGACAGTTTGCCTTAAGGAGTAAAGTTGCTTCTGACAGGTGCCAAGCATCCAGACAGGTTTTTAAAAGTGCAGCCCCACATGCAAAGTTCTGCTTATATGAGCACAAAGCAAAATGTAGTGCTTCAGTTCCTGTTTCATTAGACTTTTCAGGACTAGGTGACAATACCATAGTCGGGTCTCCTGGCATCCAGTTAGACAGATGCACAGTGTGTTATGCTGATGTATTACAGATGTATGATCTCAGTTAAACTGTAGCAGCCATGCTTTTGCTTTAAGACACATTGATTAAGGACTTTTTCTTGGAATTAGAAGGCTTAAATCTTAATAACAAAATGAATCATCCTAAAAAAAAAAAAAAAGAAAGATCCACATTAGGTGGAATTCTCATTTTCAATCACTTAAACCTAATCTCCATTAAGTATAAATCAACTTATAGTCTTGCTGAAATCAATATAGCTACTCTGAATTATATCAGCAGAAAAATTGGCTCCCAAATTACAATTTTACTGATATCCTGGTGTTTCATATGAGGTAACTCCAATGACTGTAGTCAACAGCAACTGTTGGTTTTATTTTTTTGTGTGACACCTAACTGGTATTTCTAATACTTTTATGACAATGCAGTTTTAGCAGGTTGCAACATGCAACGTTTAACTAAGTGGTCTTCAGACCACTAGACTAAGGTCTTCAAATGAGGGTGCAGTTTTCAGGGAGGAAGAAAAATGAAACTTGCCAGACATAAAGTACAGCCTTGAAGGTGTGATAGGGGATTCTGATTTCTCAGACTAGAAATGGGAAGCTTGGACTGTTTTTCTAAAGCATTTTGGCTTTTTCCTAACTGTGATCACAGACCTGAACAGGGTAAAGACATGATTTTATTTCATCTGTCAAAGAATTTCATTTCCATTTCCAGTAGGGATCAATATGGGCTCCAGAGAGTGGAGACATGTTGTTTAAAGCATCCTTCTGAACTTTCTTATTGTTTGGTTGTTTCATTTTGCTGCAACATTTCTGAGAAAATAATAATTATTAAATAAGGAGCATTGGGAAGGTGGTTCCACACTGAACAGACCTTGGGGGAAGGAAAAAAAAAAAGTGCAGGTATAAGTTAAAAGGTGCTTGCTGCTTTGGTTCTCTTCATTTCGTTATCCTCCAGGCTTCCAGCAGGTATCCACCTCAGCCTTTCAGTGGATGCTGACCCAAGGGAGGCACCGCGAAGCTCAGTGGGTGCTGGGAGCAGCTGGGTCCTGCACCCATCGCCTCCCCCACGGGGCAGGAATGCCTCCTGGAAGGGAGCCCTCGCTCCCCTCGTCGCGCTGGTGCTGAGCTCTTTCTTTTTTTTTTTTTAATCAAACCTCTCACCTTGGCCTTGCAAACTGTCCACCCTTTCTTGGTTTCCAATATGCACTTTTCCTACAGGCAATCTTTTCCTGAAAAACAGCCTGTGAGTATCAGCAAAGGCTTCAATGATTTATTTACTGTGCTAGAGAGCTGGAAAGCCCCACTAAACTTTTTAATCAGCATGAACCTGAACTTACAGCTAGCTGTCAGCAACGCTGTCTCCTTTGCTTCCTTTCACATGAGAACACAATATCCCACCAGCGCTTCCCCTTCAAACACAGGGCAAGGCATCGTGGCACTGTGCACACCCCAAAGCACTGCAAAATGGCACAAAGCCTCCCAAATCAAAATAACTGCATTAGCGAGGCACTTTACCCATGCCGACAGAGCTATATAGATTCAGTTCTGGCACGATCACTGATCCTGTGAGATCATGCCAGAGAGATCTTCAAGAACTTTTTGTACACACTCTCTTATTCAAGTAAGTCATGTGAATGCCCTGTTCACCCAGTCTTATTCTTACCTTTGCTAACTAAAATATCCTGTCATAGTCACCAGTCCTACATTATAAACTTTTCTAAAATAATCTTTCAAGCAGTGTGAGATTTCTTTCACATGGCAATCAGACCTTGAAACTCATCAGACAGTTGTCAGCACTGAGGGGATCTGTGCTGGAGCGTTGTGAAGAAAAATTGCTTTTGCTTTAGTAGAAGTTATGATTCATGAGCAAATGCATATAGCTATCATGACAACTTGATAAGAGTATGTTTTTTACAGTCTGGGATGATCTTTGTATTGAATATAGCACAGATCCTTAGATTTTCCGGAGCAGATGAAAGCAAAAATGCATACAAGCTCTCTGGCATTTGAAAGAGAGATGAGGTGAATTTTCAGGGAGAAAGGAGTGCATCTCAGTTTGGTTTAGTTCTGCAAACAAGATAACTATCTTGAATAAAATCCCAGAAAAGATAAGCAGCAGTATTTTTGCCTCCATTTAGCCTTTGAAATTCATCCCAAACTTTCCCATACCTGGTGCTGACTTCCAGAAGATGATAAATATATATACTGTTTTTTCAAAACTTTTTGTATCAGCTTAGCTGTACTGAAATAAAAGTACATCATTTTTGCTCAGTGTTGCATTAACTCAGAAAATACTCCCTTTCTGGTAAATTGTGTTGTTTCTGGTAAATATGGTAAGTGATTTTTAGCATTTGTTTACAAATATTTATTGAAGGTAGCATTTTCTTAAAGGTACTATACCAAAGAATTCATTAGAGGGTTGGCCACTCAGAAAAAAACCAAGACCAAAGTTGCTCTGGCTTAAATTGCCATTCAGATTTGACTGGATGCTTATTATTTGTGTACAAACTCTGTTTCTAAATACAGCAAATTTCCCTTTTTTAAAAAAAATGCATCATAAAACTATGGTTTTTGAATGATTTTTATACTAATTAAGCCAAAATGCATGAATTATTAAACACGCTCATTTGTAGCGCTCATGCACTTGAAAGGTTTGCTTTCATTCCTAATAAGGCACACACACCACTGAGAAGAGGTAATTAGAGCATCAAAGGCAGTGAACCATCCTGAAACTTCATAATGCTTTGCCTGAAAAGAATATATATATATTGTTCAGCTGAATAGTAAGAAACCAAAAAAATGTCTATACTCTTGTGTCCAGAAGAACGAAAACCAAAATCTTTCCAAGTAACTCCATAGATATGGCAAGAGGCTTTAAATCTTCTTTAAAATACCTCCAGAAATGACATAGGAATGCCAAAAGTGAAGCCTTGTGTTTATATTTCAAAGGCTATGTTTTTAAGTCAGAAACATGTTAGTTCTTATAAATCAGACTTTCTTTCATCCTGTGATACCCTTTCAATCCTAGCAAAGAAAAAGTTACATTCTCAATTTTCTTCCTTTTCCAGCAGTTTTAAACATTTGTTTTATTTTGTAAGTAGTTGCAAGGAAAGATGCTTCTTGCAGATTATAAGGAGCGCTGGCACTTTTTATGATACGAGAATGCGTAATCATAATCAAATTATTAGTGCACTAAGTGATGTCAGAGATTGTGCAGTGCATACCTAGCTTTGGAGAAGAAGTTACACCCTCTAGTTTCTCATTACTACAACCCTGTTGAAACTTTGCCCCCAGTCATTTAGAAAATCACAGTAAAGTGACTGCATGTTGTTTACACAGATTATTGACTACGCCTTCCTGTGTAAATTTATGGAGAGGGAAAAAAAGGTCTTTTTTACATAGCCTGAAGCTCTTAACTACATGTGAGAAATGTCTAGACAGCAGCTTGAAAACCAACCTTCATCTCTGTAAGGTTTAACACTCATCCTTTTTATAGCCCGTGCGTACCCATTGCTCTCAAGAAACAGGGATGTGTTAAGACAAGGAAATGGCTGTCTGAGGGGACAGCCAGGGGCTGCCAATGAGCCACGCTCTGGAAGCTGCTCCGCACCAGCTCCTTCACAAGAAGTTGCCTGCAAAGCATAAAATGAAGCAGTAGGGGGTTAACGTGCGTGAGATGGCCTGGCTGGTCTCAGGGAAGCCGCGTGCGTCGTGCCATTGGGTGTGCTGGGTGGCAGAAGCGCGGCCTGCCACAGCCAGTGTCAGGATGGCAGAGATCTTCAGGGAAATGCGCGTTGCTGCGGGAAGCAGGGATGGAGGTGCTGCACAGAAAGTTGGTCCTCGCCTGCCAGGGCCATGTTTTGCTGGGGGTTAACTACAGGAGCACAAGAGAAACCCCACTTTCTGTCACCGGCAGTCTCTAAACACCCCACATTTCCCCTGATAAGAGGGAAGATGATATTTTAGTATTACAGTTATTCATAAGATTTTCCTGCCTAATAAAACCACTGACATCTCAGAGGCAATATCTTGTGATGACCCATGCCCGAGGCAGCCAAACAAAGACCCCCATTGCCTTCATTTTCAGAGACGGGTACACGGGGACATGACCACCCTCTCCTACACTTTGGAGGAACTTGTCTCTGCCCACCACTGTGGATGCAGTACGGCTCCTCATTTAGGATGCTACAAAAGATACAGCCTCAGGGCCCCTGTCCCTGCAGCCTGCAGGGAGCGGTCTTTGCAGCAAGCTCCCCCACAGCTGCTCAGTTCGATGCCTGTAGTTAAGTGGAGTGAGCGGGCCCCTCCGTGCGCCTGCCACTTGCTGTGTCCGTGTCCTGATGTACTTCACCCCAGTGGCAGGCACATCGTTGTCTCAGCTGAACTAGCCCTCATATGACTAATGTGTTTGGCATGGAAGGCGCTGTAGGAAAATAAGGTAAATGAGTAAAACTAATTAACGCTACCGCAATCCATTTTTCAAGTGGTAATCAGCGTGGTTATGAGCAAAAGCCTCCCCCTCTCTCAACCTCACGTAAATGTTGCTGTTGTCAGCCTAACCTTGAGATGCGCACATCTTGCGCTGTGGGGCTTAAATACCCTGTGCTGTGCATCTGTGTCGGAGGTGCAACGAGAATAAAGCATATGGTGTCAGACGGTGCCTGGGGAATTTCTGTAGGAATAAACAGTGATTCTGCCTAAATGTAGCTTCTCAGCAATTCTCGGTCTGTGACCTGAAATCATGGGTGGAGCAGATGCTATTAGTCTTTCAGGTAAGAATTGCAGTAAAGGATCTGTTTTATTTTAGAGCACTGGAGAGCTTTTAGCTTGGTTAGGAAAAATGAAATTTTTATAGGCTGTTTTATTGCGAAGAAGTGCTTTCCTGGCCTACTGTTTATGCCACTGGCATAGGTCAGCCTTAATTTCTACAGCTGTAAATAGCTCATGTAGACACAAGAGTCTTCTACTTTAAACAGTCAGGATGCATCCCATCTGTGGATAAAACTATGGTTTTGATATCAGCCATAAGAAGGAAGCTGTATACCTGCAAAGCTATATACCTGTAAAGAAGTGAAAATAGTGTTCCTGACTGTGCTCTNTTTTTTTTTTTTTTTTTGTCAATATGTGAGGTTACACCATCAAATATTTTTAGAAGTGAATGCCATTATGTGCCTGATTGCCTCTCACTTCCTTGAAGCAACTTTATGAATACCTAACAGGCAAGGCTAGAATAAATAAGTCAATCTGATTTCTGTAGCAGGTCTAATAGATGTAGAGATATATGGAAGGTAATGCTAACCACTGGCTAATTCCAGGCAGCAGGTCCAAGGCACCTATTAGAACTCAACACCTTTGCAAAGGCAAAACTTCTGGTATGAGCCATCATCAAACCCAAACAGAAGTGCTCACAAATCAGGGGAAATAATAAATAAGGGGTCCTGAGAAGGCTATTTCTTGCATATTTCAGCTGTTTTTCATGCTCACACCAGAATATACCTGTGAGTATTGTCAAGGCTTTCCTTGACAATACAGAACGGAAAGGAAGAAGGGTGATACAAGAGCCAGAATGACAGCTCCAGTGCATTTTGTTGCCCCAGCACAGCAGAATATTGCTGGCCATAGGACTGTTAGTGGTAGAAAATCATTAGTGCTTTAAACACAATGATGATGGATGGCAGGAAAATGTTGTTATATTGGGACAAGAATGATTTTCTGTTTTGTTCAGAAATACCTCTAAATCTATAGCCTTAACATCCTTGCACCCATTTTAAACGAGTCAGTCATTCTACTTTGGATTGGGGGGTCATTAATTCTAATTGTGGAGGTTTTCATTCAAAAAGGAAAATAAGACATGGAAATCTACCAAGCCTCCACATTGCCCTAGTTTTGAGAAATAAAGACCAAGACCTTTTGTTTAAGGATTTTGAGAAAAAGCTTCCTGTTCTTTTCAGTTTATCTTCTTCATGCTGTGAGTGCTTGTAAAAGATATTGCACTTCTTATTATAATCATTCTATTATGATAGCAAATGTGAACAACAAATTCCTAGGGATCTTCCTAGGAGCTCCTTGACCCCTTACCCTTGACTCTGTAAGATCACAGCATAGTAAACAGCTGACAAATGATATTTCAATTGTAAATGCAGCAGCTGGGTCGATTACAGATCCTCTGCTGGGGTGGCCGAATCCATCCCTCTGAACCCCGCATCGAACACAGACCATAAGTAAGGTCGTGTTTTTCACTTTTGCCTCCCCAGGTGATCTCATGCATTTGCCACCGTACCTTCGGATGGACTTTTTATTGAACCGTGGCGTGCAGGGCACGAGCAGAGACCTGGGTTTGGGGCAAGCCTGCCTGGAGCCGCAGAAAAGCCGAACCTTGAAGCGCCCCACCGTCCTGGAGCCGATCCCCATGGAGGCGTCCTCCACGAGAGAAGTCCAGTCATGGCAACCTGGTGCTGTGGCAACCTTACCTCAGCGAGAAGGAGCTGAGCTGGGACAGGCAGCGAAAATCAGCAGCTCCCAAGAATCCCTGCTGGACTCCCGGGGCCACTTGAAAGGAAACAACCCCTACGCAAAATCTTACACCCTGGTATAACAAAAAGAGCATGGCTGGACAGTGGCTGTAAATATTTACACTGAAAAAAAAAATCCAATGAAAGCTACCTTTTTTTTATTGAATTCCAATATTTATAATTAAAGAAGAAGATTGCCAAAATATTTGACAAAAAAAAAATAATATGAGCGACAGACAGTGCAAAGACTCTCTTGCTTTTTTTCTGTCTGAGTGTGAGCTTCATCTGACTGGACATCTGAATTTTTGGGTAAAAGAGTCCAGTTTTCTGATCTTCACAAGCGTTTGTGTTTTTACTGATTTTCTACGAAGTGCATGGAGACTTAACTAAAACATTTTAACTGGAAGTTCCATCAGACAAGATTAAAAAGGGAAAAAAAATCTCTAAAAAAAATCACCCTATTTGTGAATTCTACAGGAACATGGGAAAACAAAAAGTCTTTTGTCATGTTTTGCACTTTTTTTTTAATTAGAAAATGGGTCCTTGATTGTTCTTTTTTTGTTGTTAATTAGGATGAGTGATGTCAGTGGAGTGAGGGGACTGATTTGTTTTTCTTTTTTTAATATTAATTTAATGAGACACTCTTTGCATTTTGTCTATGCGAAATAAAAGGGTCTTCTGCCTTTATTTGTGACGTCTGCTTCCGTCGCCTTCTGCTGTACTTGGTTTTCCCTAACCGTAATAGCCATTTTAGTACCGTCCTCTGAACCACGTATTCTTGTACCTTGGTCAGAAAAGGCAAGTGGGGTCATGCCTTTCAAAAAAAAAAATGGTGTTCACTCTCCCACAGCTTTTTTGCTACTCGGGGGCAGACAGCCAGAACAGCGCAGGTGCAATCTGTTCCCCAGCAAACTTACTTAGACCCTGCATTCCCTTCATCTGAAACCAGGAGGTTTTCGTTTGGCTTCAGTATATTTTGGATCAGAAGAAAGGTGTTGGCGTTACTTTACGTACTCCCTGGGGATGGATCTTTGGGAGGCTCCATTTGGGAGCCATGCTCACAGAAATGAGTTGCTTACATAAGGACTGGGAAAAAAAAGTGCAGCTTTTCCCATAATAGGAGAAAAGGGAGGAAAAAGTTATTCCAGTTCTAAGATCAACATGGCTTTCTTTAGAGGAAGAAAATCTTTTTACAGGGGAGCTGTCAGCTCATATTACTTTATTGCATCTTTTGATTACATGAGAAGTAATTCTGCTTGTTTTATACGAAGTATAAATGATTGAATACTCATTTTAACACAACAACGTTTGACCTGTCTTGCTAAGTGCCTCCTTGTGTGTGTTCTGGCTACCTTTTTGTGTCCTGATCAAGAGAACATGGTGTGGAGCATCCCAAATTAGTGCCCATACGAACACGCTGTTCAGCACTAGTTGGAAATATTAAAGGGGGTCTGAAAGTAATAAAACCCAGTTAGCTTCAGCACGCCGAGAAAATCATGCAATTTCCCTGGCTGCTGACAGTGTGGGCACTGCTAATTCAAACATTTCTGCACTATGCTCAATTCAGGTTGTTTTAAAATAGAAAAGTGCAGTTATGTATAATTGTTTCATTACTATTATTAATGCAATTTTGTTGTTATAATGGCACTAACTTAGCAAAGTACTTATGTGTCTTGAAATGAGTCAAGTTGCACTTGCACCCTTAGCTCTGTGCTAAAGTACTAAATTTCTGGTAAGTCCTGCAGAAGAAGCCAAACGAAGATGTCCTTAAGGTATGTACTTCTTATAGACCTACCAAGAAGTGCTGAGATCTCACTCAAATAAGGAAGTATTTCCCATCTAGTCTGGCTATTTGACCAATATAGAGATAAAGCAAATTTAAAACAAACAAAC
Organism: Anseranas semipalmata; assembly: GCA_013399115.1. NCBI lineage: Eukaryota > Metazoa > Chordata > Aves > Anseriformes > Anseranatidae > Anseranas > Anseranas semipalmata. The sequence continues at coordinate 229,096 of VXAA01004775.1, read as the reverse complement.
AAAAAACAACAACAAAAACAACCAATTGCCTCTGTATAATAAGAATAATAAAAAAATAAGGATTGCCCATGAAGTATTTCCAAACAGAATGAAAAAATGTCTGTGTTGAAAAAAGATTAAGTTATTTACTAGCTTTGCTGTTTTTTTTTTCATAGAGAAATATTTTGTTAATAAGAGCCTAATTTAAGCATACAGAGAAAAAAATTCTGTTACTGTTTCCCATTGCAAAGCTCCATGGAAATCTAAACTTTTATTGGAGATCTGATTTTCAGGCAAGCCAATTATTTTTGACTCCTACAAGAATCTTTCCAGTGTGCTCAGCTTGGGCTGGCTGGGGCATCACTATTGCATTTACATATAAAAATTGATTTTCTCGGTAGTGTTCAGGACTTGGTCTTAGGCCATTTTCATCTTCCATTCCTGCTTCCTTCTCGTGTCCTCTGAAAGAAGGTGAGAAGCTTTTGGGCAAAACCAAGGCTGGATCCATTTGTTCCCATGGATCTTTGCCACCCTCAAGCCCGGGAACGTGGGGTCCCCCAGCTGGGCAGCAAGGGGCTGTGGCAGCACTCCCTGCCAAAGGTGCCTTCAATGACAGATGAGAAGGAGAACAAAGGGTGGTGGTGGGGGGGGGAACATGCACCTTTTAACCCTCTCGTGGCTGCTGATTGTGGAAATGTTCCAATATCCCCCTAAATTTACATTTGGTTGACAACCTGGAGAGTGCCATGGGTTAAACATGCGCACAGTCCCCTTGGCTTTGGGGCTTTATTGACTTTTAATTTTCAAAACAGCACTGGAGCTGTAGAGCAAATTAAACATGTAACAGAAGCTTTAAAGAAATGCCTGTCCTGCTCTCATCTAGTCAAGGTTTGGAGGTAGGAGTAATCTCTTTGCTCAGATCAATACAGCTGGAAGCAGTCCACTCTTTGCAGGATGCATTGGTTTATAGGAACAAGACAAGAGAAAATGTGCTGATGCATCTCTGCCAGCGCTATTTTAAACATTTGCCTGTAACAGAACATTCAAAATCCATGGATCCTCTATGTCTGCATCCCAGCATGTGGATTTCATCCCCATCATACCAAACACCCTCTTGGAAAATATTCATGGAAGTGGGGAAAAAATAAAAAAATGGGTGGCACCAGCATGAGATCTCAAAAGACAGGCCCTAAGGTACCAGAACACCTAGTTTCAAGGCAAGCACATCTTGCACAAAACTGTGACCTGCTCTTAGTCCTGAGGGTGACAGGAGACTTGCAAACTACTTCAAAAGATGAATTTAAGAGCTAAAATTCTTCCCTGTCTTCTGACTACTAAAAATCACACCTCCTCAGAGAGATTGATTCTTTTTCACATTATGCTTTTCCCCATGCCCCAACCTCAGCTAACCCTTTAATGATTCACAGATAGTAATTAACTCTCCCTTTTTGTCTCAAATGAGTTAGCAACTCCCTCACTCCTGCCTTTTCTAAGAACCCTTTTATCCTTCTTTATTCCATCACTGTTTCACTTAAATTGTCTGATTAACACAATTATGTTAAACCTGGTACAGTTTTTCCCTCTCCTTGTTTTTAGGTAGGAGCTTGCTTTTCTATTCCCAGCCAAAGACAGTTTTGTATATTTAAAAGTTTGTCCTTTGGTTGCCTATTTTTTTAACCAGGTGAGATCCATAGCAGTGGTACTGTAGCGAAGAGCAGTAAGGAGTTACAAGCAAGGTGAGGTATCATTAAACCAAATTCCGTAGTAAAACAAGTCCAGCCCTGGGTACTACTTGGGACAACTGACGAGCACAGAGAAGCTTTATGCAAGCAGGTTTCCCACTTCGCCAGGCAGCTGCAGGATGATGCCCAGCCCTGGCTCACAGCTCATGCCTGGTTCCTTGGTTTAAGTAACTTGGGGTAAATATCTTCACAATTGGACTCCCAAAAAAACTTTTCCTGGACAGCCAGATATGTATGAAATGGATTTGGGGTTGTTTGGGTGGGTGGTTTTGTTTTGTTTTGTTTTCTGAAGGCATGAACAGCAAGCAGGTGGGATAAAGGGGGCAGCTGGAAAGGCAAACTCCTCCTGTGCATTATTTCCTGGCTGGGCTGAAAAGCCAGGGTACACGGCTTCCTTCAGGCGAGAGCCGTAGCGGTGTGTGCAGACACCGTGCTTCTTCCCGGGGGTGGTGGAGGGCTGCAGGGCGAGCAGCAGGCACAGCTCCTCACTGGCACCCGCAGACCGGCTGCTTCTGCCGGGAACCAGAGCTGCTCAGCTGGCTGGAGCAAAGCTGTTCATAGATGCTCACCTGGATGCTCAGATGCTTAAAATGCTAACCCAGACATGCAAGCTTCAAAATAAATGGAGCCAAGAATATTAGTGAGGGAAGCAATGGAGGAGAGCTCTCTTTCAAAAGAAAGACAAAGCAAAAAGCAAAATAAACATATAGTTTGGAGAGACCCTTCATAGGTTTAGTGTTAGTCAGGTTATTTTAGGTCACAGCTGCTGCTTAATGGGCTCTTGTGGCTGGCCACGAGGCCACAGCAGGGAAAAGAGAGTGCTTTTCACCATTAACTTTCTCTGGGCTTGCCTGAGCCTCCCAAGGGCGAGGGGTGCCTCCTCCACTCTGTCGATTGACAGGGGTCTGTAAACTTTCCAGAAAGTCTTCAGGTCCAGAGCTGGCCAGACACAGTCACTGCAAGACGTGGCAGCTTTCTGGCCGGTGGGAGTAGTTGAGCTTAAAATGCACACTTGTCTCCGTGGGATGTGCTTTGCATGGTTTTCAGGAGGAAGGATGCGACAGGTCTTTGTTCTGGCATTGCTGGATTAGAAACAAACAAAATTGCTACCCGATATATGTATATATATTATTGGGAAATACCTACGTACATAAGATTTTGAAATCTCTGGGATCAAGTCTGAAAGAAAATGATCACTACCCTCATTCATGGAAGAGTAATGCCAAAACTGATTTCTTGGAGTATAGAAACATAGAATTTAGCTTTGAGATAAATTGTGGAAGTTACAGGTTTTGGTTTGAAACTGCCAAGTTTTCATTATCCGAGTCTCAGCCAGAAAATATAAAGAAAAAAAAAAAAAAACAGTTCAGACCTCTGGACTCTTACTTAATTGAAAGCAGTTAAGATAGGTGTTTCACAAAGGGACATCACATAATGGTGAAAGAATAGAGAAATCCACGACACAACAGGAAAACAAGGTGAAAAACCCAGAGAAATGCAGTCATTAAGGAAATGTGTCATCAAAACTGTAACATACAGTAACATCAGTTGGGAATGTTACCCAAATTCAGTTAAGCTACGTCTTTGCACTTAAAGTTTTTTCTAGTAGGTTAATAGAGAAAGTGGTGGTTTGGGTGCTGTTTTTAGTGCAATGGAGGCCTTTGGGGGAGTGGGGAGGGAAGGCAGCATTGCAGCTGGGGGCTTGGAAATACAAAGCACGCATTGAAACGTGTGTTGTGACAGATCATCCATCAGCTAGAGCCTTGCTATGGATGGGCCTGCAGCTTTCCCTAAAGCAAGCATGCCAGGCGGATGCAGGGCTTGGAAATCCTCTCTCCTCTCACCCCCTTGCAGGCCACCCCCTTTCCTCCTGTCCTGCCCTTGATTTTCAGAGGCTTCCAAGGCTGCAGAAGCTAGATGTAGCTGCCTCTGCATCCTAGGGAAAACCTTCTCCTTCCCTTCACCTCCACTGCCTGGCAGCATTTCCAGCATCTCCAAGCCCCTCTCGTGCCACAGCTCCCACCCATGGGTGCTGGAGACCACCCATGCCTTTGCACACCACCATGCTGGTGACCAATGTCCGACCGTCACCTCCCATCTGTCTGGGCAGCCAGAGACCCACAGCAAACCGGGAGCTCCCTGGGACTGTGTTGGAGGTGAATAACGCTATGCCAGAAGTGTCAGGCAGGGATACCTTTGTTTGTGAAGGAAAGCATCCAAGAGCCGTAAGCTCTGTTCTGTGCCAGCTTCTTCGCCTCTGTGTAATTGCTCCAACATTAGTAATAGTAAAATTATATGCCTCTATGAGGAAATTTAAATTAAATGTAACCTAAATCAGTTTGAACTTTAAAACACTGAGCTCATACCACTGTCTTACCTATAGAACAAATTACATTCAAGCCCCCAAGGTCAGGAGCAAAGGGAAAGTTTAATTAAAGCTCGTGACAGAGTACGTAACCACACCTGAACCTAGATACAAACAGATGAAGCACCAAAAGCCATTTATTTTATTCTGGTATCCTTGCCTGGAGTCTAATATGATTTTTTTTTTTCTTCTTAAATGGCAACAGCTTCAGTTGTGTTTCATCTTACACCTAAAGAAATGAATGGCTGCGTTGGCAAGCTACTCTCCGCCAAGCAGACAAGCTTGCCCATTAGTCTCTGACACGTTGGGCTATAGCTCTTTGCACTTGTAGTTAAATCGTCATCCTTGAAGGTGAACCCTTTCAGGTATTTATAAGCAGCATCACCTCGGGTGGAGCAGCCGTGAAGCACAGCACCAGGCAGCAGGGAGCTGATGAGGCGCTGTTAAAAATAACTCTGCGGCTCTCCCATCACTGCAAAGAGAGCCAAGACAAAACTTGACGGAGGGGGCGAAGCTCGTTCCAGGGCAGCCTTCTCCTGAGGAAAAACAGGGATTTAGTAGCTGTAGCCAAACCACTAGGAGCAGGCATCCTGGTCTCCTGCTGGTTCGCTCAGTTGGCTCCAGACACAAGAGTGACCTGAGCCTGAGGCCAACAAACCATTGGCTGAATCAGGGATGGGCACCCCAGGGCGTGCGCCCGTGGGGAGGCTCTTTGTCCTGGATTCAGGGTCCAGCGGAGGTTTGTGGGGATTCAGCTTCTAGGTGGGAGCTTCAGTGGGCTCTTCCCGACACCAGGGTAGATCCCCCTCTTTGGGTGATCTTGGAAGCTTCCCTCAATTGCCAGGAAGCAGCCCACGCCACCCTCTACAGCCACAACAGGCTGGAAATAGAAAGGAAACATTTGGATTTTTGTTCCCTATAAAGTAAGAAAAAGCAAGTTTCAGACTTTCCGTTCTCCTGGCAAGCTGCACATTTCCCTCATCTGCCCTGTGAGGGAAATGATGGTGTTTTCAACACTCTGCCATTACCTAAAGAACAGAAAAAATTTTTGGCCACATCCAATGACTATCACGCTCTATCCATGACGCGCTTTCTGAAGAAGGGAACAGACAAGGGCTGGGTCTCAGCAGTCTTCACGAAATTAGCTGATCCTGAGCCCAGGTTTAAAACACCTTTCCCAGCCCTTCTGTTTGGGTCCCTACATAGCACTTCTGTAGCTGTGTGTGCTGGGCCTGAAAGAGGCTGGAAATTTTGTCCTGGAGGTTAGCTGTTGCTCAGCTGAGCAGGGAGCTGAACCAGCAGAGCAACCAGCTGGTGCTGATGGGTTTGAACTTGCCAGGGAGCTGAAGGTCCATGGAAAGCAGGGTGTATCCCTGGGGCAACTTCCAAACACACTAACAAAAAGCACCATTCCTGGAAGAAAACAGCACATCACCTGCATTACCTGCGTAATTGAAACTATTTTCAGCACGTGAGCTCTGAAGCAGTCTTTGGAGCTCACTAAGGAAGCCAAGAACATTAGTCTAGACCATGTTAAAAGAGAGTAAGTTTTGCCCATTTACCTAGCAATGTATTGGCTTGTTTTTTTGCGTGGTTCAGTGACAGAAACTCATCTCCAAAGTCTGCATAGTCACAGTAAAATACACATTCGGGTCTGACAGGCCAAAATCGTCCCTATTTTTACAGTCCAGGACTTCAGTGGGCGGTTAGGATAAGAGAAGCAGGCAGAGAAGCTTGTAATAACGAATACAAGTAGTCCACTTGGAGATGAAAAATAACAGAGACCAAGAGCTAACACCTTGGCAAAATTTGCCACAATTTTAAATTCATTAGGAATTGCCATGTAGACATGTTACGTGCAGCTGATGTCTGTGTCAAGATGACGCTTGACAGCACAGTTCTTCTTTTTGCAGCTTTAATCAAAATTGAAAGCTTCAGCATTTAGTAACTGTGGCAGTGTCAAATATTATTGTGGCTCTGATGGGGACATGATGTCGCCTCAAAGATGGCAAAATGTTAAGGTCAGATGTCTCTGAGCTTTTCATTTAATCTTATTTCCACCACGAAGATGGGACTCTCCCCTCTGAATAGGGCACAGCAACATTTCTAGTACTAAAGCATCAGGAGCTGTATATCTTACAGGGGGAAAGCTGCTGGTATAGTCTTTCATTGGCACATCTACAGCACATATCAGGAGTGTAACCAAATGCCTCTGAAGCCTGAATGCTTTGTCTGCCCCCCGCCATACCTATGAAGAAGGGAAGGCTGCAGGGATCAGATCCTTTCTTCAAGGTCACTCAAGGTTTTCATGCAGGACTTGGTTCTGCTCCACCCAGCTTGGTGGCAGACTGCCCAGAGAGGTTGCGGGGTTTCCATCCTTGGAGGTACTCCAAATCCGAATGGTCCAGCCCCAAGTCACTGGGCTGTGCTGGCCCTGCTCTGAGCAAGGGAGGGATAATCCCTGAGGTCTAAATTATGCTGTGATTTCCTGGGGAGCAGAACTGCACACAGGGAGCCTGGGCCGCAAGGACCATCTTTCCTCTTTATTGTTAATAGCAAAACACTGCTGGTTTTCTCTCCTGAACTTCAGGAAAGAGACAAATACTTCCACGTTTGGAAAATAAATCCCTTTTCTCTGGTTCCCCAGTTGCACACCTTGTGGGGGGCCAGGGGGAAACCTCCAGCTTTAGGTTCTCCAAATCTGGTTACATGTGGGCTCTCAGAAGTCAGTTGGAAGTTTGGCCTCCATCTCCCTACACTGTAATTTCCTGTGATAAAGGGTTCAGGTAATTGCTACTTCATCTCACCAGGGTCTCATGCAGAGAAACTCGGAAATGTCTGGGGAGTGATTGGACACTGGTGACAGCATCCATGAAATGAAATGAAAACCATGAAACCTCCAGGGAGCCAATGAATGTTTTTATGTTCAGTTCAGCTTCTGAACGGTGAATTCTACATAAAATATGGGTATAATAAATGAAATTACTTTCCATTCATGGAAATAGGAGTGGGTTGGGGAAGTGGGGGATATAGGCTCATGAAGTTGAAACATGTGTCATAACGCATTTAATCATGGAAGAGTAAGTGCCATCAGTACTGCAGGGTTGTCTAATTCTGGCATTTCCCAACTTCAGACGGTTGGCTTTGCAACCTAGTTATTCCTGATGTGCAGAAACATTCTGATGTTTTGCTAACCAATGACCTTGTTTGAAAAGAGCATCTATGGTATTCTAATGACTTTCAGATAACTTTTACATCTGATGTTTACAACTAGCAGGGTACTCTTGGGCCCAAACCTAAATACACTCTGCCTGAAGAAGTGTCAATTTTAATTTCAAAAAAAAATTCCTTTGCAGGTTTACAATGAAGGGTGTCAATTACATCTCAAAACACTCCAGAGTGTTTGAAAATATCTACTGAATCAATGCATACATATGCGTACATATATACATCTGATAAAAAAAAAAAAAAGGAAAAGAAAGAAAAAGAAAAGAAAAAAGAACTTTCAAAAGACAATACTTATAACAAAGTATGTTACTGTGGAGAAAAATTTGACTGATTTGTAAAAAATTCGTCTTTCCTATACTTCTAGAAAATGTTTGTTATTTATCTTTCTTTTTCTACTATAGTATTTACTACATGGTTTCTACAGGCATTGTATTTCATATGTGGTTAATTTCTCATGTTTGCAGAATATGTCCAGAAGGTCAGTCAGTTTTTACTCCAAGACACCTTTATTCCAACACTCTGTTCACAGAACAGCATTTCCATGCATACAGAAAACATCCCAGGATTTTCATAAATTAACAGTATTGGCCCCGATAACTTCAGGTATAGTTAATCCTTCAAACAGTTTAGCAATCCCCTTAAAAGAAGTCTCAAAACCCAGATTTCTTTGGCACATGCAGCCAAAATGCTTTCCAGTCGCAAAGACAGCACTGTATTTATGGATCCTGCGTACCATGCTGCAGAGATGGTGGGGAGGGCAGTGGTGCAAACCTGTTCCCGGGGGCACCCACTGGTCCCCCTGGGGACCAGCGCCAGGAGCAGTGACTGACGGCTGCCCTGCACGTCCTGGCTCCCAAGGTCAGGCACCACTGCAGGGCAGTCAGGCTGCAGGCTGCGATGGTGAAATCATTTCACTGAAGGCTAAGAACACTGCTGCAGGCTGGTACATACATAGTAGGGGGTTTTCACTGTTTTGTTTTTCGGTTTTGTTTTGTGCAGTGTTTTTTTTTTTTTTTTTTTGATTTTTATTAAAAAAAAAAAAATTACATGCATTTTAAAGGTCACAACCTTTTGTGACATTTCCATTTCTCTTTTTCTGCTGGTGCAGCTTACAAATTGAAGCCATAGTGTAATCCAAATAAGTGTTTACTGAAGTCCTGTGTTTTCTCTTCTTGGCTACCTCTGAGCCCTGGGTAGTGTTCATGTGGCTGCTCATAAGTGCTTCTGAATGCTGAATTTGACCCCAGTCAGCCCAAACAGCATCTGTCAGATGGCAAAAAACAGCTCCTGCCTGACAAATAGAAGAGCTGTATGACTATAAAAATAAGGCTGTTATGTAAAGCTTTTAAAACCATTTGAACATATATCATAAGAGAATATCGCATGAAACTAATCTGAATTGACTCTAATTTCCACGTTTTATGATTTTTTTTTTTAATTGCCATTACACTTCTGGGGGCAGATCACAGCTTTCTTGTCCTGGAGTTAACCTGCAGAGACTTTTGCAAGCAAGCATTTTCACCAAACAGCTCCTGCAGAGACCTCCCTGCCTCCCTTCCCTGGCCCCTGGGAAAGCTGCCACACAACGTGGACTTGGGCTACCTCCACATCCCCAGCTAGAGAAAATGAATACCGTTCCTTTTCCAACTGATGAAATTATATTGATTTATATTGCCAGTGAAACTGGTCTTCCTCTTTTGGGTTTTGGTTTTGTTCCCATTGAACAGCGCCCATTGTGTGTCTGTGGAAAACCACTGTTATTTTTCTGGCTTGTGTTTGGGTTGTTTTCTCATGTTTTACTTGTTGACATTAGCAAATCTAAAAGTCTTCCATTCACCCCATGGAAAACCTGTATGTCCTAGTGTGATCCCAAACACTGCAGTGAGTAGCACAGCTCCTCTGTTCAGTGACCACACAGGGTCCTGAGATCTGTGGGTACCTGTGGTCACTGAACAGAGAAGGCTTAGTTAAACCTGTCAATCAGTAGGTGAAAAGCCTTCCTTTTCTTCACAATGGGAAGATAAATAGGTAATTGACTTTTTGATTTATCGCTGCCTGCATCAGGGCTGCTGACACAAGGCAAGGAGATACTGTACTGCGGATATCTGGAGGAAAAGGGGAGGAAGATATGGGGAATTTTCCCTGGCAGTCCAGTTCGGAGGAGCATCTGGACCGCAGCCTGGGAGCAATTCATCAGCTCGGCAAGATGAAGCCCAGAAGCCAAAAGCCTTTTTTCTTCTGTAAGAGCTAGCTAAAAGTAAACCAGATTTTGCTGTAATGAATTATTAAAAGGAGTTCATTTAACATCACTGTGATCTGGCTTAAGTAAAGACAGGTCAAAGTGGTTTCCCAAATCTTATTGACTTCCCTAAGTGTCCTATTAGACACTTAGAGGACAAAAAATGGGAGTTTGTCAGCAAAAATATATGTTAGAGGAAACCTAATACAAAGCAAAATGACCTCTGGAGAACGAAAACAGTTAAATGGGAGCTTCTGTTGAAAAAAAAGATGCAGTGGTTTAGTTTCTTTTTAAGTGGTTTAATAAAGAAAAATGTGCTCTGACAGCTCTGTGATACACCAATGTCTGTGGTGTGTAAGGGCTTGCATCTGGGATCACGTATATGTTCTTTACATATGTTAAAATGTACAGACATGACAATATAGAGGTGTGCCTACAACCAGTCGTCACAGATCATCCCTGGACTCGGGTGTCAGGAGAGGTGACTCACCCTCTCCCTTGCCCCTCTCCAGCCCCGGGCCAGTCAGCACTGCACCGTCTGCCTTGGAGGGAGCTGGCTGCGCATGGTGGGCTGCCCTTGGGCTTGGAGACAGCAGCTGGAAAACATCACGCGCACGGATTGGCCACTTTTCAGAGGATTCAGGATAAATAGGTTCAATAATGCAGCAATTGTTTCGCTAAAGACTACAGGAAACACTTAGAATACTGTTGCTTTTTAGAACATAGCAAGCTAAAAAGGCAGTAGATGAAACTATGAGAAGGTAGCAAAGAAAGACAGCAAATGTTAACACACCCTTCTTGCAAACGTTGCATCCAATTTTCCAGTTCTTCCAGCAGAATTTTTATTTTCTCCAAGTGTTCCTCTGTGCAATGCTGTGCAGTCCAATTTCACTGCCCAATTAGTTTTGTCAGCAAGGCTTTTTGCAACCACGAGTCCCAGATCAACAAGCAAAATGAGGATGCATGTAAAGCCCAGCCTTTGAAGCTCTGTCTCCATGGCAAAGCACCCGTTAATTCAGTATGGCCAGTATTTTTTGGTATGGGTCTCAAATAAGAATGTATGGGTGGCACACACTCCTAAGTGCTTTAGTAAATGGATAATGATATAGAAATGCTTTAGGCTTCCTCATTCCTTCCCCTCTCTTCTTGTGTTCTTTAATTTACATGACAGCAAATAACAGATATCTCTAAAACAAGTGAGTGGATAAAAAACATCTGTAAATGCAGTTTTTAATTGAGCTGTTTAATAGGCAAATTTAGAAACACAGTCCTTGAAGGCAGTTCCAATACGTGTTGCATTACCAATAATTTCAGGAAAAAAAAATATCCAAAGTGCCATCATCCATAGCTAAAGATTGAGAGGTCTGTTAAAGATATTACCATAAACATTTGTTAAACTTTTTTTTCTTTTAATTTCCAGCAGGACAGTCCAAAAACTGTCTGTGGGAAACTGTCACAGTCAGTGGTGGCACTGGGCTGACCTCTGTAGCTCCAGAACTCAGAAACAACGAATTACTGGTAGGTATGTTTTAGAAGTACCTCACGAGAGAGTAAAACAGGGTGTTCGGTGGATATGTCCATGTGCACGTGTCTGTAACCAAGCATGTCTGTGAGGGCATCCTTGTTTAATGTGGACTGTTGCCTTCAGCAAGTCTAATCATGAAAAAGGTGCTGAGTTTGCATGAAGCACGACACCTCAGACCAGCTGAATGAGAAGACCAAGTACTTGCTTAAATACTTCATTTTTCTATTTCGTCCTCATTTTTCCTCATACCTTAATAGTATAGTATTTTGTATAGCATTAAGTATTGGGATCTGCAGTGACTATTTTGCTTTTATGTTCATTCCTAAAGAATGATGACCAGCCAGATTTTTTAATATTTATAAACAGGAACATCTTTGGAAAGCACTACAGCTATAAACGGTATGCTTTATATACTAAGGCCAGGACAGGTAGATGAAAACATATAGTGTTTTTAATTTCCCTAATGGAGATAACAATTTCCTCAACTTGGTCCAGAATCAGTGTAAATTAGTTTTCTAAAAGAACTGCATTTTACAGATAATCGGAGTGGTTGGTTACCACACAGTTATTTCTTAAATGGAAAAAAGGCACATTATCATGAATATTCACGTAAGACTGTGAGCCGTTAAAGACCTCTTTATCCTACAAATAGAACAGTGCTGCCTTGTTGAATAAGTTCTTCCTGAAAAGCAGCTTTTTTACAGATGTGAGAGGCCAGAAATGATATACATACTATAAGAAAAGGGGCAGTCCCTGCTGTCTTGAAGGAGAGCAACGAAACAGAACCAAGAGATCAAGCTAATTTTCTGCCTGGATTTTCAGGATTGCTGTTCTTTACCATTTTCAAAAGAATAATCAAATCCCCAAATGAACTTGAATAAAATTGCTTGTTCTTTTCAGCTTGATGGACTAGTTATTTTTAGTCAGGTTTAGTCACTGGAAACAAGATTTTATTTTTTTTTTAGAGATAGAGAAAGAGTTTGCACAGATCTTAAGAATTTTTGTACCATTTTAGAAGCGTAGGAAAAACACTCTGCAGCACTTCTGATGCTTTCAAAGTATTTTAAATGCTTTAATGAAAAACTTCAGAAAACCTCTCCAAGAAACAATGCTCTATCTGTAAGAATATTAACACTTCCATTTTAGCAGTTACTGACTTTTTTTTCTATTTTATCCAAAATCCAGTACTTTAATACACTGCAAAATAGGCTAGCTGATTTTTTTTTTTTTTTTTGTATATCATTATCTATCAGCTTTAGCATACATAAGAAAAATGTCTGTAAATGTTTTTTGTGGGTTTTTTTTTTTTTTGGTTTATTTTCCAATAAGGCTTTTAATGGCTAATGATGTTCCTAACAGCTTTTTTCATCTTTTGTAGAAAGTTTATTTTCTTCAGTAATGAGTTGCAGAAAGACAGTGAAGAAGTATATAATGCACTAAGTAACTTTATACATAGGAGAGACTCTCTCTCATACTGCTAACACGCTCAGGCTACCACGTCTAAAAAAAATTCTAGCTCTAATTCATGTATAGCTTGCACCAGGTCTAGGAGGTCAGATTGCAAAGCTGATCATACATCTAGAAGCATGCCCAATGAAGCAAATGCTTCCATTTTTCTCCATAGTGAAGTCAATGAAGGAAAAAAAGGTGCATCATGTAGTTACGAGAAAGACTGTGCTAATGTAACTGATGGAGAATCTGATCCATTTTCAGCCTTATTTTTACCCTCTAGAAATTGAGCCCCAAGCCTTTGATTCCTATATACCATTCAGGAAGGAGAAGAACTTTTGAGGGGTGTGTATACACACATAGGTGTGTATATGTGCATATTCATATACGTGCATATATACACATGTACATTTGCACCTCAATACATAAACACACATTTCCACAAAAGAAGAAAGAGGGGTGCACAGGTGAGCATGCTCAGAGTAGTTCGGTGTTGGGGGCTGCAAAAATGAGCTGTTTGGGCTGATAACTTGCATATCAAACAATGTATATGTGCAGCCTAATGCTACAGGGGTGGGCTTTTCTAGACCACGACTCAACAAATAAACATTGCACGGATATCTGTTATATCCTGCCCCACAAATTTTCCTTCTTCTTTCATATTTTATTTCACTGAGGAAATTTACTCACAGAGGCTTAAGCACCAACACCTGAGGTTTGTCCTTTCTTTCACACAGGCAGGCTGAAAGTGCATGTTTTCTCTCGTTATATGGCTTTTATGACTTGGAAAATGGATATTGCAATCTCAATATGCAATTGATGCATGGTGCACAGATGCAGTGCCTTGGAAACATTTGCATTGACTATCATGATGTTTTCCTAATTAGATGCCTCTGAATGCAGATCTATTTCCAGCGTGGTTTTTACGTTGAACTGCACAACAAATCCAGTTCAACTGGCAGTTTAGCTTACCCAAATGCCATCAACGGAAGTTAGCTGAAATAAATTAAAGAGGCAGTAATGTGCTTGTAGCATTAACATTAGCATTTCATGGCCTTTAGCGAGCTCAGGCAATAAACAAACTTGAATTGTGAAAAGTTTCCTGCTTATGCGGACAGAAGGGTGTCTGATCACTGAAGGCTGATTGCTGCATCTCATCATGGCCATAAAGTATCTTGCTCTCTGAGAGAGGGTTAAAGGTGAGAAGGAAAGCAAAGAAAGGTGAAATGGAGGATGGACATCAAAGAAACCGTGCTTTCCAATAAGCTGATGGAACAAGCAGCTCAATAGCCGTGGCCATGGCAGCACTCCCTCTTAGGTTACTGATTCGAATGACAGAAGCTTGCTGGTTGAAAACTAGCCAGCAAAGAATTGTGATTACAGGTTTTTCCCTCCAGTCACCCTTCAACAGACAGCTGATGTGAAACACAGCCTGTAGAGAGAACAAGAGGATCTCTGTTAGGATTTCTGGGGAAAATCAGACGAGGTACCTACATTTTCTCATATCATCCTACTCTTTTCCTCACTACTGGAAGCAAAAATGCTTTTAAGTGCCTGAAGCTTCAAATATAAGATACAGCATGATTTTAACTGCTACCTCCAGCTAGTTTCCTCGAGCCACAGACAGGCAGGGAGGTACATGGTCACACTGTCAGAAGAGCTGAGCGCTCAGAAGCCCTCCCCGCTGAAGACTATTTGGAGCTGATTGAAAGTGGCTCTTCTAGAAATGATCCATCATGGCAAGAAGCATGATTCTGCCCAGCGATTAATGCCATGGCTTTATCGAGTAGCCAAACAGAAAGAAAAGCGACAGTGAGCCAGGCAGCAGGCACAGAAGTGATGAGGGCACACAATGGTGGAACAAAATGGTGCCAGAAGCTGAGCTAAGATGGGGTCTGCTGAGGGGACAGCAGAGGGGCCGAAAGAAAAAAATCTCCCCTTTGCGGAGTTCCAAATTGCATGGGGTTACTGTGCTATTTTTTCTTTTTCCTTTGAGGAACATGAATTGTTTCAAGTATTGGGACTGAAGAAGTATTGTAGCAGGATAAAGTCTCAAAATGGAGTTGTTTAAATAGGTGAACTATATGCTCCCTCAGCAATGTGTATTGGAGCCCCTCACTGGGGTTAAGGAAGGAAGGGAGAAGCTTTCTGCCCAGGCTGAAGCAGATTTCCTTTCCTAAATTTGATTTTAAGTGAACAGGGAGTAAATTTGCCTCTGACAAGAAATCCTCTAGCAGAAGGGAGCAGGTGACAGTGGGTGTGAATTTTATGGCACCCTATTGCCTGTGGGTTGCACATTTGACTAACCAAAAAAACTTCCAAGGTGGGAAACCACTAGTCAACAGAAGCTCCTAAAAGACAAAAACAAAAAAAAAAAATCTGAAAAAATCTGAATTTTAAAATCTGAATTTAAAATCTGAATCCTTCCCAGGAGCACTTTATGGAGTGACTACACCTGCACTTCTTTGAAGGACCACCTTTTATTTGCATGCCACCTGAGCAAGGGGAAGGCCAAATCAATCATGAACTCCCAGCTGCAAGGGTTCAGTCTATACTGCAGGCCAAAACCTGGGTCTCCTTGGCAAAGATCGAGCCACGAGCTTTACAGGCTGCCGTCCAGGCTCCACTACCTTGTAGAGTGGAGCCCAAGCCGGTGGGGGCTCTGCCCTGCCGTGCTGCTGAGGCCGTAGCTGGAGGGGATGATCACAACCGGGCAGCAATACTGGAGAGTGAAGCGGGGTCCTCTGGGACCAAGCACGGCAGGAAGCAGGTGAGAGTTGCAGGGGACAAGTGCCCTCCAAACCCCCCTGGATGGGGATTCCCTTGGATTGTGCAGATTGAAGGCTTGAAAACCTGCCAGAGAAGGTCTGGGACATGCCAGAGAGTGAGGGTGAGAGCCACCACCATCTCCTGAGTGTCTGAGCTGGCTGCCACATGCTGCTTCATTTCCCCCAAACCATGTCATTGTTTGAGAGCAAATCCTAACATGGTATCACAGAAAAATTTACAGGTATGCACCTTTACCACCAAAGGGTCTTCAGTTTTTGTCATTTATATAATGTGCCTTCAGTCACCACAAGAACTGCAACACCAAAAATAATAATAATAATAATAATAATTCTGCTCCAGAATATTACAGATTACCTAAACACCTGCTAGCTTACCCTGGCTGGGCTAGGTTTGCTCTATTTTACTGTATCTTAGAGTTTGATGATTGGTTTATTACTTTTTCCAGGCAATAAATACTGACTATATGTGGCAAAGCATCTGGAGCCATTTGTTAGTCCAACACACAAAGGAAGCAGAATAGTCAGCGTGACCATGGTCTAAATTCGAGGCTAGGTTTGATTTATGTCACCTGGTCAAACGACATCCTTTTGCGCACTGTGACTGTAAAAGTAACTGCAGCAGTAATGATCCATCAGTGAGGCAAACAGCACCTCCAAAAAGAAGAAAAGGCACTGCGCTTTTTGCAGTGAGTACATAAATGATGTTGCATGGCTGAGGAGAGAATGGACGTGAGGTTTAGGACAGCTTCAGCAGAAGCCATTTCCAGTTCCTCGACATGGTACTGAACTACAGCAGCTGATCACAAGGCAGCCTGTAGAGCACTTCACCTGTATAGGTCTAGTATAGCTTGTGAGAACAAAAAGTTTAAAAACTATTTTTCTTGCTTAGAAATGTGGAGATACAGAAGACAACATGACTGCTTATAGCGCAAAAATATAGCATGGAATAGTCTGTGTTCACTGTCATCAATAATTTGGCAATGACAGGAGGTTGTTTTCCAAGATTTTTCTCCCCTTAGAAAGACAGATCTTGATAGCAAGTACATTTCAGGCATTATCAGCAATATATCAGCGTCTTTTTCAGCTGAAGAAGTAAAGATTTTTTGAAAAGAGTGGAGTTTGTTTTGCTGTGGCCACTCAAGCTAAAGCAATATCAAAATGTTTCTGAACTTTATGTCTTGGTATGCAATTAGTTGAAAGGGGAACAGGTCTGCGTAAGTATTTCCAAGACCGAAGTGAATGATTAGTAGTGTTTGTAACTATAAACGGTATACTACCATAAAGCTGCCTGTAGTTTGACAGTATATCATGATGTGCAGCTTGTAACACTGAATTTAACTTTGGAAGAAGCCAATCTACCTTCAACCTAGTAGAAAGGGCAATTAATGAATGCTTGTTTAGCTCATACACTGCAGCAATAGCAAAGCGTGCTCTCACTAAGACATCAGTTTAACTTTAAGGACTATAGGACAGGAGGGTTCAGTCACATTTCCCTACCTGGCAGCAGACTGTTCATGTCTGCCTCGACCATGGGGAAAATTTGAGAATACTCGGCTCTGAACACAAAAGCATAAAGAAACGTGTTTCTGGAGATATTACAAATTACTTTTCTATATTAATTTATATTTGCTAAACTGTAATTCTTAAGGCTACTGAAGATGGTGAAGATGGAGATGGGTGAACACTGTTCTTTTTAACATAAAATTGCTAAAAACTATGACAATCTTAAAATTAGAACAATCTCATCCTGCATGTGCTGAGGTTTGACATAATGCATTAACTGAAAGGTAAATTACAACAAAGAACAGATGACAGATTACTTGCTCATAAAAGTAACTCCTCTTAAAAAAAATGCAAAATTATTGAATTCACTGCTGCACATTTGTTCTTAAATACTTGAATTCACATTCTGACTTCTGAGAGGAAAATTTTTATTCACTGAATGAACTACATTTTCTGAAGGAAGAGAAAATTTTACTTTGGAAACTAGACGTGCAAAAGAGAGAAACTTCTGATTGACTTATGTTTGTACAATGTATGATGTGAACCAAAATATTAAGTAAAACGTACATGTGTGATGGGGAGGTTGTCAAGAATCCTGTATTAGAGATGGTTCTGTTCTATTTTCAAACATTTTTATTTTTCAAAATGCTAGCTTTCTCTCACACTTAATAGTCATGGCATTTATTGTGTAAATTCCTAACTCAAATATATTAGCAGAAAGCCGACCTTGCCAGATTGCAGAAATATGCTAAATATTAAATCCCTTAAGGCTTAGGTTTCACTCCAACATGCAAAGAAGTTTCAAATGATTATGAAATACAAATACTCATCACAATTTTATTGAACTTGCATAATATTTTAAAACAAGAAATTAAAGTTAATAATAGCTGAATTTTCAATGTCATGGCCATAGAAAAATTCAGGAGAAAAATATCCCAGGATGCTAACGGAAACATACTTCTCTAAAAGATCCCTTGTTTTTCATGTTGTCCCTTATTTTCACCCAAGAAAGGCAGGAGCTGTCTTACCAAAGACCTCTGTCACTCATTTCTCCTTAGCCAGATGCCAAGGCAAACAGATTAGCCACCAGTTCCTCTCACTATTCCTCTCCAGGAATTCAATTAGAGAAAATGACTGCCTGGTGAATATACTTCCCATTAGCTTCTCCTGGACCTTGAGCTCAGATTCATTTGTAAAGCAGAAATAACCCACTCAGGAGGGTTCTTAAAAGAGTAATTTCTTTTAAAGGTCACGCGTGCACTTTTGAAAGAACTGAACACCTGCGCAGGAGGAATTATTAGAGCTCCTATGTGAAATGCAGGTTTTGTAGGCATCAAAACATCAAATCTAAAATGCTTTTGTGTTTCAGAATTTTTAAAACATACATGTGTTTGCACCTACATGGACAACACATATAGCTAAACACAGCAATTGGATATGATAGCCAGAAACTCACCTCATACCTAAATATCTGATATCCAGCATCTTTTTAAATTGGTCATTTGTCCACAAAAGAGAGCTGAAAATAACCTGTTCTCTAACTGACAGTTTAGTTAATGACCTTAACTAGACAGCCCTGGAAGATCTGAAGTTAAATGCCACAGCTAAGGAAAGGTTTCACCCCTGGTTTTCTCCTCACTCTGACTTCAGTAAATGTAACAGTTTCAAGACAAAAGATGACGGCTAGAGCCCAGTGCCCAGAAGAGATCCCAGCTGGTTCAATTGTTCCATTACTGAAGTACAAAGACAATCATCCATCAGCTTGTCGACAGAATTTGAAAAGGTGGCTCTTCTAAGTGATACAAATTTTTTTCCAGTAGAAATAGTGCTTTCTACACGATGCTGGAAACGGCAAAAAAAAAAAAAAGAAAAAAAAGAAATTTTAACCCCAGAGACCAAGACTAGCATCTTATTTTAGCACTGCAGCTGTTACCAAGGCAAGAAGCAGTGCGCTTTTCTGAAACTTCAGCTGAATGATGCAAAGCCTCTCATGTTGCATTAAGTGGGAAAATAATACGGTTATTTTGCTGAACAGGGTATTTAAAAAGAAATCTTTCTTAGATCAATTAATTTGTTTGATTGCATGTAGGTGAGAAACAGATTTCTCTCAAGTGTTTGGTCACAGAAGCACAGTGTCAGACTGTAGCAATGAGCTCCTTGTCTTTCCTTCTTTTCATGCTAGAGGAAAAAAGAATCTGTGAGAATTATCCATTTCCCACTGAAGATTTCCGACTGATATTTGACTCTAGAACAAAAGTCCCTAAAATGCTATGAAATGAAGTCATAAAATTCCTGCGTTATATAATAACAGCTTTGTTTCCTCACTAAAAGTGATGCCTTTAGTATCATTCTCTAATTTCTCATTTTTTCCAATTTAGGTGAAAACTGGTTTGGAAGCAGTCTATCTCCAATGCCTGGTCTCTGTTGCTGAGGGATTTATTAGATGGATTTCCAAGTCTCCATTAACTGTGACTTTCTAGTTTATTAACTATTTACATCTGGTATCACATAAGCATGTCTAACATAAGCACTGCTGGAGTAAATGTATGTGCTGTATAAATAATGAAGGAGTAATGGATTGGATCAGCTCCATCTGGAAAAGGGATAAACTCTTCGCTACCTCAGGCAGGAGCTTGTTCTAAAGGACCAAACCGAGGTGAGTTTCTCGCTGGAGAAAGAGGCTGGATACTTTCAAGGCTGTGTTAGGAGATGGATTACTGCAGCCACTGAAGCATGTGGCAGGACCTTAATAGGCAATGGGTCAGCTTGGTTTCCCCTCCAGGACCAGGAATTTCAGTGCCAGGAAAAGGTCGTGTCCCCCCAGACTACCTACAGCTTTAAAGCTGGGCTGGACCGAGCTGATGCATCCCATTCAACTGCAGAAGCTCAGGAGGACATGTTCCTCAGACAATCTCAGCCTCGGGGGTGGACGCAGTCAGACACGGGAGGTTGTAGCACAGGGCCTTTTGGCACCCTGTGTTTCAGCCGTCACAGTACAGCAGCAGCACATAAGAGCCCTCTCCCCCACAGGAAAAAAGGACTAGTTGTGTGGGACCTCCTTACCCCCCTGCCCACACACACAGAGGCCCATGTTATTTTCTTGAAAGCTCCCTTGCGATATATATATATATATATATAGTAATATGCATATATATTTTTGGAAGTCCCATTCCATTACTAATATATAATGTGAAATGGCATCAAAAAAAAGAGGAATCTGAAGCAGGCTAATTTCCAGACAGGCAATGAAAATTTAAAAAAGAAAAAAAGACCATGGACAGAATGAACTAGGGATATTTACATGGAAGGTGATGGCCAATGCATGGTTCACCACATCAGGCTTAGAGCTCTTTACTCATCAATTCTGTAAGAACCGTTTCTAATACAGCAGAGACAGCAGCAAGGAGATCAGAGGAACACATTTACAGGCATGAGGATTACCAGGCTGTTTTACTCTTCCCCTCGTGAATGAAGATACCTCACATTCATCTTGCACTTTGCAATCCCAGAAAGATGTGTTTAGTAGCTGTACCTCAGCACTGCTATTTGCACCTGCCAGGAATTACAGGCACCGCTGCTCTCGTTGTGCTAAGTTCACATTTTCAAGCTTTCTTTGAAACTGCTCGAACTGGAAAATTGGGGTTCTGCCTGTGATCGTATGATTCCCAGAGCTGCGCTTCTTGTCCTGGACAGGATCCATTGACCTATGCCACAAAGACTTTGATCACGCCCTGCCTGGCCTCACAAGTTGGGAGCTTTCAAGGCAAGCAGCAGATCTGAGATTAATTCAAACAGCAGTGAGGAAAATATCTGTTCCACAGTACTAGTTCTTTCTCAAATGTCTCCTTGCAGGTAAATCTTGCACAACTGCTAGCAGATACAGATATATAACAAGAGAAAGAATGTTTGTTTTCATTTCTGATGCAACAGACGTATCAAGAAAACAATCAGATGGCACTGCAGCTATGTTTATAAAGGGATAGCTAACAACTGGAAGCTGGTGCAAATTAAGTCAGATTGATTTTGTTTTAGGTGAGAGCTTGCTAATAACACTGAAATGCACTAAGAAGAGAGCTGCTTTTGAACCTCCCTGCTTGACAGAGTCCTCATCCAACACGAAATTGTTGCAGTTGAATATAGCACATTTACACTGCCTGTGAAAGATTTTCAAAAGCACCCAGGAGATTAAAGTGCATAAGTGCCAATGACTTCAAACGGTACTTGCTTTTGAGAATTTCATCCCCTGAGACTACAGTAGATATAATAACACAAAAAAAAAATACAGTCTGAATTGCTATCTAGCTTTACATAAACTTGACAAGTCTTGCTTTTGTTTTAAGCTGACTGATATTGTAAGGAGAAACCAAAATAAAAAAAAATGACTGCTTTTTCAGATATTATCAAACTGGAAAGTAACTTTTAGAATAATATTTAGCTTGATAGGGTCACATATGCAAGTATTCCTACCTACTAAAAGAAATCAACAGGTGGAAATCAACAGGTTAGTTTATGTCTGAGAAGAGGCAAGTAAAGGGAGCTAACTGACCTGGACTAATCATCTCACCTAATGAATACCTCTGCTGACAGAGCACATGAAAATGGATTCGCAAGAGGGAATAGCATAGCCTAAAGCATGCAAACAAAAGTAAGCTTCTAACATTGATTTGCATGAGTCCTCGGCCTATTTTCTAAAAATAATAATGTTGACTCCAGCAACCGAATTGAGCGTTATTGGTACTGTATCAACAGAAAAGCCATTCATCTGAGAATGTTTTAGCAAGAAACAGCAGGAAAATCTAGAAGGAGTGAAATTTGGTTGCTAGGACAAAGAAAAAGCAGCACAAATGCATGCCTGTTCATGCCACAATAATTCAGGCACTCTCTGAAAGTTTTGCAATAGGTGAAAAATCAAATTTCTGTGTAAATGTGCTGGCCGTGTGGTTTTGTATTCCCGAGATACAAAACATTTTTCAGTGGTATTTTGCAAGCATTAAATCCATCACCAGGATATTGTCAGCTATTTCCAAGGCAGAGAGTTAGAACTCTCCAGAACTGGCAAGGAGGCTGCTGCTCAGCAGTGATGGGAATTGCAAAGGGCACTGGGTGATGTCTTCAAGGTTTTCTGATGAATTTGCATTTGAATGAAGCAATCCATTCCCCCCACACACACACTTTGTGACCTGTTTTGTTACCACTCAGGTCTTGCTGAGTGGGAACATGATGCACCTCGCCAGAGCTGCCACTGTAGGGGAGCTGAGGAACCCTGGCTGTTGGGACACATCTGCACGTGGGCTGCCCACCTGTGCCTGCAGGCACGTTGTATCCAAGGGCAAGAGGGGGCTGTGGGTAGGGTGAGTTTTAGGGGACATTCAGTACATGGAGTGATGAATTCTGAGGTGATAACTCTCAGTACCAGCAGTGTGGAAGCAGATCCAAGAGTTATATCTCACCTTTATGTGCCTGCACATCCTCCCTTGCGCTGCAGTCCTCAGCCCAGCCCCCTGCTCCACGCCGCTGGGCTGCTTGCGCAGCGTGGTGGCACATGATGCCAATAAAACTCAAGGGCAGACACAGTGTAAGTGGAAGTCATGCTGGTGCACCCAGGGCTGTTCTCCAGCCTTCCTGTTCTCCTGTGTACCAGCTGCACATTTATGGTGCATGTTTGAGCTAGGGCTCTGACCGTGCATTGGCACTGAAGGAATGCTGTGCAGATGAAAAAGTGACGTTCAGCATTTTGTGTTTGTTTCATCAAAGTCTGCTTCTATGCGGGCAAAAAATGTACACAAGAGAATTTCCCTTGCCATCGGATGCTTTCAGGATTTCCCTTACTCTTTTACTCTCCTTCTTTTTCTTTGTTGCTAGCCCTAACCTTGAAGCTTTGGCAGCCATAAACTATAAATACTATTGAAAATTACTTATTTAAATTAGTCTTAGTGACTACAAAGCTTGCAGGATTTCATTTGCAATGCACAGCATAGAATCAGGATAATGGACTTTCAATTCAGAAGGGCACTAACTCATGTACCTAGGTAAGAACGGAGCAAATGTAGGTACCTCTGTAACACCAAGAAAAATTTACTTTAATGGAAAAGCATTTATTTTGCTATGAAAAGACCATTTACTTCTTTTGTATAAAAGTATAAAGAATATGATACATAATGCATGTGCATCCACACAGCAATACTGGAAAAGCAGAAACAGAGGATCTAATCATCCATCTTTTTGCTATGCAGCAGATGTCAATAAACTGGAGTTTGTGTTCCATTCTATTAAAATCCCAATGTCCCAGGCAATAACCTATCTTTCAATAAACACAGGTCTAATGTCCATTGAGATGTGAGCTAATGCTGAGTGGAAAATGGCTTCTGTGTTTACCTACTTCCAAATTGTATTTTATACCTTTTCATTTACTAGATAAAAACAATTGATTACCTTAACTTATCCATTGTAAAGAAAAAGCCTCTATGGTCAGGGGAGTATTGACAGCAGAAGAATTCTAGTGGAAAAAGAAATTACCTTTCCCTCTTAAACAATGATTTTAATTTCTCTAAATACAATGTCTTTCAATTCAGTTTTTAAATCCTAGATGCAAGAGATGTTTCATGGATTCTCCAGAGACTGTAAGTACCATATGTCAGAGGAAAGTTTAGAGGGCAAACTGCAAGATGACTGATCAAACACTGAGATTTTTATTTTTAACTCTAAGACAGAATTCACACAGCAGAGCTGTGATCCCTAACAGCCTGCCAATTGCCTTGCAAAACTTGAAGACATCGCAATGCCTCAGCACTTGCGACGTTGCCCAGGTATCCCCTAAAGACAACACTCCACTGCTTAGTTTTACATAACTGGATGGGAAGTATCTAAGTAATTCATTATATGAGCAAAAGAGTGAGTGGGGAACGAAATACTCCAGCTCTACGTCAGGCAACCCCTCCTTTCCCTGCCACCGTTCCCTGTCCACCCACCCTTTCTGCTGTAATTCTCTACCCACACCCTCTGCCTTCTCCTTAATGCACTGTCATTATATATGCCCCCTCCACCTTTCCCAGAGCCTCTCCCTTTCCACTATACAACCCCCTTTGCTCACCCCTGCTCCCATGCTTTGCTACTGTCTCCCACCAGCGTCCACTTCTTCCTCTTCCCCAGCTGCTGCAGCCCAAGAAGCGGTGATTGCTGTTGGGACCACTCTGGACTTTAGGGAAGTGTGTTGACTCCACAGCCCTGTGGAGGCTCAACCAAAAGGTCTAGTGGTCGTGCTTATTTCTGAGCTGCCTGTTTTGCCAATGAGGTTTGCCTGTTCGGGTTAGCCAGCTGCCTAGTCAGGCAGGCAGATGTGTGCTGCCATCAGCTATCAAATTACCCTGCAAGCTAGCCCTGCCTCAAGGCTGTGCAGGACTGGGATGAGTTTTGTGTAATTATCTGATAATCTGGGATAAAACAAAAACTAAAACCATATTCCTACCACGCTGACCTACGTACCTCCATATGATATTTAAGTGGGGGCTAAGCACATTTCCCATGTCTGGCTTGTCGGCAGCAAGTGCTCTTGAGAATGTAGCCACCAAGATCCCTGGTGCCAAAAGCAGCCAGTTTTATGCCATCACAACTGAGTTTGGCCACACTAGGAGGAGGATTATAGATATGCCCATGCCACACAAAGAAATATTTCATTGTGGCTTGTGTGCATGATATGAGCTATTTTAATCCATTTGGGAGAAGTGCCATAGTGTTCTGCAGGTGTGTCAATGTTTCCTGTGCTGTAATTATTATTCTTATCATTATGTTTCATTATTGCCACTATACTGTGGCTTGTTTTTTTTTTTTTACATTATTCATGACATTAAATGGTGGACTTGGCTCCCAAGAAGAAATGATAATGGTTGAAGAAAAACAATGATATCATTTTGCCAAAAGCTGCAAAGTAAGTTCAGAAAGTCACTATACTTCATGCTGTTGATGAGGCCAATGTGTCATCCCCTCACGCACCCTCCCTCTGTCACATTAGTCCTGAAGACTTCAGTGGGAATATTTATGGTGGAAACTACTACTGAATGTAATAATATCAGTTTGGCCTTTGTGAAAGAGCATTAAATCACAACGCATTGAGAAGGGGCAAGAGTTCTCAGGCTTATTTCAAGGGCTATATTTAAATATGGATATCGATCTTCTCATATCTAATAATTAGACATCATAATTAAAGGCAAACTAACTTTAGAGAATAAAATAGGAATTCACTTAAACCTTTACTGAGCTTCCAAAAAAAAAAAAAAAAAAAAGGTAGATTTAGACATCATTGAAGCCTCTGCACCTGACTGTAATAATTTAATAATGGGAGAGGGGAAAGCACAAAAAAGTCTGAACCAGTTACAATTCCTGCCCAATTTGTAGGCCAAAGAATTGAAGATAAAAACATTTACATGGATTTCTCTATTATCCCAGTATTGCAGAGGTGCAGTGGGACTATAAAGTTAAGAAAGGTGTTTTACAGTCAGTATAGTCTCTTCTAAAAAATGGGATAATCATATAAAGAAAGGAAAAATCCTAACTAGACAGAGAGAACACAGAGAGGCTCCAGATTCAAGGGAAATGATGTTTTGACCGTAAGCCAACAAAATAATGCTGTCAGAGAAAATGCCAAAAGCCATGTAAATTTGTGGTAAGGGTCACTTGTAAAACAGTCAAGGTAATTATTCTGCTGTGCTTGACACTGGTTAAGTTTAATTTGGGTGGCTGCATTTCATTTCAGGCACACGGATAAATTAGCAGAGTTCAAAGAAGAATAACAAAAATGATGAAAAGGTTTGGAAAATAAGACCTAAAAGATAATGTTAGGGAAACTCAGTATAGGTGGTCTGGAACAAATGAAATGGAAGGAGGAAAGATTTAGGTTAAATACAAACAAACTTTATAGCTTTAAGAAAAGTTCAGCCATGGAACAAGCTGCCAAGGAAGGTTTAAGACTCACCATCGCTAGAGATACTAAAAGGCAGGAGACCATCTGTCAGGGAGAGTTCAGGGATAATTAAAAAAAAAAGCGCTGCCACAATTTAGGAGTTGGGCTAAATAACCCATTCGTGACTAGACTATAATGGACTAGAAGTGACATGGCTACTCTTTTTAGGGAAAGTTCCTAGATATTTTCACTGCGAAGATCTTGACTGTCTTGATCATATAAACCAACACAAGTCAATTCTGTTGATTTCAGATGGGGAAGGTGTACTGGGTCTGGCTGGGATAGAGTTAACTTTCCCCACAGCAGCCCATATAGCATTGTGCTCTGCACTTGTAGCTAGAACAGCGCTGGTATCACACCAGTGTTTTGGCTACTGCCGAGCAGTGCTGGCACAGCACCAGGACTCTCTCCAGACCCCCCCAAAGCCCAAAGCCCGGACCCCAAAGTAGGTGGGGGTGGGAAAGAAGTGGGGAGGCGACATGGCCAGGGCAGCTGACCTAA
>VXAA01004775.1:182183-202730 GCA_013399115.1 Anseranas semipalmata | reverse complement strand
GAGAGACCTTGTTTTCTTTACATCATACTTCCTTTTCCTCCTCTTCTTTGAGGAGGGGGAGTGCGAGAGCGGCTGTGGTGAAGTTCAGCTGCCCGGCAGGGTAAAACCACCACAGAAGGATATGTGCATTTGAATACTTACAGGGGAGAGACATCTAAATATTAATTTAACCATAGCAAAAACACACCCTCCTTTTTCTTCCCCATCATGCTTTGAACATGTGTATAGTGTGCACCTTAAAGCTGATCTTGAAAAAAAAGAATAATTTATTTAGGTTAAACCACAGTTAAAACCTGCAGTTTGTCACATCTCTTAGTATTGCAAGTAAATAATGTGCCAGTCCAGACCTGTCCAGTGACCTGGGGCTTGTGATTACCACATTCAGAGGGTTCAGCTCAGGTCAAAACTGGTGAGTAGTAAATGGTCAATAATGGATATAAAGCCATGACTGCTTTGCCATACAGTTATGGCACTGAGATGACACTGGAGTCTGAGCATCTCTTTTAGCCTCATAGCAAACTGTTGACTTTCAGGATACGCTTTAGCAAGCTTCTTCTTGCTGCAAGGCATCTGCTAGCTTGTGGGTTTTAAGGACATATTAAGCAACCTAGCCCATGTGGCCTTCAGTGGTGATTCAGCTGAACTGCTTTGACTTTATTTTGGAAGTTTCCACAGTCAGCTGCCAGGTCTAAAATGGGAGCTGGCAGGTAATAACTGAGGGTAGCAGAGGGCACCTAAGATGCCTCTCAGATACAGAGGCCTCTGGTTCCGTCTACATGAGAACACCACCACCTAGGGCTAGATGTGTACCACAGCCACATCCCAGATGTGGGCCATTATACAGCCTGGCTGAGTACCACTTCCTCCCTCCTCCACACTTATTCCTCAAGCTTTGGTTTTCGTGACTGAGAAACTGTGACACACTCCAGCTGGTCTGAGGTGGATGAGCAGGGACCACGGCTGTAGGGAATGCTCCCGGTCTTGCTCGGGAATGCCTCCACCCTGCTGCATTTTTCCTCTGGATCCAATGGGCTTTGGACCAGTGTTTGGGAAACATGACATGACAGGTAAGATTCACTGGAATACCTACATACCTTTTGGCAGCAGCCAGCTTTCCTTCAAAGAGCCTTTGCTTCTTTGCAGTGTTAGCCCCGAAACAAGCCAAATATAAGGGTTCGTTACAAGGGACTGCGCACAGGTCCGGGGCTGTGTAATGGGGGGGTGTTCTCTTCTTGCCCTCAGACAGACAGGGACACAGCATCTATTCAGTGAACGACCTGAATTCCTGATTTTGAGGGTTCCCAGACTCTGCTGCCCAACCACTTCAGCTCTGCAGTCAGCGCTAAGCACAGTGGCATGGCTGCGACACAGCTTGTGGCATGCTGGAGAGAAGCTGGCAGAAAGCAGGTTGCAGACCTGCTTTCTGAAACTGAAACAACAACAAAAAATTTACTTGAGCTGAATAGAAATCACCTTCAGATGACTCAGGGAGTTTAAGCAGAGCTTTCTTTTCAATCCTTTCTCAAACACGCTCCTCTTTTGCTCCAACAATTCCCTGCCTCCCTTCCCTCTACATTTTATACTCCTGCAAATGTTTTTGCTGACATATTTGCACAGCTGCACGTGGCCATCGTGCTTTGGAACAATTTCA
Organism: Anseranas semipalmata; assembly: GCA_013399115.1. Classification (NCBI taxonomy): domain Eukaryota; kingdom Metazoa; phylum Chordata; class Aves; order Anseriformes; family Anseranatidae; genus Anseranas; species Anseranas semipalmata. The sequence goes on along the minus strand of VXAA01004775.1, from coordinate 201,079 downwards.
AGCAGGCTGCTGTACGAGCTGAGGTATTGCTCCTTGGCTGAAGCAGATTACTCAGCTGCTGCTGACATTGACTTCAATAAGCCGGCCTGGTGGAAACGCTGCACTACAAGGAACCCATGAGGGAACTCATCACACCCTCCCTGGACCTGCTTGGGGTGATCTTTGCAATCACTGGGGCACAAGCCACAGCACCCATGATTTGGCTGGGTCGTGCTGTTCCTGAAGCGTTGGATGCCACACAGGGACCCCTCTGCCCCGCCGTGTAGCCGCAGAGGCTGGCCAAGGCTTGTTTTGATCTGCACTGCGTGCAGCTTGGGTGGCTGAGGGCACAGCAGCAAGGGGGAGGCCACTTATTTCCACAGGTCCTGTGACCTTCTGGTGTGCCAAGGACCCACGGCCAGGCAGGGCAGGGCAGGACTGTGGGGAGCTGGAGCCTGGCCCTGCTGCGGCCTCGCTGGGGCAGGGGCAGACGGCCCTGGGGCCTGGTGCACAGTGCTGGGCCTTGGGCAGGTGGGGGAGCCCTGGGGATGGGAGGGGACAGGCAGGGCTAACGGCCTGACATGAACTTCCCCTCCTCATGGCTCTCTACAAGCCTTCTGTAGAAGCAGGAAGCGAGGAACAGGATTTTTTATGTACAAAGGATTGATATCACAATTTGTCACCTCACTTTTCATTCCTTTTTTTTCAGGGGATTGGTAAGGATGTTGCACAACACGTGCTGTTGGAGTCCCAGTGGCAACACCCCACCCCTGTGAGAGCTGGACACACCATCCCGCCCTTTCGCTTCCTGTCCCTTAACCAGTTATTTCACTGCAAGAGGACCTTACCATTTATTCCAGGACTCCTTAATTTCTTTAAGAGACATTCACAAGAGACCTCGTATAAACTTTTTGAAAATCCAGATGCACCTGGGTTACCATCACCCACTTTTCCGTTTACTCCACCAGCAACCACCAACAGATTTGTGAATTACAACTGCGCTCAGGCTGGCATTGATGTATTATGGTTGTATGATGGCGTGCCATAGCTTCTGTAGAGCCACCTAATGAAGGCAGTCTTTGTAAATCCCCAAATCCTCCTAGAACGCTTTCTAAAATCTGCTATTAATTTGCCACTGCTTATTCCCCTGGAATTGAGGCCAGTGTGAGGGAAGGGTTAAACAAGACAGCTGCTGTGTATCTGAGTTCCTGTGGAAGATGTGGGTGAATCTCACCCAGTCCCAGCAATCTGTTGTTATTCATTTTGTCAGCTTACTCCAAACTCTTTCCTACTGATGTTTCAGTTTGACGATGAATTCCTCAGGTTGATGTATTACAAAAAAGACCCCTGTTGTGGGAGCCTCTGCTGTAAGCATTAATGCAAGGTTAATTTCTTCTTTCTGCAAGACCTGAGTTTCCCAGCATCCCCACAGTTCTCCAGTAGGCTACCAGTTTGAGGAGGGGTTGAAGAAAGTTTCATTTATAACTCTGTACCTTCAGCAAGCTGCAGGTTGGTTTTTTTGGCTTGCCTTTATGCATTTAACTTGATAGAATTCACATCCTTTCCTTTTTTTCCCCCCCATTTGGGCATTCTTGTTCTTTCTGATGGTATTTCTTCACTTCTAATAGTCTCCTTTGCTGTTTAGCTCTAAGGGTTATTTTCATGGTCCAGGCAACAATGTGAACAAAGAATTTGTAATGCTCAGGCAATTGTTCTGATCATTCAACCATAGGTTATTCTCTTTTGGGACAATCTCGTAGGTAATTTGGAACAGAAGCAGATGTGTCTGGGGAGAGTGTAGGTGTACGTGGTGGGAGTGATAACCCTGTTTTCTGTAACACATACTGCTCTGAATAATCTTTCATGTTACCTACAGGAACTCATGGGATTTCAGCACAGATATCCACCTAATTTAAATCTTGCTTTTCATGACTTGGCTACTCCCAGCTATGTAGTGCCAGTTAACTAGAGAGCTTGGTGAGTGTTTGGAAGTTAAAGACCCAAATTAATGTGTGTAATGTGTAAATGTCCTCTTTTTCCCATATTAGTGGAGCTCTGGTTGAATCAAACTCCTTTCCTCACCTCAGTGACACCCAGAGAGGTCTTTGAAAAGTACAAATTAGTGACAAGAAAGGAAATTAAAAACCGCCACCTTGGATATGCACAAAGGATGAAAAGCAAGACTTGGGAGCAAGAAAGCTCTTCTCTTTTGGGAACACGAACTGTGATGCAAACATCTTATAAAAAGGGAATTGTCTGACAAGGGCAGCCACAATTAATATGAATATCATGCCGGTTCACTATTTCCTCATTATGTTTCATTGTATATTAAGACTGTATTTGTAAGATGTGCTCTGAACTTCACATTAAAGAATAGCCCTGCTGCTGAAAGAGCCATAATTCATTTACTAACAGCCCTTGTTGCTGTGCTTCAATAATGTAATTGTTTTCTCTGTGTCCCAACCATATGATTATTCCTGTTGTGTAGGAAATTTAAGTCCAAGGAATGTCAGATCAAATATAAAAGCCTAGTGCTTACCCATACTTTTTATTCAATTAAGTAGCCATTACAGAGCTCATGCTATTTCACATGACATAATGCAGAACGCAAATGTAGTCCTTTATTACAGACATATATTCATTTAAACGAAATGGCACCAACACAATCCGAACCCATTACATTTTTTAAATTATTATGCTAAGGTGATTATTAGATGGTGAGCAGTCTCTGTGAAAGATAAGTGGGGAATCTGTAGGCTCCAGAAACTACACTTTGAGCACAGCAGCAGTGTTGTTCAGGTTTATTTGTGAAATTCGTAAATGCAGAGAAACAGTGCTGCTAAAATATGTTCCTAGAGTGGAAACACTCAGTTGCAGCTTGGTGAGCGCTGACTTTACAGGTGTTGTGCAGGAAGTCAGGCATACGGCCAGGGTCTGACACAGACGGAGGTGCCTAAGGCAGGGTCTGGGCAGCATTTAGGGGCTTATCCCCGAACTAAGATCTAAAAAGTCCTGTCCGTTCCTGCCCAGTTTTGCTGTGCTTATTAAACACCTCACATGCTGTCTCTGCACATGCCTTCTGCATTGCCCACAGGATCTGTAAGGCTTCTTCTGCCCACTATCTCTGAGGGCTCCTCCTAACCAGCATGGTACCAGAGCTCCTAACACCTACCATCACATTTTGGCTTCTCACTAAATTGTTGCCCAGCACCTTAAGTGCCTTAACCTGTGTAAGGCTGATGGCCTTCCTTCTGCAATCCTGTAGTCTGTCTTGTCACTCACAGCTGTACACCTTTTCAGTAACGCTGCTATGGGGATTCTTGTGGGAAGTGATTGCCACCAGCATGAGATATTTCCTTTCCCTCTATTCCTACCCCTTAGTGGTAGCTTCCAATTTACATGAGAAGCCTGATGGTCCATACTCGGTCCTAGTGATCAGAATACCCTTGTGGGAGGTGGGAGAGGAGGAAATGGATACCTCTAGACAGAGCTAGGAATTATACCTAAATCTCTCCCACCTGAAGCAGTCTCAACTCCAGGCTGTTCAGTTAAGGGTAGGCAGGCTGCCGCCACTCAGCATACCTGCCTCCACCAGCCTGGAGGCGAGGCTCATGCTGCTTTCTTGAAGAACTGCTGTAAACACCAATCCTTCAGAAAACACTTCTATCTCTGATTTCCCCAGGGATGATGATGCCTCTTGGAACTCCTAAATCTGCTGATGAAGACGAGAAGAGGATGGGATTTTTGACATGTATCTGCACAGTGCATGCCCCAGTTGCTCCATCTAAATAGCTCTCTTTTCTGAGTACTTTTAAAGCTACTTTTAAAATCTTTTCTGAACCTTCCCTGTGCACTATATGGGCAGCTAATTCCTGATCAAGTCTGAAGCCAGGCAAGATCCTTACTTAGGTGCAGCTTAGAATTGGTCTGTTACTCTTTTGCAGCAGGGAGAAAATAGAAATATGCCACAATTTAAGACATTGTTTTGGCTGTTTTCTCTTAATCAAAATCTGGGCTAGCACAGTGATAGAGTAAGAGGCTCATACAAAATCACTTTAAATTACAAATAGTGTAGATGCAGACAGGGAGTCTGTTATGATTTACTCATCAAATACTGAAAATAATATGAAAAGACAGATGGCGTAGAAATAGTTACTGATTATGTAGAGAATGAACAGCTGCATCAAAAATACTTTAGAGGGTCAGTTTGTATTTTTACAAATAAAAAACCTTCCAGGGTTTTCTGGAATTGGATTTTGCATTTTTTTCTCCATAACAATCAATGTGGGTCCAAGTTGGGCAATTCTAAACTTTGTCATCCAAAAAGGAAGGAAAATGACAATTTCCTCACTTAAGCCACTTTACTGGCATAATTGCAAGACAAAAATAAATGCTTATGGCTTCCTACACCTCTTCTCCTCATGCCAGCTTCTGTCTGCAACTTTTTACTTTGAGCTCATTACGAGAAAGTAATTTTAGTGTCACATTTGGCCAGCAGCTGGAATTCTCCAAACGAGGAAAGCACGGCTGAGGCACGTGCTCTCATCCCTCAGCAAAAACCTTGTAACATACGGTGCTGTTATGTCTCCAAGCTTTAAGTGAAGAGGAAAATAGGCATCTGGGCTGGGTTCATTTGTAACGCTGTGCTTGCTGGATTGATATGAAAAGACAGATGAAAGCCGACACTTTAATTACTTCACCCTAACTTTTTATTACAACATCAAGTAAAATGGTGAGTTACAGAGTATAATGGGTGTGAAACACCTGGGATGAAGTCACATACAAGCTCATGGTTTGTTATCTGCCAATGGGGTTTTAAATATTGATCATTTCTGTACATGCATCTTTGTGTTATTTCTGATTTTCTTGATAAATCATTTCAGGATTACTTTAATTTAAGCTGTGAGGTAGCTACTAGGACTGGGACCCCGCTTTTTTCTTCTGGAATTTCCTGAACTGGGACTGTATCGCCACGGCCGCCCGCTCTGTCTCTGGTGCGTCCATGTCTATGTCAAATTCCTCTTGAACCTTCTTCTGTCCATCTGCCCAAAGAAAGCAAAACAAAACATCAATACATTTTTCAGAGATAATCACTGGAAGGCACATGTGAAAAACCCTGTCCCTCGCTCCTTCACAAACACAGCTGTGCTGATGTCCTTCACAAACACAGCTGATCAAATCCTGCCCTTTCTCCCAAACAGCAGCATCTCTGACTGCCTGTTTATGGCTAGGCACTGAGGAGTGACATCCAAGCAGTGCTCAGCAGTCACGGAGCATCACCCTGACATCTGAGGAAGTCCTCTTCTGCCCGGTTAATTAACAGTGAGGGGCTGAGGGACCCTTCTGTGCCTCTAGCTGGCAGCAGTTCCTCGCTTCCCCATCCTTACTTCAAAACAAAGGCACATTAAAATATTTTACAGTAGGGATAAAGACCTTGTTCCTATTCCATCTCCGGTGTTAGAGGAAGAGATATTACTTCCTAAGGCTAATTTCCATCCTTTTCACTTGTTTCCTGCCTCATCCCTTTCAGCACATACCGCTCTTCCCCTTTGAATCATTTATGTTCAATCTCTCTTTCTGCCACTGTGCTGCTCCCCTCACTTCTCTCCAGTATCTGTTATTGCCTTTCAGCCCTGATCCTTGGCTCCTTGCCTTCCTTTATTCCCGGTCCTCATCTTTTGGTTCAATTGCATTCAATCTCCAAATGGACAGCCCAGCTGACTTTGCTGAATTTTGCTTCATCCACCTACGTGTTAAAAGTGCAGCTGTGGGAAAACTCCTGCCCTCGTTGCAAAGATAACCCTAATCCGCCTGGACTAACAAGGCAAGAACACATACTCACTCCACCAACCTCATCATACTACTGAGTTTCCTTTCTCTATAAAGTTGTTTGTTGAACTCATTTATATAACAGTTGTATCCCAGACCTGCAGTGAATGTCATGCCAAGAGTCTGCAGACAGCTCCACTTAAAACAGGTGTGGAAATTCACCCATTTTGAATCACTTTTCTTTTTATTCTTGAGATTAATACCTCTGGGATGCTCCCCCCCAAGCACTGTTAATGTAAATCAAGGAAAACACTTTCAAATGTATTATTAAAATGAAAAGAAATGTATTCCCTCCTTTCTTTCTCCATCTCACTAGAAAACAGGTAACATTTCCCACTAGTAACGTTTCATGATTTTAGCATGAGTCTTGAGGTATTCCTTGCTTTTCCTTCTTGTTCGTATTCAGAACTTAATTTTTTTGTCCATTTTCCATGACCAGAATCCACTCTAAACTAGGCAAATATTTTAAAGGAAAGGTTTTGGAATATTCCAAACTGATTTTTTTTAACTACAATAACCAAGTAAATGCATCTATATTAACGTAAAAGATATGTTCACTCAGTATTTTGTTTTATTTAAAAGAACATTTATTAAGAAAGGTGAAAATGTAAGAGGAAAGAGAAAGTCTGGAGAGGAAGAATAACTTGAGAGCTTATCATAACTTTGATTACATCGTATACAGGAAAGTGTGGTTATCAAAACTTAGACTTTATGGAAGAAAATGAATCATACTAATATTACATCAAACTTCCACAGCCATTAAATCCAGAATCTCTATGGTTTGTGTAAGTGTTCACGCAACACAACCACCTTAAGTACAGAAATAAAATTATCACCTTATTCAGAAGTGAATTGCTTGTGCTCACAAGCTGTTGAAACAACCAAAGAGAAAAATGAACTCTCACATTAAAGGCATGTTATAAGCTGAAACTTAGAGTGGCTTGTTAAAGAAACAGAAATGTCTGTACCAGTCCCTAAACTGATAGGGACAACATGAATTTTTTGTGAAAATTTTCATATTGCCAGATACCATCTCCTACACATTGCAGTGTATGCAACCAGAAAAAACGAGATTATTTTTTACATTAAATTTTAAAAGGAATTGTTATTTTCACAATGATTTAGTAACATTTTGTTGTTATTTTGGGGGGTTCATTTTGATTTGGTATTTGTGGGTTAAAGGGAACTAAGACAAGTAGTCACAACATTTTATATGGAAACAAATCAAAAAAGGACTCAAAAATCCTCCTGTGAAAAACTAAGAATCTGCAGTCAGAACATGCAAATATAGAGTTTTCATTTGAAATTTTTGAGTGAAAAAAATATCAATAGCCTGATCAGCTCTAACAGTAACCACTTTGTGATATCACTAATCAGACAATAAAAACTGTTTTATTTGTCCATATGTCAAAATCTCTCCTCCATTAATAGGGTCCTATTAACTTAATGTTATTCTGAAGAGTACCACTTACAGAGAAATATTTTTGATATATTTTATCAAAAATTATACTGGTAATGAAATAATCATTTAATCGGCTTTGAAATTGATGAGACTGTCATCTCGTTGCTTCATGATTTTCATTTCTGTTGTAACATTTTGAGCTTTAGGTTAATCCCTAACACACTAGACACACTTGTCAGTCTCAACAGAAAACAAAAGTGGAGTTTATGCATCAATTTAAGTTTTTCAGTATATAAATTACTGTCACTTAGAAATGTCAGTAGGGAAAGATGGATGGATGGATGGATGGATGGATGGATGGATGGATGGATGGATGAGTAGGCACGACTGGTTTCATATCACTTGATGAAATCTGGCTTGCACAGCTCATGTCCTATAACAGCCTACTCTTAGCAGTAGGTTAACTTGCAGTAGTGACTCAGCAACCTTACCTTAGGATCTTATAGACTCAAGAAAAGGGCATTTATTATTATTTTTCTCTAGAATGTCGAGGCCAGTTAATCTTTGGCCGATCTAAATCATCATTATTGCATTAAAATCAACTGTGCTACAATAATTCACCATACCTGAAGATCTATCTTACTTCCCTTTATTTTTGGACCCATTCTTGTTGAAATCAAAACCAAAATTGCTTACAAATTCTTCCTGTATCTCTGTTTTTCCAATCAATAAAAAGGAATGTTAGGACCATTTGTTTTCAGCCATGATTTAGACTTGTAGATTAAAAAATCAACAATAGCTGAGACATTTATATGGGTAATTAAGACTTTCATTGCTTGCTCACAGATGGCATAGAAATATAGATATATATATATATAATGATTACACATATATGTATAATGTACATTATAATACATGTATATCATCTATATATAATGCATATGACATACATGTGTTTTCTTTCTCCCTGTGTCCATCCTTATCTTTCTATATGCATGTATGTGTATATCCACATTTGAATATATAGAGAATATACATGAATATATATAGAAATACACAACATATTTGTTTAAAGAGTTTTAAGTCCTGTGTTAAACCAGAAAGAGCTAGGTGGGGGTATTCCATGAATGTTGGGACTGGATTGTCTTGCAGTTCTCCCCAAAACAGTTTAAACTGATGACTGTCAAAACACAGACACTTTAACAGATGGATTGTCAAGCTGCAGAGAGAATGAAGTGGTGTACCTTCTTCGGCTTTGTCTATGCTAAGGGAAGAAGATTTTTGCTTTTAGCTTGAGTTTTTTTTTTTTACTTTACTAAAAGTAGCCTAACAATTTAAAATATATCACACCCCACTAACTCCACTGCTTTTGTTTTACTGTATGGTTAGAGTTAAAAGCGTGAGTTCAGAACTGAACCACTTAATTACAATGAAAACCCAGCCTGTACATGGGACCTGCACAGATTAGAGATGACCTCACTTCACTGATAAGAGTGACAAAGCCATTTTGTACCCTTTCTACTATACATGCACCTATGCCACACTAGTTTTACCCATCAATAGCATTCATAAATTTCAAACATGCAGATTACTAAGTTTGAATGCTCAAATCACAGTATTTATGCAAAGAATTGAATGCAAGCCCATACAAATGCCCCTCTTTCATTCACTGTCTCCCACTCCTAGCTTTTCTTTCATAAGGGATCATTAGCTTGGAAGTGATCTGCAAACCCAGACAATTTTCACTCTCAGCAGGCCAGAGCTCTTGCACAGTTTACAGATGGACTTGTTTTTTTCATTTGTACCACTGGGGACCAACCGTTCTGTTTGATAACAAGCCACCTTTATCTAAACTACCTTTAGGAATCCATAAAGGTAGATCTGAATTCCCTCCCCTCCCCATCACTCACACACGCACTTTTGTTGATAACTACCCTTTCTAGAGCAATTCAGGTGCAGATTTTTCCACATGGATATCAAAGGATCTCTGGTCTTCTTTCACAGGCCCACATGAGGAAACTAGGACGAACAAGATTGTTGTCAGTAGACTTCAATTCACAAGGTTTTGAGGGGTTCAGAAATCTAAAAGGGTCGATAGCACTGGCCTACACCTTCCACTTTCTAAGGGGATTTGGTTTCATTAGCACAATATAAAAATAAAACCCCTAACCTTTCTCACCATACTTAGCTATTTTAAAGTTTTCCCTAAAAGATTTCTTCATACTTGGTCCGAATTCCCTCTCCTAGATAGTGACTCCCACTTTTCTCATGAACGGGCCATGACAAACCAGGAGAGCTATTAGTGTGTGAGAGACAGGGAGTCACTTCATACAGAGTGCCAGCTGGGTTCTGATCACCATCAACAGGGGAGGTGAAAAGAACAATCCCAGCCCTTGTCACAGGTTGGCCATAAGAAAAGCCTAGTACCTGGTGAGTTTTTCAAAATCATGTGTTCAGTGTAGGCTGACTCTGGCCATGTGTCATCTCAGGCACATTTGAGCTGTGGTGGAATGAACTCCAAGGAGCACAACATCAACTTCTTGACGAGCCCCACCATCATAACGAGCACCCGTGGCCCAGCAGCAGTCTGGCATTAGAGACTATTTCGCAGGACTAAAGACTGAGACAACTTGCATGGCCCAAATTTTACTTCAGTATATGCAATAGTCATCTCAGCAGGAGAGCCTGAAACTGCATCTAATTAGCTGTTTTCCAAATCTAACATCCTGAAAGCTCATTTCACATTGTTGCAATTGAAAAAGATCTATTTCATTCTATTTCCAGATGAAACATGAGAAAGCTCTCTCTGTAATCTGCTACTGTGCATCATAATCCATTGCAAACATTGGATGGATAATGAAACTGCCTGTAACAAGGAAAACAATCAAATCCTACACATTCAAATCTAACCAGCAAACTCTAGAGAAATGTGGTGCAAGTATGCCTTCAGCTATTTCTTTCACTTAGTTTTTACTATAAAGAAAAATGAACTATGACAACACTGGAAAAAGAAAACACTGCTTATTCCCTATGGGCCAAAAGCCTAAAGAAGTCTTTTGTGACCTTTGAATAAAGGGGTAAGAGATTAATGTTTCCTAGAAGTGTTCATTGATGGATGAAAGCTGGTTGGCTGGATTTGGGGGAAAAGAGGACTCACTCTTTATACTCAGAATTTCTCCATCCTCCAGATGAAATAAAGATTGTTTGTCACTGCCTGGAAAAATATTCAGCATGAAAAATTGCATGGGCTGGAGTCTCAAGTGGCATTTCACATCTTAAGTGCTATCCTCCGCCCCTGCTCACCCAGCCCACATCCAATAGGAATTATGGGACTATACTGAAGACGGAATATACGCATAAAAATACTGCATTTTTCAGGGGGTAAACTACAGCATTTGGAAAAAGACTAAGTGAAATGTGGGACAGAATCACAGTGCCCCATAACATGCTGGAAGCGGTATTTTGCCTCAGGCAGGATCATTACCTCCCGCTGCTCAAAAGATTATTCAAGCTGTGACAGTCTTTATGCCACCCTGATCCCAAGCTATTACACCCGTCTGTCCAATGAGGCGGAACAGTCCCTAATTAAAGAGGACCAAAATGGGCAAGAATCTCACAGATGTTGACATTCATGTGGAGCATTATCTTTATGTGATGGGAAGAGTCATTTTTTTCCAACAAGACTGCACAAACCAACCAGCCAGCTAGAGAAAACATATGGGTGCTTATGGACAACCACATTTTAGTCCATATAACTGCCGGTGTGAAAGCCAAGAGTTGACACGGTCATTCTTTCCCCTCTGTATTCAATTGAGGGGTGAGGAAGTGAAAGATGGGGTCTTGCCTGCTCGTAGAAGGACAACAAGGAGGGAGAGCTAGGGGACTCAATCTGGTCTTTTCCTTCTCTGCAAGATGAGGAAAAACAAAACCAAAACTGACCTTATGGCTGACAAAAGGAGACAGTCTACTTCTCAACAACAAAACATCTCCAGTCAGTTGCCAGGGCCACAGTACCCAGCAGTTGGCCCTGAGCCTTTGTTTTGGTCACCCAGATGCTCCCAAGCAGGCTTTCACTTCACAAGGCATATGAACAGATGGGAATGTTGAGGGAGTGGATGTTGCCCAAGCCCAGGAGAAGAAAGGAAGGTTGTATTAGCACATGGAAGAAAGCCTTCATCTGTCATTGCCTCCTTTTATTCATTTATTTTCTAACCTGTTCTTTCGCTGAATAAAATGTCAAATAGAGGCCTCTCTGAGATCATCAGCTCAGCAACTGCAGTTCCTTGCTCTCTGTGATATCAGGAACAAACATGTCCCAGATCCTGCAGCATTGTACTGGTTCGATGACCTTGCTAGCTTGGTATAAATGGCTTGTGACTGCTGAGACAGGCTGCTGTGAGGGCTTTGCCTCAGCACCCCTCCACTGATGGGATGATTCAAAGGGATTTGCTTATAAGAAGAGCCTGTTACAGCACAGTGGGCTGATGAAAGTTCATTAGCACAGTACCTACACATGCTGAAGGACAGACCTCCATGATATTGCTGGTGTGATGCAACTCCTATCACCTATAACGTCCTTACTGAACCAAGATCGGGATATTATTGGCCATTCTGTCAGCTCTGACTCCTGAGTAATACCAAGGTACAAACCACTTGGTGATTACTTATTTCACACGCGTGCTCCTGATGTCACGACACAAAGCTATGAAATTTTAGTCTAACTTTCCTAGATTGATGGAGTAGTTTAAAGCCGTTGGTTCTTGTGGTATTACTGGCTCTTCTCCAGTTTGGTGACCATTTGCAAAAGACCTGAATCCCTGGGAGCCTTGTAATTAATTGCTTTACCAACATGCTAGCATAATGCCAACACAGTACCAGGCCTCTGTGGAATTACCTCAGTCTGAGCTCTGTGGCCCCATCACCTCCTCAGCCACAAGAGGCACAATCCCTTCAGTCCTCTGAGCAGTAACCATGGGACCACGCAACTCTGCCTTCTTTCCCTTCCTATCGCTGCCCACACAACAGTGTATCATCACCAACTGACTCTTATATAGGTAATCCAACTCGAATGTTCAGCTACTACATTTTTTAAGGACAGAAATTAGCTTAGGAATAACATAATAATTTTCCTTCCTACTCATGAAAAATGCTGCAGGGTGAGATATGCATTTTGTGACAAGGAAGGCATCACTACATTCATTCCTGTTTCTTCACTTCATAATGAACCCAGACATTCAAGGGCCACCTTCCAAAGTCAAAGGCTGTCTGTTCTCCCTGTGTCAGTAAACAGGCACTCAACAGTGGGGGAGGTTATGGGTTTATACAAAGGTGTTCATCTTCCGTGGTCAGTAATTTGAAGGTGGCAGGTGCTGGAAAAGAGCAATGTCTCCACAGCAATCATCTCTGAAACCAAAGAGCAAACCTTGGAGCTCAACAAGCTCCTGTGACTTCAAAAGCACCCTATGAAGCAAAATAAAGGTTATCATTAGTGATCAAATTAAATGTAACAGCTATTTTTATCTGAACCACACCAACCAGCCCCTTAATATCACTCAAAGCAAGCTAGAAAAGAATTAACATCCTTCTATTACACTGTAGATTACAATTTGGTATAAAGAAGATGACTTCATTAGAAAATCATAATCCCTTCTTCTTCAAATTGACCTTTACTTTTGTAATGCAGTGTTGTTATCTCAAATTTGAAAAATTAGTTTTGCTGTATAAAATAGTGGTTGTTTTTCTATGAATTTAAAAATGTTATTTCAGCATGAGGCTTTTGAAGTGTCTGATTAATCTTTTTTTCCTGGTTGTAATAATGTGGAAGAGCAGAAATATTATTTCTGACATAAGATAAATGATGTAGAATAAAATTATGTATATTGGGGTAAAATATAATGAAACAGAAAGGAATAGTAATAAAATTCAATCTACAAAAATTCTATTTTCAACTAATTCGTAGCCAACTACAGATAAATTGATTTTGCTCAACAGTTAATACGGAAACAAACATTGTTTTTCTTTAAATGCTAATATTATTTAAGCAATCATTCCTCATCTCCAAAATAACTGATGTATCAATTACAGACTTTGAAAATGGCTTACAAATGCACAACTGATGCACAAATAGGTACATAAGTGTTAATTGGAATCTACAGGGTATTCTGGCTCTGAAAATACAAGCTGTAATTCACATCCCCCTGGGGAAACTAAACTTTGTGGACAATGCACATTAAAATGGCCATTCTAGCTGTATAATCTCATTTCCTTGTAGCTAAAGCTGCATCTGAGGAGTGCAAGACTGACTGGCAAATTCAATGGAAATCTCTGGGAGCTGAAAGGCAGTAGTTCTGGGACCAAGTGATGGCACAGCCGTGACCCTGTGTCACTGCAGAATGATGCCCCACCAGCAGGGATGCCCACACTTAGCCCGCAGCCCTATCCTTAAGGAAAGAGTGCCATGATCCTCCTCACAAATTCAGCCCAAAGTTATGGGAGTGTCTGCATGAATGTGATCCCCAATGTCCTAGTCAAGTTTTAAATGGGAATCGTTAAGATATGGTTTTAATTTCCCGTGCAATTTCCAGTTCTCCTATCCTGTGCCTTTAAACAGCTTTGCTGTGGAAAGAGCTGCATTTCAACAGTGTGTGAAGCAAACCGCCCTCTTGCCTCGCTAGTCAACCACTTGATTAATATATGATCAGTTACTTTCCTATTATGGTAGCATTCAGGCGCTCCAAGTCATAGATGGGAACCCTAATGTGGTAGGCACTTACAAATGCAGAATGATAAATTCTCCCCCCTCCACCAACCCCTCAGTACTATGACCTTCTCAAAAGTGTCCTTAGCTGCAGATGTTTAAAACAAAGGCTGGAAAACCTCCTCAAGGCCGCCACCCAGCCTGTGGCTACACCAGCAAACTCCCCAGGGCCACAGTACGGCTCAGGCACTGTCCATGGCTTCCCTAGAGCATGAAATAGTGCAGCCACTGGCATGGCTGGGGCAGTGCCTGCTAGCTCTCTGCCAGGTACTGCCTGGCTGCTGTGGTCAGACAGCAAGGCCAGGGGCCCTTCCTTGCAGGCAGGGTGGATGAGAACACCTTGGGTTTTTGCAGGAAGGCGAGTTTAGTCCCGCTGATTCGAGCCATGCTGTGCCACTTTGCATCCAAGTCAGAGAAAAGGCTCTAGCCCGTTTTATTTTCTAATAGACACGTTGCCTCCAGCATTTCAAATTGCTTTGTAGCTCTGAACCGCTAGGGAACTGATTCAAAATGAGTTGGCACATGCTATTAATTGTGTGAAGACCAACGGTACCTGAGAGCCCCTGCAAGGAAAATGCAAAAGAGTGGTGTTCATCCTCAAAACGTGATACTGCCTGCCTTGTGTTGCATAATAGCGTCACTTTCCAGGAATGTTTTTTTAATCCTTCTCTCTCTTTGCAGTTTATGAGGGGAGCTAGGGAATAAGCTCAGAGAAATGGCAGTGATCACAATATGCCACACAGAAGTAGCGAAAAAAGGGCTCAAATTCATGCACTGCCAAAGTAAGACGAGCTGGGGAAGATGGCATAGGTTACAGAAGAAAACCTGTCAATCAGAAAAAGGAGAGAAGTCAATCAAAAGAACCATGGTATGGAGTCAGAAGGTGTTTCTCTTCACACGCAAAATGAAGGAAAAGGAAGAAAGTGATTGTGCCCTGCTCATCTTCAAAGTGTAAAATGAGGGCAATTTCTAGGCATCATTGTATACCCGCAGAACTCTGTTAGCAACTAATGAGAGCTCTATTTTAAGTTTTCACAGTAACTTTTATGAAAACTGTTACATGAGAGCTTGGAAAGTCACAGTGAGAAGAGATTCTCCTCTTGTAAAATCCATCACCATATTTTAATTATGAAGTATTTAGCTGCATACTCAGCAGTGGACAGTGTAATGTATAGGAACTCTGAGCTTTGCCATTCAGCATTATGCACTTAAGTGAAGGAGTCATTTCAGTACCCTTGTATCTTCTATGCCTTATCACATGGTATCTAGAAATGCCTTGTAAATAAGATTATCTGTAAGAAGCATTTACTTTACTGCAAAGATTAAATGCAAAAGAAATAAATTATGTCCAAACATTGCGACTTTTATTTGCACAAATACAGACACTATTCTGTGTTGGTCATAGGATAATTACTTTGACACAGCCCCACCATGAAAAAGCCACTGCTTTAATACAAGTATGTACAGTGTTTTTTAACATCTTGCATTACATGCCATCTTGGGGGTGCCTGGAAGGCATCTAGGCCATTCTCAAAGTCTTGCAGGTACAAGTGGATCTTGTAAGGTTAAAAATTCCCAGTGAGGCATTTGGTGTCCTTTGGAGACAGAACAAAATTGTCATGGAGTACCTGATCCAGCCTACAGGCTGAGTGGAACAATCTTGCTCCAAGAGATTCTTTTAGGGGTGTATTTGGCAAAAGAGTTTGTCATCTCTCCATAAAATGAAATGCATGCCATAAGTAGAGTCCCAGAGATATGATGGATGTAAACCCTAGTCTCCAAGGTCACAGTCTGAGCAAAGACCAGCATACTCTGATAGACATGAATGTATCAAGAGATTTGAGCTTGTGCTGACTTCCACCATCGCCCACCAGTCAATCTTACACACTCCTGCATCACTTGGCTTTGTAACTTCTGTTCTAGCATCCACAAGCACAACCAGTGCAGTGCTGAATTGATGCAGTCCATCCAGAAGTAGTCTTTTGCTAAATGTGCCATGTAAAGAAATTCTCTCACTAAAGGTACAGAATTTATATTTCTCTGACTCCTGAAAGCCAGATGTAGTTTTCCACCATAAAGCAAAGCAATTGTGTTGCAGGAGAGTTCTAGGAAATTTCCAGTCTTCTTTTGCTTTGGCTGTTATCTGAACAGAATCATTAATTTGAGTTTACTATGTCTCCACTGAACACAGAAAGCTGCATTATATGTTTATTTCCCCTACAGGCTGGTTTGCTTGACTCTCTAAAGAAGAGAGGGACACCTCAGGAGAATGCATGATAGCACTGAAATAGAAGTAAGGGGGAGAAAAATGGAGATCTTGTGGCAATATGGCTCTGAAAGAGGATGAGAAGGAATTATATGCTGGAGGGTGTTGTCAGTATATTGCAGGCTGTTTTGCCCAACAGCCATTTGGAAAGCCTTGTTACACATCATGCAGAAACTCGTTAGGCCAAACATTTACAAAATGGATTCTAGATTAAAAGCTCTCTCCAATTCCCGAGCAAAATGCACCTAACCTAACTTGTAGTTGTTTACATCGCAGCTCATCAGCAGCTTGCTTTAGAAAGAAACCTACTGCCCAATGGAGAAAAACAGGCACTCTGAGGGTGCAATTCATCTGACCTACTTTAGGCATCTGTTTTAGGATAGCATCAATCTCACCCTCAAATCCCCTTCCTATATTATCTAGTTCTCTATTAGCTATAAAGGGAGCTCATGGTGATGAGCTCAGATGTAGATATTGATACTTAATCAAATGGATCACATTCCCTGACTTTGAGAGGTGCCTGAACTACACTCTGTGGAATTTCACATGGACAAACTTATCTGCTATTTCATGTGAAATTCCTTCTCATCAAATGAATTATTTAGACCTTATGAATGTTACTATGATGAAACTGTAGCAACTAAGAAACCTTATTTGCTTCAGGAAGGAAGACAAAATAAAAAGAGGTACTGCAAGCCTTCTCATACTACTCCATCTGTGTGCTTCCATCCCATTGCTGGTGAGGAGAGAACAGCTCACCTTCAACAGAGGGTCAAAATGAGCATTTGTTCCCTCTGCCAGTGAAGCTGCCAATTGTGCAACTGATCTGGATCCTCTCATGATCCCTCAGGAGCTGACTGAACAGTCTGCATACATTTCTCTTTTTACAGATAAATAGTTGAACAGACAAAAAAAAACTGTATCAGCACCTCTTGCCATCGATTCCATTAATTTCAAGAATAGTGAATTTTTGTGCATGCGTTTCTGCGTACTAAGGAGAGACTATTTCATGCGCAAAAGCCTTTTCTTAAGTGTACATCATTAAGACTCCTCATATTCCCCTAATAAGATATTACAGTTAGCACCACGACAAGCAATATTGCATACTTCATATGAACAAGCAGACAAATGACAGTTGCTGTGAGAACTATAATTGAATTTGCAAGCTTCTGCAAACACCAAATCTCTGCTCTGCTATTTAGCTAATAACGAGCCAAGTGATGGCTGCTGCCATTCTGCTGAAGAGTGGAGATGCTCATAAGGAACTCTGTTGCACCTAGCATGTGTCAAAGGCAGCCATCACTTGACTGCAGGGCTGAGACCACATAAAGGAAAAGAAATAAAATGGGTAAGTCAGATGTGCTGGGGAACACAAGTACCTTCTCAAAGGTATTGCTGGCAGTGCTTCCCATTGCTGATCTGAGCCAAGGCAGGACCTCACTGACATGAAGTAATCTGCATGAAGCACACACAAAACCATAGTGACCACTTGCCAGTACAGTTCCCCAACATAAATCCTCTCTCCTTCCTTCCTGGGTCCCATGCAGCACCTGTGGGTGAGGAAGAGGCATGGCTTCTGCACTGAAATCCTAGCTGATGTGCACTCAATAGAGAATTTGGATACAGGAAATAGGAGAAGGATACATTTATGCTCTTTAAATGTCAAATAACACAAATTATTGCTTCATCACTCCTTAATGGAAGAAATACACAAATATCATACATCATTGTCTTTTTTTCATTCTTTCTTTTTTTTTTTTTTTTGGTTTGTTTGTTTCCTACCGTAGAAACTGATGCTAATGTTAATAACATGACTATTCGCTCTGAGACATAACATGAGCATAGCTCTGCTCTTCCACAGATTTCCTCTCACAGAGTAATAGAAAAGGCCTTATTGGCACACAGGACAATACTGTTAGGCATAAGGGAGCAAAAAACAGCAATGAATACATTCTCTGAAAGAGTGGGGAACAAATCCAGAAGGGCAAGGTGTCCTCAGCAGCTTGCTCATTACTTATAGACAGTTAATGTACAGCAAAGCTGAAGCCTGGAATTCTAACAAGTCAATACCAAAGCTCTGTGGGATTTCTCGTTCCTGAGTTTAGTGTCTGTATTTATTGAGTGAGGACTGATGGTATAGGGTAATGTAATTTTCCAGGCTTTTTTAAAGTAGCAGAGATTAATGAGCAAGGTCAGGCACCAAAGGCATGAGACAGTACTTCAAACCCTGCTTCTACTTTTTTTTTTTTCCTTTGACCATCTCACAAAAAAATAAAATTCCAAACCTTCGAGTCCCGGGCACTGACTCAGCAACATCCTTTTTTGGACTTGATGCTATTTCAGACAAAGGGTAGAGGGGTGGTTCTCCCATTAGAATGCAGTTATATGTTCTGACAAGCATCTAACTAAAGTGTAGATCATTAAGGCTGGGTTGCAGTGGGCTTATTCTCAGATGTGTAGCAAGGAGAGGGAGCGTCCACCTTTTTATAGACCATGTATTGTAATCATACCTACTTTTTTTTTTTTTTTTTTTGGTGGTAGAAGCAAGGAGGGTTTTCCAATAAAGTCCCAGTGAAAGGAGAAGGTATACTCCATATTCCTAGCATTTTATATCATATTGGGTTTATGTGGCAAGGATTTGGTAGCAGGGGGCTGCAGGGGTG
>VXAA01004775.1:141502-181797 GCA_013399115.1 Anseranas semipalmata | reverse complement strand
CAGAATCAGCTCGGGAAGGACGGCATCCCGTGGGAGGGACCCCATGTGGAGCAGGGGCAGAGAGTGACCGTGAAGGAGCGGCGGAGACGCAGCGTTAGGGACTGACCGCAGCCCCCATTCCCCTTCCCCTGCGCTGCTCGGGGGGAGGAGGTAGAAGAGGGTGGGTGGGGGAAGGTGCTTGTAGTTTGCTGGTAGTTTCTCACTGCTCTAGTCTGTTAGTAATAGGCAATAAATTATATTAATCTCCTTATGCTGAGTCTGCTTTGCCCATGACAGTAACTGGTGAGTGATCTCCCTGTCCTTATCTCAACCCTTGAGCCCTTTTCATCGCATTTTCTCCCCTTTTTCCTTTGAGGAGGGGGAGTGAGAGAGTGGTTGTGGTGAGTTCAGCTGCCCAGCAGGGTAAAACCACCACTTATATATATCGGGAGATTGTGGAGCAGGGAGGGGAAAATGGTCTCATTTTCCTGACAGATGGTCCGCTTAACAAACCAACACAGTACATCGAGGACACAAAGAAAGGTTGTACGTGCCTAAAGCACAGTGCATTCCTGAGTACCAGTAAAGCAATGACTATGAAGTACCACACTGGCCCACAATCAAAACTGCTTTCTAGCCCGTAGAGCTGTAGCAAAAGATTTCTGTCACCTGGAGTATTCCCTGCCTCCTTCTCCAGAAGGGACTGTCCTCTCTTTTCTGCTTCCCATTCTTATCCAGTAGCACCTCCTCTTGCCCAGCAGTCCCAGCTAAAAGGGTTGAAGCATGACCACCCTACTAGAGTATCCTTAGTGTTGCCCCATTCACCTTTACAGTGTATATATATATGGCCTCAAAATGGAGGAATAGGAGAGCGAAAAACAACTGTGATCTGTCTGTGACTAGCTTTGTCCCCCCTGCAGATAGATCTCTGCCTTGTGCTGAAAGGACTCGCAGCCACAGCAAGACAGGGAGAAAGGGCATTAAGCTGTGCAGGGTTTTCAGCAGGTGGTCACTACTCTCGTTCTCTCATTCAAGGGGGGGGGCTTTGATTTTTGTTTGTTTCATAATAAAAATATTTACATATTGGAGGGAGGCATGATCCCATATCTCAAGCATAATTAAAAAAAATAATAATAACATCCAGGCAATGAACTGTGAAGTGCTAGCACAGTAAACCACAGCAAGGTTCAAAAAGAAATTCTTTACTGTAAATGTATGCTAAATGTTTTATATCCTTGTAGATTCACAAGGTCCCCCTGCAACTCAGAAGGTGATGGAGGAGTTTGCTTTTTAATATAAAATGTTTTAAATTAAAAAGAAAATGCAAAAAAAAAAAAGTTTACAAAACAGAAACAAAGAACAAGCTTTATCGAGGTGAGATTGGACAACAAGAAGGCTTCCTATTCTGTCTACCTTTCTTTTCACCTCACTAAGTTTTCACCTGATGCCTTTTAACAACTGCTATTTAAAAACAATTTTAGCAGGCAGGGTGGGCATTGATTTAACAAAGTGTTGCAATTGCAATTAGACAGTTATTAAACCCAGTGCCAGATAGGCTAATTGACATGAAAATCTAACTGAGACCAAGGAATAAAGGTTTTCCTCCTGTTTAAGTTGTATGTTTATTGCACACATAAAGTTATCTTGAAAGAATATTAAGTTTGCAAAGTTGAGCACAAAAAAGTAAACAACAAACTACAGTGCAATTAATTCAGTTAATTTTGCAAAGACAATTTTAATTCCAGAAAATTCTGTTTCAAATTCTTGACTTTGCAACCTTTATAGTCTTAGGAGCATGTGTTTCCTAGAATTAAAGAAAAAAAATAAATTCTGCTGAAACATATGGACACCCGCATGGTTCCTCAGCACGACTGCTTGGAACTGTTAGATCCACCACACAGACCTCTTGTTTTAATGAAGTAACTGACAGTGGTAGTAGGCTGTCGTCCTCTATTTGAGTCAATAGCAAATGGGATGAGTTGCATGTTTTGCCGGTGGGTTTCATATGGCTGACAGGAAAGGAACAATGAGACTATGGAGGGAATGGGCACTGGGGGCAGGTACTTCATTGCTCATTGATGTCTTCAGAAAGGTAGCCCTTTCTGTTCTACCTCCTCTGTATAACTCAGGCCTAGCCCCATCTCTTCCCCAGTCTAGATCTTCATCGTGGTTCCCAGTAGATTGCAACAATGCTTTTTCTTTATCTGGCTAGTCCTAGTCCCTGCAATTGTGCCAGGGCATCCCCTAACCTCAGTACTCCATCCTGGCCCCTTCCTACACTAGCTGGCTGTTGGTCTCCTCCAGTTCTCTCATCCCATTTCATATTCGTCCCTCCCAGTCCCAGTTTCCATTCACAAGTACCAATCCCTCCCTAATATTCTGGGGCTGTAATTTCCTGACAAAACGTACGGAACTCCATCCTTTGACCTCCCTGTTCTAGCTCTTGTCCTCTCTGGATTCAAGGAAGAAAGTACATTTCCTTGTAAACAACTGTGGTGTCTTGGGAAGATAGAAGATGTACTACCATGCTCTCAGTTCCAGTTCCTGGCCAAAGTGTAGCTTACAGAAGCAAGCAGCAGCAATTAAATAAAACTGTAATTTCCTCAAGCCCTGCAAAGACAATATTGGTTTAGTTGTCTTAGTGCATGGTATTCGTCTCAGTGATGTTGAGTTTTCATAAAAAAAAAATAAATTGACTGCTTCACAGAATGCGTGCAAACTTAAAGCTTGGCTTTCCAAACATTTATAAGTTGGTGACGTTTCAAGATAGAAAAGTCACATCCCAGATGGTAAATCTTAAGTTTCTGTTCAAAATGACAAGGGCTCATAAAAATCCCCAAAAAAGCCACCAGAAATTGTTTCTAATTGGTAGACATTCTAGCATTTTGTTCAAGCCTCATTTCTGGAAACAACTGGAATGACTTTGCTGAACCCTTCCAAAATAATTCTGCTTGAGGCAAGCGATCAACATGACAAATTTTAGCCTAAGCAATTGAATTTTGGCAAGGCTATATGCCTGAAAGGGAGCTTTTAACAAGCAGAGTTCAGCAGCTCGGTGAATAGACCTTGCCACAAGTCTAGATAATAACAAACAAAGTAAGTGTATATAATGTAAAATATTGTGAATTAAATGAAATAAAGATAAAAGTTATGGATAGCTGGAAAATCTTTAAGGGGTCAAAAATGGAATGTGAATATTTTTGTGCTGGTGTTTTGAGAGTTGCCAATGATTCCTCGAAGTTTTAACCTCAGGAAATCTAGAAAATAGTTTGTAACTTAAAATGATTATACAGAAAACGAAAGTTAATCAAAGCTCTCCCTTATACATTCTGTGTTTGAGGATTACTCTAGCACTTAACTCTCCTGCTTATTTGAAACTGGTATAGAAAACATCTTCCCTTGTATGAATTTAAGCTTTCACAGACACTTTATGAGTTCTGCTTGGATTTACAGGCATGTCAGATTCTTGTCAATAAAACCAATCAGAAACAGCATCTTAGCTGACACACACAGTTGACAAACCTCAGATCATTACTCCAGCCCATGTTTTTCTAATCTGTATAAACTTATTTTTACTTCCTCTGTTTCTGAGTATTACAAGCCCCATGAGCTTACAATGTCAACATCTAGAAGAACAAGTAGAAATTTCATGTCTTTCCTGTGCATCAGAGAACACAAGCTGGGCTACTGCAATAGCAAATTTAAGCTAGGACATAAGTCATTGACTGACACTGCAAGTGTTGGCATATGCAGAATGCACAGTATACAGCACACCCCAGAACTAGTCCCCAGTGCTCTAACTAAAACCCACCTCATTTTCTTCACTGCTTGAATTTCAGACCTGAATGTAAGAGAACAAATTAAATATTTTTTTCTTTTTTCCTCAGGAAACCCAGTGTTTACTCCCTCCTTCCTTCCCAAGCTGACAAGGAAGAAAAGAGAGGACAATTGAAAGTGTTCTTGTTTCCGATCCTGCAATTTTAAAGACTGCTTTGCCTCCTCCTTAAATGTGTTGCTCTTCTTCCAGATGTTTCTTTCCTGTCTACTCACCTGGGCCGTGCTTAAATCTAGTTTGGGAAACAGTAAATGTTTTGTGAGACTGTAGAGAAATGAGGGGCTTCGGGTGAGGGTCAACCATGACTCCAAATTAGAGCATCAGTCAGTTACCCTTTTCTGATGAACCTGTGTTCTTCACCCTAGACCCAGACAGGAAGTTTGCCTGGCAAAATAAGGGGAGGGAAAATTGGCCAGTTAGAGGAAGAAGAAGCACTTGACTTAGCTGTGCTGGAGAAAGGAAATTCCCTGGTGAGGAGAAAGAATGAGGAACGAGACAGAAACACAGCATGAGGGAGACAGTAGGAAAGTACGCCAGAAAAGAAATGGCTTGCAGAAAAGATGAAAGGGAAACTTCAGCTTTTATGGAGATGGAAATAAAGAAAGGAATAACTAACGTGACCCATCACAGCAGCATGGCCTGCCTAGCAGTAGGACCAATAGCTTGGGATCACACCATGGCATCCCACTGCATCATGGGCTTCACCCCACTCTCATGGGCACACTGATATTGCCTGTGAGAATAGGGGGTCATACTGGCAGAAAGCTATCTACTTACACAAGGCGTTGACAGAGGATCTGATCCTCTGTTTTCTGTTCCCTATCTCAATCTATGTAACCTCTTCTGACTAGCAATAACCAGAATATTTTTTTTTTCCAAATTGATCAGACTTTCCTCTGAAGCAAGCCACAGGCAAGGGGGAAACAAAACGCCTTTTCTTGGACTGCCTGAACTGAAATTCCACATTGTTTTTCGTTGTTTTGTTTTCTGGTCTGCTTGGTCAAGCGTATCAACTGTTTTGTCACGTCCAGACAGCATCGCTTACAACAACAAAAGGTATCCCTGACACTTGAAGAGGAGGCTGACAACTCTAGCTGGATCACTCACTGTCTCAGCAATTACACTGAAATGTTAAGTTGTGATGAACAACACTGGAAGCTGTACTGGGCCTCTTGCTGCTAGGCCAGAAACCTCACAAACACACAGCAGAATAGACACAGCTGCTCTCTATCTCAGCTCAGGTTAATTAGATGCTAGTTTCTATTCTGAAAGTTCAGTCAAGAGATATGCCCTTAAATATGCTTCATGGTACTACTTAATCCCGGAGAAAACTACTTACAGGCTTAGGAAATTATTGTGATCTCCAAGAGTTGTGTGAAGTCACATTCATGGTAGTTATAAAATCTTTCCATACCGAGTTTCAAGTAAATTTGGATCTATTTATACTTTGGAGAGGAAAATAATAGCTTCTTGGTGATATTGCATAGTGCCCACTCCAAAATGATGGCAGTTTTGGATGTGCTTACATTTAGGTTCATTAAAACCTGAAACATAGAACCAAATGCACTAGGAATTAGAAGTCCACACAAACACATATAGACGAGAACCTACAAAGAAGCACTAGTATCCCTTGATGTAGCTGTCTTCACTGAGTTTTTGTGTGCAGCACTTTCTACTGTGAGAAGAAAAAGAATAAAAGGAAGAAAGTAAGTTTTCTAATCCCAACTCACTCTGGACTTCAGCCAGTCCACCATGTAATAAAGAAAATGCTAATGTTAGCAGCAATAATCTTAAAATGATGAATAAACACCAAAATTCTATAGTGATTTTGTTGCATCTGAGAACAGCCTCTAGATTGCATTGTTCACAAGATCTGCCTGTGGCATGGCAGGTACGGAGAGAATAGCCAAAAATTACCGTATCTTTTTGAGGCTTTTCTGTAATGGGATGGCTTTTAGCTGAAAGACCCCAGAGGACTCCATCTTATGACTCAGTCTCTTGCTTTTTATTTATGTGTTCCCTCATCCAAAAACCATAAACACTTCAAAGACAGTTATGGTGCTTTTCTCTAGCATAGGGTAGGGGCCGCGGTTTGAAAGAGGTCCAACAGTCGGTGCAGGCTAGGTGCATGAGACCTGCACGTGGGCAGAAGAGCTCCAAGTCACGCACCTGGTCCCACTGGGCTTGTCTGCCAGTGTGCTGGCAGCACTGTTTATGGGTCCTTAATCTCCAGAGCTCTTTGCACTGGAGTCTAGCAGAGCTATTTCTTTCTCTTGAATTCAATAGAGAAAGGAACTTAAGCCAAAGGCTTAAGTTTGTCTGAGATGAGATAAAGTGGTGCTTATTGATAGAATGATGACTCATGACTGATTGGCAAAGCTTGTGTCTGTGCCCTCCGCTGACAGCATCTGTCACCCACTGATAAAGAGGTCCCAAACCACACTTCTTCCGTCTGCCTTCCTACCCTCTTGAATAAGAGAGGCCAGCAGCATTATTTTCCAACTTCTCCTAGGCAGCACAACACGTCTTTGCCGCCCAAAGGCAGACCTCACAAGAGATATTCAAGGTTTAGTTACAAATAGATCCATTGTAAAGGTCACCAAGAAATTTCTGCTAGTGAAAAATACTGCTGTCTGCTTTATGAACAAAATCATTAGATGAGATCATACTACACCTGTGCTTTGCACTGTCTGCTAGTAATTAGTCTGCTGGTTGCTAGACCAAGAGGTAGCTGCTTCGGGATGCCAAACAGCCTTGAATCCAGCTGCCTCAGGCTCTGTCTAGACTTCCTTCCCTGTGTGGGCTCTGGCCCCTGGTTATCTGAGGTGAGGAGCAAGGGGGATGTCTGGTTTTCAGCTGTGCTGTATAAACCAGTACGGGGGTACATGCACCCCTTCATACCTTGAGATGGAACCCAAACATAACTGGAGCTCTGGTATTACATGTGAGCTTCAGCATCAGCATCTTTTCTCAAAGATACCACACCTGATACTCTACACCATCCTGAGTATTCACTCAGTGAAATCCAAGGCCAGAAGAGTAAACATATCTTCAAGCTATATTAATTTCTCCCCTCCTACCCTTCTGTTTAGTTGTACCACATCTGCCACAACCAAGAGAATCCAGCCGAAAATTTTCTCCATATTTACTTCTTGCTTGCTGTCTTAAATACTGCCAGAAACTCTCTGCAGCATCTACAGGGACCTCAGCCCCTAAGCTTTAAGGAAAACATCCCTTTGCCTAAAGTTAATGGTAAGTATCATGTCATTTGGTTTGAGTTTCAATGTTTTTATTTTAATCTAAGACATGTCCCCTGCACTCTGTGGTGATACTGTGCAGACAGGGCAGTGATGGGCACAATATTCAGGGTAGGTACTGCCTGGCCCTATGCCCTCACCCTGAAATGGGGTGAGGCTCTGGTGTAATTGCAAAATATGCGAGAGTGCCCCTTCCTCTCCACTTTGCCTCCCTCCCTACAGGAGTCACATAATGCAATTAGCAGCTTATGGACTGTCACTAAAACAAGGCACATGCTGCAGGGCGTGGAGGAAAGGATGCAGGGGTGGGGGGAATGGACTAATGCCCTTTTTATATCTAAGTGCCTTTTGGCCTGAAGTACATGTTTAAAATCTCTAAATTGATGAAGTCAGAAAAATAATAATGGAAGGTTCTGCCAGTTTTAATGAGAATTAAATTATTTTATGAACACTGAAATAGAAAATTATTAGTAAAAATAATTTACATATGGTAGTGCAGTGCTGCTTAGCTGGATAAATCAGTGCATATATAAAGCAGGCAGAACGAACAGAACAACCTCTTAAAAACTACACAAATAAAGAACTGATCAAGGCTAACCTAAGCTGTAACCTACAGAAGACAAAATTCACAGTGTATTAGAAGTTAATGCAACACCATTGTGCAATGAAACTAAAGATGGTCAGGTAAGGGACTCTGTCCTACACTTTGTGTCTGAAAGAGAGAGAGGTGTTGCAATATATTCTCAGGAAGGAGAGCTGCTGAAATATCTATGAAAGTAGAAATGACTTAGAGTAAAAAGGTCATTCGCAGTCCAAAAGGCTAACTCTTAGCTGCTGGTCTGGCTATCAGCATGAGATCTGTAACTAAGATTAGGAACTGTGGAGCCAGGATAGCTGCTGTTAGATTAGTACAGACACATAATGAATTCCGAAATCCTACAATAATGTATTGTTTTTCTGGCTATTAGCCTGGATTTTAATTAGTTTGTACTAATGAATACATTTGTACATGTCCATTCTTTATTGGCAGCTTTTAGAGGAGCTGGTAAATTGGTCGTTGTGGCGTGCCAGTGCTTCACTAATACCTAACAAATAATTAATGCTTTCCCTACCTAGAGTCAACCAGCAGTCTCAGGCTTTCTTTGGTGTAAATTAGAATGAAAGATGATATACTCAAAATACAGTTAGAGTACTCATTCATCAGCTGCTGTTAAATAATGTTACTGTGAGACCCTAGAAGTGCTGAGAGCTGATTTCCAGTCTCTGGACTACCCGCAACATCTCCCAGGAGCTGCCTGAGCACCCTGACCTATTTTCCACTGTGACTCCTGACATGCCTTTTCCATATCTGGTGCTATTCACGTTTTTTTTTTTTTTTCTTGAAAATTCCTCGTTGGAAATATGCATTTTTCTCAGCCCTTCCTATTCCTAACCCAGTACAGACTGGGGAAAAAATGAACCAATACTGAGTGCACTTGACCAAAGCAAATGCTTTCAGATCCAGTATCCTACCTAACAAAGACCTCAAGCCAGGAAATATTTGTATGTTTTTGTGTCCAGATTTCCATACACAAATGGCTGGAAGAGCTTGCATGATGAAGCTACGATCAGCCAGATCTAAATAAGGAAGAATTGCTTGAGATGGGATTGAAGAGAAATTAAATGCCCAGGTCCAAAACTCACATTCTGAAAAACCCTGTTTAGCATCCACTTAACTCCAGAGACATGCAGGCTCTGTAGTATTATCCAGATTCCTCAGCCTTGACAGGGTTGAGCAAGTCAGAAGCCATTTTATACCTAAATCAGATTAGGAGCTCTGAACACCTAGCTCTCCAGAGAAGCTCATTCCAGTAAGTATCAGGTCACAGAAGAATCTGTTTCTCTCTGTTGACAATAGCTGGAGCTTTATGTCTCTCACACATGTGCATGTTTACAACCAGGCGAAAGGAATTCCATCCCTAACTTCTAGAGAGGAACAGAGTTTACTGTTACCGATTCTAATGGCTCCTGTTCTGCCTAGGTATAATGGGCTGAGAAAACTTCCCTTGCATTGTATGGGGAACCTAGGCACTTTACTTAAGATCCTGAAATCCACTCTAAGTGCCGGGACTGGAGGTACAGTGTTGCGCTGGTCCAAACTGCACTGTCATATTCGTTTTTGCAGCCTTACCTACTTTGTTCTGGTGACTAGTTCAGCTAAGGACCAAACTTTAATCATGTCTGAAGCACTCCTGCTGTTCTACATTCTACTGCCTGCTTGCATAAGGGAGCCTGATAATACCAAATTGCAAGCTAATTTTGGAGGATCGAGTTAAGTGTATTAAGAGAGCTGTGTGCTACAAATTAAAATCTTAAAAACCTTCAGAAGAAAATGATTAATAATTTACTGAATTAGTAATAGACAAGGAACTCATAAGTGGAAGAGCATTTTCATTTCACTTACAAAACCAAGTCTTCTGGAAAAGAAAAACAACAGAACAAAACAAAAGCCTATCATATGAATCAAGGCAGATTTATAGTCAAAAAGAAAAGTGATGTTTCCATAACAGTAAATTCTGGTAACCTCTCTTGTGCATTGATTGTGTTCCCCTTTCATTTTTCACTTCCACTAAATTAAAAAAATCATGCTGCTGAGCTACATCCACCTCTTGCGGCCTTTTAATCACCTGTTGTTAGAGTCTGGGAGCACGGAGAGAGAGATCTATAATTTGCACCAGTCTAGCTCCAGGGACTTTCAGTGTAAACATGCGAGCTCTCATATGCCATTGATTCTAATGCTGATACTACCACCAAACCATCCTTGATGGTGTAGGGGTAGATTCACAGAACCACAGAATCATTTAGGTTGGAAAATACCTCCAAGATCATCCAGTCCAACCTATGACCTAACACTAACAAACCCTCCACTAAACCATATCACTAAGCTCTCCATCTAAACGTCTTTTGAATACCTCCAGGGATGGTGACTCAACCACTTCCCTGGGCAGCCTGTTTCAAAGCCTCACAACCCTTTCAGTGAAGAAGTTTTTCCTAATATCCAACCTAAACCTCCCCTGGTGCAACTTTAGCCCATTCCCCCTCGTCCTATCACCGGACATGTGGGAGAAGAGACCAATCCCCACCTCGCTACAGCCTCCTTTAAGGTACCTGTAGAGAGCGACAAGGTCGCCCCTGAGCCTCCTCTCCTCCAGGCTAAACAACCCCAGCTCCCTCAGCCACTCCTCGTAAGACTTGTTCTCCAGACCCCCCACCAGCTTCGTTGCCCTTCTTTGGACATGCTCCAGCACCCTCCTGTAGTGAGGGGCCCAAAACTGAACACAGGACTCGAGGTGCAGCCTCAATCATTTCAGAGGTAATGGTTTTACTAAGGTTATCTAGGAACTAGCTTGACCTGAAACCTTCATTTGGCTTCCTATCAGCAGCAAAGCAGGACTAAATGTTCCTCCTCTCAGAGTATTGATGACAGCATGGTTTCAGATGAGTACACATTTGTGGAAGCAAGCCAATGCATGTCAGCTACGTGCCAGTCATGGAAAGAGGTTTGTTTCATTCTCCCTGGTGCATAGTCAGGCAGCGTACTGATAATTACAGACTGATTTCCAAAAGAAATATGGCACTTGTCAAAGGCATAATTTCAGTTCTGCCTTTCCTCATTAACACTTGACAGGAACTCCAGCATATTTATGAATCATCTAAAAGGCAAAAACCACCAGCAAAAATCACCAAAGCTTTTTTAGTATTTTTTCTTAATTTACAACTGTTGTTTTGTGTTTTTTGTTGTTGTTGTTTTTTTCCCTAGTGTCCTAGCCTGATCTTTACACACCAGCTTCTCAGGAAGTATTAGAGCTCCTACGACCTTTCAGGTGCTCAAATGCCCACTGAAATGCAAGAATTAGACAATCCTAAGTGCCTGGGGTTCTAAATGCTGCAGGATCCAAATCACATGGTCATCATGGCAATGACGAAGAAACCGAGACAAAATTTTACCAAAGAGGAAAGTGGTGGCCATCAGCTGCAGGAGGAAACTAAAAGTCAGAAAGTCCAAACCCAGAATGTATGAGAAGACAAGGGCACAGTCAGTGCAAATATCCAAAAACCAAAGGACAAAGGAGCATGCCAAGATCCTTGTAGGTGTCTTGAAGACGCTTGGGTCTGGGACTTACACAGTGCTGTCAAGGCTCCCTTCTTTCAGGCAATTTCACTGCTCCTCCATGTCCTCACCGAACTTGGTTTGTTTGACAACATTACAAGCTTTCCAGGAGTGTGTGCACAACAGCTAACACAATAGGACCAAGATCCTCCAATAACTATTGAAACAAAGTCACCAGTGAGCTTAATTCATGATTATTTCCTTGGGCTACTTCTAATTGCAGTGCTGCAGGATAGCTGCATCTCTACTGATTTCTACCTCCTGCAAATGTTGTGCAAATGTTGTGACTGTATTAGTGACCATAGGTATATACTTATATACCTGTTCACTTCTCCACATTTCAGAAATGTAGCTGAACTTTTGGGTGCACTCAGTTGGAGAACATCCCATGTAAGCAGGCACATACACAGATCTCCCAGCTTGTATGTAGGCACTGTGTGCACAACAAAGATCACATAAATTAATCAAGTTATTCTTGTAGCAAGCTGGAAAGAAAGAGGTGGACTGAGGCAGAAATTGTTATTGTTATCTCTATTTTTAAGTACTTGGAAGGCACTCAGTTACTATGGTGGTGAGGACCATATAAGTACCTACACAGATTCATTTGTGGCAGGAGTGTTAAGCATGAGGGTTTTTCCATCTCAAAGGTGCCAGCTAGCTGAGGACTTAAGGGGCCTCTAAGGGAAAAAAGGGAGAAATACATTTTGAAATCATTTCATATTTTTCAGTCTTTTAAAAGAGCTTAAAAAGCTGAAATGGTTCTTATATGGTTGTGCTGTTTTGCTTTGTTTTTTCCCTAGGGAACTTCTGCATTTAATTTGCTTTCCTGGTATTCTTTCATCAGATAGGAAACCATTCTTTTCCTCTTCAGTGTAGTTCTTTTATAAGAAAAAAAAACATGTCAGAAAAAGCTGCGTAACTAATATTAGGTATCAACATACACAGATATGCTTCATGTGCATAATGCTATATTCTTTGTGTCAGGAGATGGACTTATTTGGTAGTCATGAGAGTAGTTATAAATGATACACAAATGAAAACTACCAGGGAAGTCCAAAGACAGGACATTGGCCAGACTACCTGAGCATTGCTGGCTCTGTTAATTGCTGAAACTTTTAACAAGATGCTTTAAGATGCTTCTGCCTAAACATTTAAAAATGGAAGGTCCTCCTTACCAGTTGAAGTGCAGCTGTAATACACAGTACTGCACCAGACACGTCAGATAATAGAAGAATAAAAACAGTATCTGATCTCTCACAAGTATTATTTATTTAAGTTTCAGTGAGGTATATTCATTACTTTAAACTCCACCAGACAATTCTCCCCAGGAAACCAGATGGCCACCGTGTGTGTGCAGACATGTGGGGGTAGGTGAAGTTTCAGTATGGAAGGTGTTTATCAAAAACACGTAAAAAGTTGTTGCTTTGAAAGCTTTTGTTGCTAGATAGACATCAGAAGTTGTTGATATGAAAATTTTTGTGAACCATCCTTGTTAACACCGCTCCAAATAAATAAGCACACAGCATTACTCTGGAGAGAACTTATACTAATCCCTGGTCTCAAGAAATGGAAATTCACCTAGGAGAGGAAATGAAGTTCATGTATAATTCCCCTCTTTTCCTTTCAGCATCCTCTCTAGGGAAGATCTGTGAACAATCTGAGAGCCTTGTTATTAAGGGCTAAATCTGTCTTTAGCTGAGACACGTTGGCTGCCCGAGGAGATGAGTGGACTCCTTGATACACAGACCAGACTGGGCAAAGGAAGAGACGGAGGCCAGGAGAGGACCCTGGGACGTAATTGGTTTGGTTCTGGCTAAACTTTACGTGTGGCTGTTCCCAGGAAAGTACCTGAAATTCAGTGGATGAGTGGTGTTTCTGCCATGTGTAGCTATGCCTTTGAGATGGGATTCATCTAGAACTACTTACTTTCTCCCAGTACTCATCTGAAACGCCCTCAGCTACAGATCATGGCATCGAGTTCACACAGGATTTTTGCACCTTCATCTGAGCCTAAGCAATCTGTACATGATGAAATACAACTTATGTAACTATGCAAAGGGTTCAAACACTTTTGTATTTAGGCTCTGTGAAGGTGTTACATTATTTGATGGTTGCGTATACGCCTAGGAATGTTGCTGAGCACAGACTTCCTATTTTAAGAGATGGGGGCTGAGGTATAGCAAATAATTCTCATCTCACACTTCCTAAATCCCCACTGGAACCAGGTGGGGTTTATGAGATACGACAAAAACTGGCTCTGGGCATAGATGGAAAGAAATGGGGGAGGGAGACAGAGTTGCTGATGGGGGGATCATGTTCTGTAAAGCGCTGCTTTCAAGGGACAAGAGTATTTTAGCGGAATACCATAATGAAGAGAATTAAGAGGGCAAGACCATTTCCTCCCAACATTCAACATAATACCCAGGAAAATTGAGCATTAGTTCCATACAATCCTACCCTTCTTAATGTCTGATTAGCGGTGTGGGGGTGAAATATCAGAGAGAGAGAGAAGCACTCTGGAAAGGTGTTGTTGTTGTTGTTGTTAAATTCAGCAGTTGCTTGCAAGACCTATTTTGTCTTTTGCCACACAAGCCATGTTCTGTGGGAAAACAAAATGCACAAGGCATTGCAGTGCTACAGCTCAGTCACTGTCATTCCCTGTGACTAAAGAATGTGACCTCTTGACCTGGGTGGATATGGCAAACCATGTTCCATGAGCACATTTGAATATTTATACAAATTAGCCTCATGTGTTCCCTTCCTTTTCGAAATCTTTTTCCACAAGTTCATTCGTAGGGCTGTTCCCAAAACCAGTATATTTTTAAATGGTCATCAGAGAGCATTAGTGGAAAATTAATTTTGAGTTCTTAAACAAATATTTATATTAAAGCATACTACAATAATGATCCTGGGCTCTAGCCAGGAATTAAAGCTCTGTTGATCTAACCACTCCACATAAATAACTATTAAGATGATTATATACTCTGCCGGACCTATCAAGTTTCTTTACTCCTCTGAATGCAGTGTGCACAAAGTGCAGAATTTCCCAAATTCCTTGAATAGATGAAGTTGAACAAAACAAAATGCACAATGCAAGACTACTGTTGACTACAAGTGCACAACCAGGAAAACTTACTAATGAGATATCTCTATCCCAACATACACAATCCTTTACAGTTACTGTTCATGTTTCCTAGAAGCATTCAGATTGAAGGGCATTCAGATTTAAGTGAGTTCAGATGCCTCCATTTTAGATGTAAAAGAGAAGGATAAAGAAACAGCAGAGTTCATGAAGTAAACTCTTATGCAGAGCCAGCCCATGGTATACCCTATGGAGGCGAAGAAACCCAGAGCATTTATTCATTTATAGTTTTCTGACCACCCAAAGCAGAGATCATGTACTCACAGGACAAATGCTTGAGAACGGAGTAGAAACTGTAAAGAATGGCTTCAGTTTTTCAGTACAACTGGCCATCTTGACTTTACTGCATAGGGCTATTCTACCATGACATGCAACTTAACGCAAAACAGCTCATTTTGGTTTCATTTAGACCCAGGAAGTCACAGAATTCATCATATGAGAAAACTTATTTTGTTATTGCAGATATTCATATTGCTGAATGATAGATCTAATATTCTGAGACAATGATTCATAAATATCAACTAATAATCACATGCCTTATGTACTTTCAGAAGAAAAGATGAGATCTATTAATAGGAAAAGGGGTGATTCTAAATCTGAAGACAAAAATAATTGGTTCTGATGCAGTCATTATCCTGCTAGATGTGCTAGGCTGTAAAGAGCAGATTGCATGATGCCACCTTGAAAGTTACATAGGACAAATCCAGGAGAATGCAAAACAAAATGAGAAGAGACAGATGTTAACTTACAAAGAAACTTTGTGACATTGCCAAGGCAGTAAGAACAGGAAGGTAGAAACATCCCATTTTCATTTAGGATGCATTTGCAGACATGATTGGCCAGATTAGTCAAACCAGGTAAGGAAAAAGGAAATTACAGCATCTTATCCCATGCCGATTCTGTTGGACTAAGCCAGATTCATACCGGAGGGGGCATATGGGGATAGTACTGCTGTGTTCCCTTTGGATTTTTGACCACAGAGATCAGCATTAGGTAGTACAGTTTCCAAGTTCATAGTGGCACACACTAACAATATGACTTAGCTTTCAGATAGACTGAGGTCCTTCAAGACCCAGTGAGGTTTATGGTAGCTACACTTATATGGATCCTATGTACAACAAGTTTTTATATAGGTGCTTCCATATGCATACTATTACTGCTAATTACGATCTACTAGGGTGGTGTTTCTGTAAGAATAGTCCTTCAACTAGCTTTTGCCCAGGAACGCTAGTTTATATAATTTATTCCGAATAATATTTTTGTTCCCACTCTGACAACAGAATGAGATTACATACGCTCCCCTCACAGTATGTGTTGGATGGAAAGGCTACTCAGCAATGTACAGTGCCCACTGAAGTTTTCAGGAGCTCTTCCACTGACTTCACTAGCCTTTTCCAAGCCACTGAGGTACCATGATAGCACGTTGCAATGCAATAGCTGTTCTTCCGTAGGAAGAAATGAATCATCATCTATTCTTGATCATAAACCTGTAAGAGGACAAACTACAACTTGTTTAAAAGGTCAGGACAGACAAATGTCACTGAGAGTTTTGCTATTAACCTTCAGTGTCAGTAAAACTTGCTTCAACCCAAGTGATTATTCAGTATTTATAATACAGATACATCTTCAAGAACTACTGGCTTGTTGCTGCATAAAATCAGGAAGATATGATGGTGTATACTATACTAAATATAGTGGAGGTCTGCTAATGCCCAGTGCTCTGAAAGAGAAGAGAGACGCTACCACCTAGCAGTCTGGAAGAGGACTCAAGAAGGCAGTTGAGGGAAGATACTGCTGATGAATGAAGGTCCTGTATATGTACACTCCATTCATCAACATAACCAGTACAGTTCGTGTACAGGATTTTCTTCTACCATTATTGCAGACTCTTACACATAGTGTGGCATATCAGTGCTCCACACAATACTGGCTTTTCTGAAGCTCGGTCTTTCCCATTGCACATCCCCCTGAGCCAACAAGCAAGGCTGCTAGAACAAGGCAGTGTCAATTCAGCAGAAGCCGGGACTGTGCCTGCATTTTGTGTGTGATAAAAACCTCTGCTGGAAGCAAGACTAAGGTGGCCATTGCTGTGGTGGTAAGAACTAAATATGACTAAGGAAGCGTTGCTCCCTAACAAAGGTCAAACAAGAACATGCATTCATAAAGGTCTACCAAACCTACCACTACTATAAAAGAAGCCTTCAGAGACTTAATTTCCCTAAATGCTTTACAGTGACAGCAATGCCATATATGTCTTCAAAGACAGAGTACCGATTGTAATGGTCATTTGTTTTATTTTCTCCAGTTTCGACTCAACCTAGAGATGGACCCAAAATTCATTTTCCACAAACAACTTTACCCATAGCACTGTCTCCACTGCGTGAATCAAAAACCCTGAAAACAACTGAACATTGTTATTTGTTGTTAGAGCTAGTTTTCAGCAGCTTTTCCTGATCTAGTAATCAAAAGCAAGGACAGTGACCAGACCAATTCAACTTTGCAAATGGTTTTCATAGCATGACTCCTTATTTTACACTAAAATGAAAGGGGTTTTGGTTCCTTCCTCCCCCCTCCTCCTTTTCAACAAGAGGAAAAGTTTTGTTTTGACAGGGAAAGGAACATCTGAAGAAGTGCCTGATAATAATGGCCAAAGTAGAAATTTAAGACATGCACATATTGCAGACTTCTAGCCAAAAAACATGTTATGGAGGATTTATATTGTGTAAGTAGGTTTACAGCACATCCCAGTTTCCAGAGGAATAAATCATTTTTGCTTGAGTTCTAACTACACGCAGCTAATAAGTACAAAGAGCTACACATTTTCTGCTTCATTGATATATCATCCAATCTCAGGTTGAAAGTTCCGATTCTACTTCATTTTCATGCAAGCATGTGGATTTGGGAGAACAGAGGAACCTGTTCCATCTCCCTTGCTGCTCCTCTGTTTTAAGTAGGTGACAGCATTTTTTTGGTTATGATTTCATTGCAAAAAAAAATTGACATCTATTTGTCTAAGATTAAGCGTGCATCTGCCTGTTTATATTATACATAAAGCTATGCTACAACTAACTAGAATCATATATCTGTCAATTAATAACACAGCCCTTTCTCAGTCAAAATTCCCCTTGAGAAAAAAAAAAAAGAATTTGCCTCTAAAAAGGCTGCAGGATCAGTAAATCTAAGATAAATTTGACAACAGGATGGTTTTACTTGTAAAGAAATTCAAAGTAAATGAGCTCAGTTCATAATGTGCTCTAACAGTGAAGAAAAAAACATGCTTTCCATGCTGCCCAAATGGTTGGCATAATTTTGCTTGCTTTCCTTTCCTGTTAACTTCAGGATGCAAATGGCTTTGCTGTCAGTGTACATTTGTGCCCACTAATTCAAGACACTATAACAAGCCAAAATATTTATTTCTTTTTTCCAGTCTTTAATTTGTATTTTATCATATTGGGAACATCATCGACTGATTTCATTTACTGTAACATTATGCAAACAACCATTATGGGAAAGTCACCTCTCTGTAGTAGGAAAACTAAGCATAAAGAAGACTCCTAATGTTTAGGATGTGTTGCCTCAGAGGGCCCAAAGATTCTGTTCAGACCAACACAAAGGCCAAAATGTATACCCAAAACAATTGCTCAGAAATCTCATCTCAGAAAACCCTTGGCTTTTCAGAGAAGAGACTTACATTCTTCCTGCTTTTCACTAGAGAAGACAGGCTACCAGAACATATTTTCTTTTGATTAGAACTGGACGATCAAACAGAAGAAAATAGCATATTTATATAGCTCAATCCTCGCCCTGTTCATGAATGTCTACAAACTGATGTTGCGTCATACTCAGCTGAGTCTATAATTAAAGCTGATCAAAATGTTTTCCTTTCAAAAATGTTTCTGATGGTAATTGGATTTTAATCAAGTGATCATTTGTATGTAAAGTGTTTCTGCCTCCTATAGGAAATAAAATTAGATCTCAACTAAATAACAATTGTTTTCACTGAAAATTCAGTTTGATTTTTTCTTTCTTTCTTTGAAAAAACAAACAAACAAAAAAACATTTTCCAATTAGAATTGATTGTGTCATTTAGGGGGCAGAAATTGGTTCCTGCCTGCCGCTTTGTTAGAGGCCAAAAAAGCAATGAATCACCTCTTAGAACAGCAGAGTATGCATCCGGATTCACCCAACCATGTGGAACGCTGAAGTTAGGAGCCTATTTGCCATACAGTCCCTCCCTGTGAGCTGCTCCATCCATTGCCTCTCTCTATCAACTCTCCAAGGAGCTCTGTGCAAGTGGCTTCTAACCTTGGTAGCTCATTTATTGGCCTAAAATTAGGTGGGATGAATGAGACCACAAAAACCATGTTTATGAGCACGTCCTTGTAATTAGTTTACTTTTGCTCACCTTCCCCATTTACATTGCAACTGCTCATAATATTTAACCTAATTGCTTGTGTTCTTTTCTCACATACCAAACACTGTCTTGTTCTAGCCTCATTTGTATCTGCACTCACTTCTACAGAGTCCTTTGGTTTACCACAGTAAAAGCTCAGAATCAAGCCTCTACTTAAATACACAATTTGAACATATAAAGGACATAATCCCACTGAAGCCCTTCCAGTTTTTCAAACACATGCTAGAGATAAGAGAAAAAACAAGGCTGATGCTGTCTGACATCTGATTGTCATTACAGCAAAAAAAGATTTTGACTCAATTTGGCTCAATATTCTCCATCAAGAAATATAGTCTACTCTTACCGTTCTCACCAGATGTCTTGTCTTTTCCATTTGTAGCTCCAGTTCCTTGTCTCTGGTAGAGGGAAAAAAAAAAAAGTGGTTAGAACAAACTTGGATGTGCATTTTCCCCTTGGAATTACTATCAGTTACAGCCTGATTTCTCTTCAATACCTTGGAGAGTCATTCACCCTCATGCAATGGTGCTTTCAAAAACTACCAGCCAGAACAGGATTGCTTGGTACCATCTAGGCACAGCTGTATAACTATGCATGCAATTGTACCCAATTATCACCTGTTAATGATGGGGTATGTGTAGTCATGTGCAAGGGTATGAGCTACAGTAGGACATTCCCACGAGTCTTCTGACCTGACCTTGGCCAGAAGAGTTGCGTTTCCATTTTGTCCACAAGCAGAGATGGAACTCCCCACCTGAATTCACCAGGTCTAAGGAACAGCCTCATGACTTTCCATGAAACAAACCGTGATTTAAGTCTCTTTACTAAGTGACGTGTGGCAAACACCAGTGCAGCCCAAACAGATATTCACAGTGGCAAAGCCGTATTAGTGCGGTTACTCTTACACAACTTATTGCTTAGGAATGGCTATTCAACAAAAATTATGCTGCATTCCCCACAGACAGCATCTCACAGGTGGAATTAAGGTAATTTAGCAAACTAGTATGGCAAAATTTGCATTCCTTATGCAAAATTATTCATACTTGGGTGTATTACAGAAACAGGTTAAAGCATCCATCCTCTAGGGCTGTCCATGTGAAAAAAAAAGGGATTAAATTCACAGTAAATAAATTCAGCTGCATTCAGAGGCAGCATATCTGCATGTATCAGGAAAGTTCACAACTGCAGCAGCACTGCAAACCAAATGGTTTGTGCCAAAATATGGATGGTCATATTCATTCTCTTATGAAAAATCATACAGGCATACTTATCCTCGGGTATTTACTCTAGAATAGCTGATTGAAACCTCCTCTACTGATGTGGTTTCTGTCCTTCATCTCCCACAGAGGTTGCATTTTCAGGGTATTCTCTGTATACGGAGCTAATCATGGCATAAATACAAAACCTTCATGTCTACTCTTAGCTGTTATTTAGAAAGCCAAAGGGAGAAAGAAAAAGTTCTTGCTATCCTCCTGAGGGGTTTGAAAAGAGCTACAGATGGTCTATCGTGCATCCACGTGCCCATGGTGGGGTTTCTCGTCTTCCTCCCTGTGGCAGACTTCAGCGCATGTCTCTGCTCCACTGCCTCTGCCTCAAATCTCACACTCCGTGCAATGAGACAGAATCCCTACAGAAAACAACTCTGAGTCCATAACCGCAGCTACTGCCTCCCCATGCAATGGAAATATATTTTTGTTTCTCCCTGGAGCCCCAGAGCCTAAGACAGCAGAGAAATCTTGGCCAATAATGCCAACGAATGGGATCCTAAAGGGATAAACATTTTTTTATAAAGGTAGAAGTTAACAACAGCCAGAAGTCAATAAATTCACCCCCCCAAAAAAACAGTTTTGCTAAAGACGTTAACATTTATGCCTTTATTTAAAGTTTGGTTAATATTTCAATCTTTCAATTTCAATCTGTATTTGAAACAGGATTTCATCAGTGTGAATTTACTAGGACCTCCCAAAAAATAAAATACTGGATGTTTTCCATCTAGAAAATGGTAACTATATTGCTTTTTTTTTTTAATTTATTTTGAAATGCTTTTTTCAGGCTGTCTATCTTCCTGAGTGTTTCAGGCTGTGCTGCTTAGCTGTTATGAAGGCTTCTCTTTCCTCCCTAGGCTATACCTGTCAGGGTTGCTCTGCTGTTATGGAGTGCTGGAACACGGATGCACGCATTTCGTGTCTCAGGATTTCCCCTCTGGGAGAGGGGAACGTTCTCATAAAGAAAACAAATGAAATCTCAGCTTCGGTCAATAAAGACTTTTTCTGTTCATGAGGTCAATATTGTTTCGTAAGTTTGAAATCAGTCTAAATACACTACAGTCCTTTGTTTGGAGACCACTGGACATACAGAGAATGAAGCCTGAAAGTCTGTTGAACAAGCTTCTGATAGCCTTTCCGTCTCTGCTGCATACATGTTTTCATCTACAAGCACTGTGCTGTCTTCAAGTGAGTGCAATGGATTTGAAAGCGAGAATCGGTTTCTTGTTAACAAGGCATTGCAACTGTTATGAAAAAGCCATATACAACATGATCGTGCACCTGCAAAGCCTTTAGCCTTTTATTTCAATACATTTAGTGGACCTATTTTTTAAAAAACAATTTCAAGATGCTGATATTATTAGCACCTGGAGCCTCTTGCTGCTTTCATCACCGTTTATGATGCTAGCACAGGCTGCAAAACAAGGCTTGGCTTTTTAATGTCATTCAAAGCACAGGAGGACTGAACGTGAGGAGGAGTTACTGGCGGTATTTTCAAGAAGCAATGGATGAAAACCCTTTGAAAGCTGGTATAACAGATACTGTCCTCAGACCCAACAGATCAAATTAAAAACATTGAAATACAAGGGGTTTGTTTTTAAACAGGCAATCCGCAAGCTGTAGAGCATATTTTAAAAGCTAAAAGCAATGTAATTCTTCTGTTTCCTATAACTTGTAGCCAGCAGAGATTCTCTGAGGCAAGCACTAGGACAGAAGCATGGAATAAACTGTCCATTAGGTATCGAAGAAGAAACATCAGAGCCAAAACGAACATGAGTGCAAAAACATAATGATTATCCAGTAAAACAGGATAAACAATTTTGTTGCTATGTTGCGTAGGAGGAAACATAGTTTATGACTGCTTGGGGCTATATTAATTTTTAACTCAGTGGTTTTGCAGAACATCAAAGGCACATTGTTGAAAATGTCTCCAAAATCAAAGTCACTCCCAATTTGTCAGAAAAGGAAGGAAAAAGGGCTCCTGCCGTATGCCAAAAACCACGTTAAGAGAAGAACAGGTTTACTTTCCTGATAAATTTTCAATGCTATACACGACAGCTAGTCAATGTGGTATAAAAACTACACAAAATTAGTCCTCTAGGTGTACAAACTAAAGTCAAAAGTGAGTTTTCAGCCAGGAGGACTTTTCAATAAGAAAGTTAAATTACTGCAGTAAGGTTTTCTATTCATTCTTCTAAACCACCCTGCACTCCCAAGCCTAATTTTTGCCTTTTTTCATTCCCTTCTTGTCTTGAAATTTCCTGACTTTTACAGTTAGGCTTCCAAGTAGCACCTCAGTGTTAGGGATTGTATCCAGGCGTTGATTACAAACTTTCTT
Organism: Anseranas semipalmata; assembly: GCA_013399115.1. Lineage (NCBI taxonomy): Eukaryota > Metazoa > Chordata > Aves > Anseriformes > Anseranatidae > Anseranas > Anseranas semipalmata. The sequence continues at coordinate 159,420 of VXAA01004775.1, read as the reverse complement.
GGGGGAGAGCGACTGTTTGGTTTGCGATGAGCTACAGAAAGCCCAAGATCAGGGAGGTGAAACTGCCAGAAAGCTCTGACAAATGGTCCTTACAGTAATAACTTTATTCTGCTTCTCCATCCGAGTGCAGGGCCAATAAGGTATGGTATGCTGTATGCCAGTAAAGCAGTGGCTGCAGATTTTCAGAAGTATTTTGTTTCTACATTAAAGTAAAAAGAGCATGCAAGGGTAAAATTAAAGACTAAAAACAGTGGAAAGTTTTTGTAAAGTTAATATCAGAAACGGACAGTGTAGCCTTGACTCAGGATAAGAAAAAAATAATTTCACTGACATATGAAATATGTTATTAGGATGTTCTGTTCTCATTGACTAGAGGAACAGCAGTGGAATCTATGCACATCCTAAGCTTTACCTAAGCCTCATTTTGCTACCAGGTCCATCTCTAATACAAAAGGCATTAGGTGTGTGACAGAAGGAAATACATGTTGGTGCAATACAGCACAAAAACACGTGTCATGGGTCAGCCAGCAAGGAAGAATTTAATCTGCACTACCATCACTGCCATCTGTTCTCCATACAGAATTCTCTGCAAAATATATAAATTGTGTCCAAACGATCTCATCAGCATCTTTTTTCACAGCCTTCTGCTTTAATTAATGAGTTCAGCTGCTTTAGCATCAGAATGAAAAAGTACTGAAAAATACATTATAGAAAATTTATAAAGTTTTTAACTTCTCTGCAGATAAAAATGTCATGATAAGTATCTGCTTGAGGACTCTCCATGTTTTCCAGCAAAGTACAGCTTCTAATTTTCCTAGTCTGCAGCAGAATGATCAGGACATAACAGCAATTGATACCTGCTGTTTTTCAGGACTAAATACTTCCTGGTCAGTACCTTGAATTAGTACAATTAGTGTGGACTTCATCCTGGAATGAAGGAGGAAACAAAGTTCTTTCAAACTCTAGCAAAGAACTACTGTATGTCAGAAACTAGATGGAGACCCAAAATTTAAGCAGGGGCAAGAAGCAAGCAGTTATGACCTGGAACACTCTGTGGAATTTGGAATTAATATAATTAATTAGGTTAAATTCTTCTTTACTGGAGATTTCTGGTTTGCTGTGTCCAACAACCTTTTCAAGGTCATATACTGGCTTGAAACCATAGCACTCAGCATTTGCGCATTTAGGTGTGAAAAACATTACTTTTTGCCGCTCTTAACCACAACTCAGTAAATAATTTAGTAATAAGGACAAAGGATATTACTACGCTTAAGATAAAAAGTTAATAATAGGAAAAATGATGCTTCTGTGACAGCAAGATTTCTGTTTACCAAAGCTGCCAAGGGATACCTGGGCTCTAAATAATGGGACCCAAATTGTAGTGCCTTTTTTTTTTTGGTGGGGGTGGGGGAATTGTATATCAAAAAGCATGAAGATGAACAACTGGGAGCAATACATGGTGTATTACTGGAGAGCCATGCATAAACTCTACCGTCACACTCATTCTCTCCAATCGTAAGCCTCCAAAAATAGTCAGTGGTATACCCAGATGGTAAATCCCAAGCAAACTTCTGTGGCAATAGAGGTTCATTCACATCTGTAACAGCTAGTCACCTAAAAACACTTACAAGCAGAACTGAAGTCCCAGAGAAGCTTGAATATCATTATGAAAACTGTATCAGAAGTTAAGTGAACTCTTCTCACTGGTCTGTTTGTGACACCCTTACCAGTTTCTCCCACTGTTTTTCCCCACTACAGACCTTGTACTGAATACTTATGAGATGAAAGAGTGCTTCAAAGCCCACATTTAAGGTAACAACACCGAGTATAGAACATCTAGCCAATATTTTGTCCGAATGATGGGTGAGTCTGATGTGTCTGTTGACTTCTTACACATCTTTGCAAGAAATCACAGATCATATCTTTTGTGCACCTGACAGAAAGGAAAAACACTTATCAACATATGCTTCAGTACAGAGCGGTCCCCTCCTTTTGATGACCAACAGTTTCTGGTAGAAGTGACTTTCTGGAGACTACCACTTTTTCCTGGCTGCTCTCACCCTAGGATCTCAGGTCCTTGTGCAAGAGCAGAAGCCCATACAGCGCTCTCTCCACGTGTCCCTTTACACCATGGGAACTCTCTACGGGCAGTTTTCTGGCTCTTGTGTTGCCAGGGCAGCATAATATTGCCAGAGCAAGAGTGCCAGAATCCATCTTTCGATACTGGCTGTCAAAATGAAATGATCCCTGGCACTCTGACTATTTCTGTAATTATCTTCATGGGTCAAGCAGTATTGTACTTGACTAGCTCTTGATTGTCCTTAATTTTATTAAGGATCTCCAATAGCTATCTTTATAAATTAAAACCCCACAAGTGGGCCAAGATGAACTGATGTGATTTAAACTGTGGTGGCTAAAATTGGCATTTGAGCAGCACTGGTTTTCTATGACTTTTGTAGTCACCGAAGACACATGAGCATGCACACATGCACGCACACTGACGTCCTAGTAACCAAGAAAATATTTCTCAGAAATTAACAACACAGCTGTGGCTAACTAGAGATGATTTTCCTTTTAGACACCGTGGTTCCGTGCCTGGCTCCTGCTATTGCAGTGGTCTGGGCAAGGCGCAATCTCCTGATCTCCTTTTAATTCCCCAGAGGCACACCTAGCTCCACCAGATGGCAAGAAGTCACAACTTGGTGGAACCAGCTGCCAAAGTGCTGCCTCTCCAGCCATTTACCTGAGCAATTTCCTTCCGTCCTTCTATAAAGGACACAACCTGGACCTCAGCATTCACATCCTTGCACCTTTTAGTCATTTACACTGGTTGAAAGTAAGTCTCAAACACTACTGCCAGACACAGAAGGAAAGGCCATATTCAAAGTACAGATGTCCATCCAAGTTGCAGCCTGTTTGAAAAGCTTTCCAGGGTGACGGATTGTGTACAGGCTGCTGCTGCATTTCCCTGGGAAGGGGGAGATGCAGGTTTAAGGACTGCCTGCTGGGGTGACCCCAGAGCTACACGGGGCAGCACAGGAAGGCGCGCTGGTGGAAGGCCCTGGCCCTCTTCTTGAACCACTAGATGGCCAGGCACGGAAAAGCAACGGGAACTGAAGGAGCAGCACTGAAGCTGGGGCTTCTCTTGGGGCTGCAGCGACAGGGTTGCAGTCCCAGCTCCTGGGCGTTGTTTGCAACCTAGTCATTGTCTATGTAAAACATGTTATTTATGCATCTACATAAAATGCGTAGTTCACCCAACGGATGGAGTGCCTTAATCGCAGGGGCGTTAGCAGGGTTAAAGCATTTGCCTCAATTTACGAGGTGTGGTTTGTTCACTTTTGGCCAGACAGAGCCTTTTGGCTTGAGAAAAGTCCTCAGAAAGGTACTTCTAAGCATACATGGAAAGCAGAGTGCGAGCACCCAGCACACAAAGAGGGAGGCAGCTAATGAGAACGGGCAGAGAGAATCGCTGCCTGGGATGCAGGACCCACTTACAGTACTGTATTTATAGCTTCTAATAGCACGGAGGAGAACTTCCGCTGTGCCCCACTTTCACCAACGCTGTGCTGCAATTTGTAAATCAACACAGTGAGAACCTGCTGATTTTGTATTCAAATTCAATATAATGTTCTAAACAGAATATTTACACCAACACCAAATGTAATCAACATAATTAGCACAAACAGTAGCTTGCTTAATATTTAGGTTATTAGCATATTTTGAATTAAAACATTATTCAGCAGATATTTCTCCGAAGACATTGTAATCACTTTTTTTTTTTTTTTTCTGAGGCAGGGATTAATGGAATCTTTGAAGTTAATTTTGAAAGCAGCTGCAAGAATGTATTTCCCAAATCCTGTTAATTACCGTGCCAGCCATGAGAAGTAATCCCTCATTTTTCTGCAGGAAACACAGGGCTTGATCCTGCAAGGCTTATTTACAGGGGTAACTCACACGTGGACAAACACTTGTCTTTACTTCAGCAGCATTACTTGCTTAAGTAAGAGTCAGAACCTCACTGCGGTACTGTGAGACCTCTAAACTGCATGTTAGGTTTTGTTAAGCAAAGGGTAAACAGGGTAAAATTAACTACGGAATAAGCCTTCAAACAACAATTGCCAAAAAATTACCTCAGCTCTCATTTGGACAAGGATGATACAGCCCATACTCTAATTACACTGCAAATTGATAAAGAGGAAACATCAAGGTGACCCAAGAGGAGCATTTCAATTATATAAAAATAGATTGATTAAGCTGGGTGGTATAAATGAAAAATGACTGAGGTTTTTAAGGTGGTCTCTTCTTTTTTTCTCCTATTATTTCTTATCTATTGGTAGCATCAGATTTGGCACTGTAGTTCTAGAAAGGGCTGTTCTGGGCAGGAAACCGGCCTTGAGAACTCCCACTTCCCAGTCTAGCCCAATTCAGCCACACCTCTCCATCCGCAGGCCTCGTTTGTCTGGACACAATTGTTTGCAAGGCCATACAGAAAACAGCAGCACTAGGATTATTGCAGTGAAAAGTAACCTTTCTGCAGAGCTGTGCTGAAAACAATCATTGAAATGATCCAGCTGAAAAAAAAAATAGGGAGTTTAACTGTTTCTTTCGATCATTTCAGTAATGTATCATTTCAGTAATGTATCATAATGTACATCTCTGATCCACAGCTGTTATCAGTCCAACAGAACAGGCAACAGACTGCAACATGGGGAGGAAGCACCACAATTTGCTTCTGGGAACTGAAAATCTGAGCTGGTCAGTGCTTCGTTCTGAGTACCAAAACATACCTTGCTTTGAAGCATTCAAGAAACATTTTTTTTTTTTTTGTATTCCTCTAAAGCACAGTGGGAATCACTTATAATGTCAGGCTGCCATTCCACAGGGGAACAAAGATGCAATAGTCCTAGCTCAAAAATGAGGAAGTACAGTAGAAGAAAGCAGAATTTCAGTCACGGAACTAGGGCAGCATTGGCTGGAAGGGACCTCTGGAAGTCCAACACACACCCCAAGGGGGGAATACTGCCAATTCTATGCCAAGCCAAGTCTTGCCAGCTTCCAAACACAGAGAATCCAAACCCTCTCTGGGTGATCTGTTCCAGCACTGTTGCACCACCTTCCTGGGGGAAAGCATGTCTTTACATCCCATAAGGATTTCAGCAGTTAATTTTATTCTTAGCTGGGTTTCTCCTAAAGAGCTGGACTGTAGATGAAACAAAAATTCTTGATTAAAAATATTTGGAAACCATGCTGTTCTCATCAAAATGATTTGGAGTCATTAAATTTTTTAAATTTTAAATTAAAAATTCTAATTCCCCTGATCTGAAATATTTTCTTTGCTGCGTAGATCTGTATTGGGTCTACGTGGCAAGGATTTGGTAGCAGGGGGCTGCAGGGGTGGCCTCTGTGAGCAGAGTCCAGCAGCTGCCCCATGTCAGATCAGAGCCAGCTCCAGCCGGCTCCAAAAGGGACCCGCNGGAGCCCCCGCAGGAGCAGGCCCCGGGCCGGAGCTGCAGCCCGTGGAGAGGAGCCCACGCAGGAGCAGGAGGCCTGGCGGGAGCTGCCGCCCGTGGGGGAGCCATGTTGGAGCAGTATGGTGCTGAGGGATGGACCCCGTGGTACGGACCCACATGGGAGCAGTTCTGGAAGAGCTGCAGCCTGTGAGAAGCCCACGCAGGATCAGCTCGGGAAGGACGGCATCCCGTGGGAGGGACCCCACGTGGAGCAGGGGCAGGGAGTGACCGTGAAGGAGGGGCGGAGACGCAGCGTTAGGGACTGACCACAGCCCCCGTTCCCCTTCCCCTGCGCCGCTCGGGGGGAGGATGTAGAAGAGGGTGGGTGGGGGAAGGTGTTTGTAGTTTGCTTGTAGTTTCTCACTGGTTTAGTCCACCTGTGCTAGGTAATAAATTATATTAAAATAAATCTCCCTATGCTGAGTCTGTTTTGCCTGTGACGATAATTGGTGAGTGATCTCCCTGTCCTTATCTCAACCCCTGAGCCCTTCCCATCGTATTTTCTCCCCCTTTTCCTTTGAGGAGGGGGAGTGAGAGAGCGGCTGTGGTGAGTTCAGCTGCCCAGAAGGGTAAAACCACCACAAGATCCCCAAATATTTTACCACTGATCAGCTCAACATGGATCTGTATCTCCCTGTGGTGTTGCATTACCTTCCAGAAGTCTCTGCCTTGCAATGGAGCAAACACAGAGCAACACAGGTACCTGATGGGCTACATCCATGCCGTACCCAAACAGCTCACAGACAGAGGCAGCCCAGTCACGTTCAAACAGCGTGCCTCAGTTGTAAGTCCTGGCCAGCTGTGCAGGCAGTGCAGACAGTAATGGCAGCTGACTGTGGAATTTGATTAGGAGCAAATCAGAACCTTGGGGATCTGGGAAAAGTGCTGGGATTCAGAAGGTATCCTGGGTACCCTTTAATATTAGCATCCCCGGATAGGAAGAGTGCCCTAAACAAATTAAGGGGTCAGGCTCCTTGCTCAGGCATGATGTAACTGATTATGGATGGTGGGTTTTTTTAACAAGTATTTACTTTATATTTCATTCTTCCAAACCTTTCTGAAATTCAGGGTAATTTAATTTACTGAGCTACAAGCCCAGCAGTAATTGAGTTAGAGGCTGTCTTCAAGGGACAGCTTTGTTATTAATGGCAAAAGTCTGCACTGACAAATTGCTTCATATCTGATCATATTGACTTTAACATTATTAAAACGGACTGCATCTTCCCAGACTGCAGCAGTTCTGGTGTTTCTGCTGTTGGCTTTTTTATTTCCAGCCGTACAATTCAAACCAAATTTGTTCTCACTTTCTTTCCATTTCCCTATGTATTTCAGAGGTAAACAGGTGTTACTACAGTCTTATTACAGATGTTATTACAGTCGGCTAGAACTGGCCAGCTGGGTTTTGAAAAGGTATTAATTACGGCAGTTTCAAGGTGCCATACAAAGCACCTTTCTGCCTCCACCATAGGGCTAAGCCTTCTGATTTTCAAGACAACAGCAAGAGGAAGCAGCACGGACGTTCACGCATCACTTTACTCCTCAGCCCCCCAGGCAGCCAGCGTGGTCACAGACAGCGACCGCAAGCAGCCCCAGAGCCATTTGCAGTTACGACAGCAGCTCCCGCTGGGCTGTTCCAGCAGCGGGGGAATCACTGGACTGAGAGCACGCTGCAGCCTTGGCAGCGCACCCTGCCCGGGGGCTGCACAGGGAGATGACGCAGACCTGCTATCTTTGGCTCTGTGCCGCCAGGAGATCCCTGCATGGGGAGCCCTGAATTGGCAGCCGAAGCTGCCTTGAAATTGGGCCGCGCTTGACAGAGGATTTGTCCCGCATTGTTCAAATCTGTATTGAAACCGACCCGCTGAGACTCTGGGGGAGCTGCTTTGTTCCAAGTGCAATGCAGTTCAGAACAAAGCTGCCTTGGCACTGCGAGTCTAAACAGCAGCCAAGCGATTAGAAATAACCCACCATACTAAGAAGGAAAATGGACAGGGTGATGCACAAGGTCACTTTGATTGCCACGCATCAGGGACAGGAATCATACATGCTCATGCACAAAAGCAGAAAAAAGCCAGGTCACTAGCTCCATCCAAGAGCTGGCTGAAAAATAGGGATTTCCACAAATCAGAAGCTCCCAGGACGGTGCAGCTGCTCAGTGAAATTGATGCTACTATCAGCTTCGTTGTTAATAGCAGCAGACAAATTAAGAAAACAATTTTCAGTGTAGCTGTAGGTAGTTCCCAAGATCCCTGGCCCCAGGACAGACTCAGGTTCATCTGCCCTAGGGCTAAATATTCTCCAGTTCCTGTAGTGCCCTAGCCTTCGAATGAGTCCAGGGGAAACCATAGAATCACAGAATCACAGACTGGTTTGGGTTGGAAGGGACCTTAAAGACCATCTGGTTCCAACCCCTTGCCATGGGCAGGGACACCTTCCACTAGACCAGGTTGCCCAAAGCCCCATCCAGCCTGGCCTTGAACACCTCCAGGGATGGGGCATCCACAGCTTCTCTGGGCAGCCTGTGCCAGTGCCTCACCACCCTCACAGTGAAGAATTTCTTCCTTATATTTAATCTAAATCTACCCTCTTTGAGTTTAAAGCTGTTACCCCTTGTGCTATATCATTGCACTCCCTGACAAAAAGTCCCTCCCCAGCTTTCCTGTAGGCCCTGTGTAGGTACTGGAAGGCTGCTGTAAGGTCTCCCTGGAGCCTTCTCTTCTCCAGGCCAAACAACCCCAACTCCCTCAGCCTGTCTTCACAGGAGAGGTGCTCCAGCCCTCTGATCATCCTCATGGCCCTCCTCTGGACTCACTCCAACAGGTCCACATCCTTCCTGTGCTGGGGGCCCCAGAGTTGAACACAGTGCTCCAGGTGGGGTCTCACAAGGGCAGAGCAGAGGGGGAGAATCCCCTCCCTTGCCCTGCTGGCCATGCTTCTTTTGATGCAACCCAGGACATGGTTGGCTTTCTGGGCTGCAAGCGCACATTGCTGGCTCATATCCACTTTTTCAAATCTGGCCAGACAGATTCACCAAAAGCTTCCCCACCACGTTGTTTCAAACACTCCTCCTCCACTGTACTGTGTTTTCCAATGCAAGTTCAATGAAAATTTGCATTTTCTCCACTACAAATAGTCATCAGTCACTTCGTCTTCAGTTTCCTATTATGTATCACGCTCCATTCTGCACTTTGTGCCTTACATATGAAGTGAAAGAAATATGTTACTCAGCTAGACATTTTCACCTTCCTCACACATAGACATGACAACCCATCATGCAAAAACATTAAAAAAAAAGGACCTTAACATGCTCCTCCAGAAAATAAAGCCATGAATTCATTTTATTAATATCCTAACAGACCCATCCCATGACTAGAGAGAAAACAGGTTCCTTAGAGAAGTTTCATGCAGAAAGCAGATTACAACACTCACTTAGACCCAGCTTTGTGTTGTCTGACATGCTGCAGTCTGACAAAAACATCTATTAATTTAAAAGGCTTACATGACATGACCACAAAAGATAGTGTTAGAATTCAGATTTGCAACTTCCTTTTTTTTTGCAATTTACAGTATTAATGCTAGATCCTTAGCTAAATTAGCTAAATATGTTTTTGCATTTGCAGATCCATCCCATAAGCCCAGCTCCAGCATGAAAGTGCACCAAGCTTTTAGCCAAATCAAGGAACACAAGGCAGCACTCAGAATAAAACCTCCTGAAACAATGTGAGGGTGTTCTGTAATCTTACTTGAGAGGTTCCTTCAGCTTGGCTTGGATGCTAGTGGTGTCCCATAGCTTGGGAAATGAGCTGAAGTGATAGCTAGCCACATCTGACTGGCCAATTAAAATTGGCATGAAGTTGGCCTGCCTTAGGCATTTGGCTGACCTGCTTAAACTGCAGCACGTGTGCTGGCACATGCGTTTTAAAAGTGTGCCAAGCCAACAATGTGCTTGCTCTTTTCCAGTGGTGAGTGTGTATCTGTCAGATCTGAGTGGGGTAGTGATATGCATGAAGCAGCTATGAAGCTTCATGTCTTATTTTTCCGTCATGTCATTTGCAGAAAGCTCTCTGCCTAGCCATCTCCACTTGCCTAATCTGCTCTTCCTCCTCCTTCCAGTCAAGTTAATGCTTCTGATTTGTAGCAGTTTCCATCTTCTATCTCCCTTCACCTCATATTTCACTAATACATGTTTGGAATTCAAGGAATTGGCTTTCAGTGTTGCTCAGATTTCTTTCCTGAATACCACATAGTATCTCTCAAGTTCCAATAAAAGACATTGTTCAGAGTATTTCAACTAGTGTTGAAATTGTGCTTAAAAATTCAACATGCAGAATATTCAGTATTTTAAACCAAAAATAGTTTAATCGTTGGGATTTAAAAGAGAAGCATATCTTCCACAAGGGAAAGGGAGAGAGACAGCAGTAGTCCCATTACTCGTAGCATTGGAACTAGAGAATAAAAAGCACTAGAAATCAAATGAAAGACATGCTTGTGATCTTTATAAGAATTATTTTTCTGTCTCTGTATCTCTCCCCTACTGCCCCACCCCAAATTTGGACTTGAGCACTGTCAGATGGTTTGATATTTAGCTGGGTGTTACACATTTCTGTTCATCTCAGGCCAGCTTCTCTCCTTCACCAGACCACGTTGCAGCTACCTCTCGATGTCTACACTCACCTTGTCTGATTTGGTGTTTAGTCCCTTCTAACGATAAGTCTACCTTGCACATCCAAAGCCCAGCTCCCCCAACCTCTGGTAGAAGAGGGCACCCTTTCCTCTCACCAACACAACTTCACCCTAGTGCCTACTGAGGGCTTCGCTGAAATGCGCGCAGCTTCTTTCTAGAGATGCAAATGTAAAGCCGCATGTGGGTAGTAGGAGTGGTCAGACATAGATCAGTTGAATATGTTTGGCTCAGAAACACTACTCCACCAAAGCCAAACTTTTTGTGGGAAAGTATTACCATACCCATAAAAAGATCCTCACAGATGACTGGTCTTCCTTCATATCCTGCATGTGATAAGGAAAAGTCACCAAAATCCTCAAGGAATCAAAGATGGCTTCAGATCTATTCAGCTTTGTCTCATCTACTTTGTACCCATCATACACTTGCATCAGCTTAGGAGTTTGTTATGACCTTGATAATCTTTTCCTTGAAATTTATCTTCTTCTGTAGTCAGAATGCCACCAACTACAATTTCAGTGCTTCGTAATCCCTCTAGTGTTAGATTTGTAGAGAACAAAGCACTGTCGAGGCAGCTTGATGGCAGTGGTACCTGCTGTCTTGCAAAGCTTACTTGGGATGTCTCAGGGGGTAAATGCAGATGGAAAGCATCCCCAGGCACTAGCAATAGGTACTGTCTGCTTTTCCAGTGATTTTTAAGCTGTGCAGGTCCCTAATTTCCCTGAAACTTCTCTTCCACCCCCTACAAAACTAAGGCACTTTCTATCAAACGCTGCTTCTCATGTACAAACCTACCAGTTCCTACTAGAGATGCTGATTTAACAGGAGTATTTCAGCTGTCTCACCAATTCACTTGGAAAGAACCTACTAACTCTTGCCAAGATTAACAAGCTCTAGCGTAACACTGCACTGAGAGTTGTCCTGTTTCCAGGGATAGGCTGGTCAGCATTTGCTCGGACATTTCTGAAGTGCACCTTTTCTGGGGATGACAGAATGCATCTAAAATCCCTACAAATGCATCCACATCAGTGCATACAGCTAACCAGGATCCCTGCAGATCTTCGCTCTTCTCCATTTTTACAATAGTCATGTTGTGCTGTGATCTAACACATAACCTTCCCCTGCTCAGGTGCACAGCAGTGTATGGCCTTTGAGTCAAAGCCATTATAACCTGAACATTTGGTTCCCGTTTATCTGGTTCTGCTACTGCGCTTTCCTACTCCTGCTGGCACCACCGGGCAGCTGGCTCCACAGCACGGCTAGAATCAAACCAGCCAGCCAAAGGGCAGCAAATCAGGCTGCTGACAAAACAGCTCGTACCTCCTCTCTGTCAGGCACTTGGACACCAAGACCTGTTTGTGACACTAAATATACATTTACTTGCACACGTTTTGCCATAGCTAGCACTCTCTCCACACATTAGAGAATCTGCATTCTCCCACCTGATGACCTAGCACAACCTCCTCACCAGTTTGCTGTCTCTAATCTAGGAATCTTTGAAGTCTCTGAAGTCAGAAGGACACCACCTCTAACAGCCTTTTTTCTCCCCTTTTGTTTTTATTTTCAGCTTTAACAAAAGATCACTGCCTTCATTCTGTCTAGTGTCACTGTACTTACAGTATCAGCTACACCTCTGCTCAGGGTCATGTTTCATGCACTGCATACAAAGGTGATAACATAAGAACATTCAGTGTCTGTAAAACAATACTCTTCTCTTTAAGAGGGAAGACAATTCAGCTATAACTAATATTGAAGGCACGTAGGCAGGCAATTTTCACTTCTCTGACTAAACTTGTGCTTCTTCCTCCGAGTTCCATGTTAGTGCAACAAATGAGGCCATATGCCACTTGGTATGAATCGATCAGAGGAGAAAGCACCAGCTGAAGGCCTGGCCTATGTGACACTTGCCCAGCTTCCAAAGATGGAGACTTCCCACTGAGACCAGGCTAGAGACATGGAGAGTGCAGATGAATTGTGACCCCCTCCAGACCCTGTCATTAAAAGTAAGTTTAGCAGTTGCAGCTTACTCCATGAAGATTGCCATTCATTTTCCTAACAGAGACAAGTAGCCTATATGATCTGTCTCTTGCATCTGTTTCCATAAAAGAAAAAGAATGATTGTCATTATTAAAAGTAGAGGGAGAAGTAAAGGGAAAAAGGATGTTAGTTATGGTTTTACCTGGTTTCTATTTACTTAGCATGTCTATTTTTGTTAAACCAGTGTCCAAACAACTGAGAAAAAACAGAACGCCTTTTCTTAGAAAAAGGAGACTGTTATTCATCTTCATTATTCTCTGCAAGGCGTAGGATCCTTTAAAGCGTTACATCTGATTTTAAGGCTCTGTTGCAACTGGCAGGATGAAGGAAGGCATAGCTTTCCTGCGATGCATGCAGCCTTCTCCCAGGCCTCTTCAGCCAAGTGGGTGTCTCATGATTTACATACCCAGTGCTTAGGTCTAGCCACTCTATTACAAGTTCATTCGTAGTGTAGTTACAGAGAAGAGAAAACATGTAAACAATGAGACATTTTCCAAGTCATCTCTAAGGAAAAAAAACAAGGCAGACAATAGCAAACATTGGCCTGGAAATGAAGTATTTTATTAAAGTCAATAATGAAATACCAAGCAAGCTTTGATAATAGACCACCACTGTTCCTGCTGAAGTTAGCTGCTGCCATATGACACGTCATCATGGGCATGATCCAGTCAGTGTAGAAACTGTTGGAAGATAATTCTTGTAAGCTTGCCAATATATTAGATTTACGGACATTTGACTAGAAAGTAACTTGCCTTTGCAACCTGGAACAATATTCTATTAATCTTCACACTGAAGTGCTGGATAGAGCTTTCCCATTTTAAAATGCAGCAATTTAAGTTACTAAGTTAAGGAAAATATGATATCTGAAGCATACTTCCAAAGCTAACTGTCCTTTATTAGAGCATTGTTTTAGTCTGTTGGCATTACATGACTTTACATGATTACAGAATCACAGAATCCTTTAGGTTGGAAGAGACCTTCAAGATCACCTAGTCCAACCTATGACCTAATACAAACAAGCCCTCCACTAAACCACGTCACTAAGCTCTACATCTAAATGTCTTCTAAATACCTCCAGGGATGGTGACTCGACCACTTCCCTGGGCAGCCTGTTCCAATGCCTCACAACCCTTTCAGTAAAGAAATTTTTCCTAATATCCAACCTAAACCTCCCCTGGCGCAACTTTAGCCCATTCCCCCTCATCCTATCACCTGACACGTGGGATTAATGTTTATGTCATTACAAGAAAACTAACATGATTCTTTCTAAAGAGTACATCAGCCAGCTTCACCAAATTAAGGAGATAACTTCCAACCTCACTTCTGAAGTGCTATTTTAGAAGATGCCTGATCCCACTGAATCCACACTGATGGAAGGAGTGGGCAAAGTGACAGGCAAAAACTTATTGTTCTCCCTTCTTCCTCCTCTTTTGAGCTGCAATTTAGCACCCAGCTAATAAATAGATTTGAGTTAAAATTAAAAACTGATGCTCACATGCCTTCTCTGTCCCACTCCCATCCTAAAACAGCTGCAGAATTTCCTCCTCAACCCTGCCATGTTCTTGCTGCACTTCAGATCTACACAGTTGTGTGGCTGTTGTGGCTATAACCTCAGTAGAGCTGGTAGCTTAAGTCAGGGGTCTCTGCAGTATCTGAAAAAATGGATACAGAAGGGTGTCATCATCTTCCCCACCACCAACACAGAAGCCTGGCTTGCTCAGACACTCCCAAGTACTCTGAGCACCTCAGAAGAGAGCTGTAGCTCCTTTGAACAAACATGGCATATCTTCCCCCTACAAACACCGGTTCTTTGATTTACTGCTATCAGGATTATTGGTGTTACAATCCTCACTCCAGTGTTTAAATACATCTGTTCCCAAGACATCACAAGTTTTCCACCATTTCAATGGAAGATATTAAACCAAATTGGGGAGAACAATCCATGAAGAGACCCAGTTTTTCCACTTAACTACCTGAAGCAGCTACAGTTTCAGGCAGAAACCTCCACATATGCGTACAGTTGCATTCTTGGCCACATTCCTCTCCTTCTGTAACAGCCTCTTGGCAAGAGTACTTGTCTGGAGTGATGGAAACATATCCCAGGTTCTCCCTCAACCTGGAAGGAAGCAGACACCTTATGCTGCTCTGTCAGCCTGAGGGCATGCCCACACCACCAGGCCATGTGGTATTACCATTTTTGAAGAGAGCCACAGCAGTGATTGCCTTGGTGGCAAGTGTCTCCTCCCACCCCAAGGACTGGTGAAGTGCAGATTCCTGCAGATTCCTTCTCCTGACTTATGAATTACATGTGCCCAGTTGCTTGATGTCTGTTCCAAAAGACAAATTGGAATATTCTTGCCACTCTCTGATAGCTAGGCTGCTCCTCAGACATGTAAAGCTGCTGGCTCAAACCCTGCCTTAGGTGGGCACATCAGCACCCTGGCCATCAGTACAGCGCTCCAGTCAGGTTGGGCAAGACTCTTCCAATGCAAGTTCTTCCTGTAAGTCACAGGTGCCTGGGCCATGTGTTGGTTGGTATTTTTCCTGAATGGCTCCCCTGAATTTAGGCACCTAAATTACACATGTTAAAGCTGAACTCTTCCCCTGCCCCAGCAATACCACTCTGACCCTTTAATACCAAAAGGAAACATGCATCCAACAAGGCAGTCAGTCTCCTTAGGCATATGCTTCATCCCCGACACACCAGAACAGCAGCCAGGGCCGTTAACGCCATATCACTTACGTGTGCTCCTTCCCAATTCCAGATCTGACTCCTAACAGCCAGAGTCATTCAACACAGGAGGCAAGAGTGGCAATGACTGCTGTAAAAATGTTTGTGATAAATGTAAAAACGCTTCTTGTGAACCTTCACGCCAGAGAACATTGTCACCATGACCAGACATCATACCCAGAGCATCAGATAGTTAAGTCACTGATAAGGCGATGAGATTCTTTGAGATGAATCAAGCCTATGCCACTTTTGAGTCTAGAGGCTCACTGGTGGTTGTGAATAGTGATTTGGCATTCTCCTGTGAACCCAATACCCAGGATCACTTCCCCCAGTTCATCCTAGGTGACCAGAGATCTTTAATGGAGGAAGGGCTGCATCTGTCTCCTAGATGCTCACTGACAGGAGCTGACATTTTACATCATTGCCATGCTCCCTAGGCTCATTAAAGATGAAGGAAAACACCTACAGACCTAGATAAAAGGCTCCTCGGTTATTTGAGGACAGATTTTCCAAGTTACTTCAACACCTAAAAATGCATTTCAGTACATAATGAAGTTTGAGAAGTTCCCATGCAGCTAAGTGAACAATCTCCAGCTCAAACTAAGAAGCATTTAGCACTAAACGTGTTTGGACACTTGCACAATACTACTAGGTAAACCCTCATACCTCAAGTTTCCTGTAGCTATTTACAGTGCCAGATGCTTGCCCAGCAGCCAGAACATCTTAACATATTTTCAGACAAATTTCAGCTGAAGTGAAGGTTTTTCTACAGAAAAAAGTTCTTTATCCTTCCTGAAAGAAGGAGTTAGCTGCTAGAAAATAAAAGTACTATAGTCAGATTAACTGCTGCTTCCTCTTCAGCTTTCTCCATCAGGAGACTGGTAATCACTGTCCATAAACAGAAAATAAGTTAATTTAGCTTGAGGCAGTAAAATAAGAACCCATGCAAAGTCCCAGCAAATAACTTCTGAGGGATCTGAAAGCTCTCTTCAGAGGTTTCTACAGCTGTATTTTAAGTTCCACTCAAACGCTAACAATTATTAACATAAGCAAAAAGCTTTCCATCATCTCAGCACCACTTTGAGATAATCTTGCCATGGCTCTAGAATAGCCCTTTTTAATCGCTGTCCTCAGATTTTCTGGCAGATTAGGACAAAGAAAATCAAAATATTTTTCAGTTACAGCATTACTAGTGAAATCCACCAAGACCCCCATTCAAATACAGCAAACAGATGTCTAAGGAGCTTGCTTTCGGCTAATCTTTTTTGCCTCAGTTTTTAAGCAGTCTTTGTGCTGAGGTGGTTTGGACCAGTCCAGTTGCTTTCACCTGCCCTCTGGAAGAATAGTCTTGTGAGTAACAGCTGGCAGGCAAGTAACAGCAAGGAAGCTTTTCTTCATTGGAGCTGTGGGCGATAAACGCTCCAATGGTATCTGTTGAACGGCAGTGACTGTAGGACCGAAGACACTGATTGCAATCTTAAGTGTCATATGTATGGGGATTAGTGCTGCACCAGAGAAAGGCATCATTTCTAGCTCTGAAGGTGTGCTAGAAATACTATTTTGTTAGGCACCAGGAAATACATTACGAATAGAGAACCCCTGTGCTGGTATTAGCGGTGATGTTGATGTTTATTGAGACTTACCGTGCACAAAGCAAGCAATATAATTCGAACTATGAAGGGGTAATTACTGAGCAAATTCAACTGGGCACAGGACTATAACCTAAGAGTGCCTTGCACAGTTGCAGTAAGATAACAGTATCACCCAACCATTCCTCTTCACCAGAAATTTTTTCCCCCCCAAACACTATCTTAAAGAAGTAGCCAGTGTGGGTGGCAAAAGACTACTGCATGAACTCTATCCAGTTGATTCAAATGCAGGCAGGAGCGAGGAGAGGTCACGGAAAGTGTGCTGCGTTACACCTGGACTGTCTGACCTCTGCAAGCAGCAGAAGAGCACAGTGAGGATTTCCTCTGCTTTCCCCATTTAGCCTCCAAACTAAAATGTAAGCTTCTCCTCACAAATCTCTTAACTAGAGACCGTGCTGCTACTCTGCTCTTCATCCGTCTCAGGTTTACACCTTAAGTCGCCTACCTAAAAATACACCAGAGTACAACATCTGCACAACAGCTACAGTCTGAACTTACTTGGTGTTGCTTTGTTTTCCTCATGTTGCTAAGAAAGGAATACCTATTTGTTAAAGAAGCAGCAGGCTTTCTATAACAGGAAACAGCCTCCAGAAATAGGTGCTGGGTAAGGTGTAATCACCAATATCTCTACTGATCCCCAAAGAAAGGTGCACTAGAGAATTTGGGATTCTGCCTGGCATTCAATCAACTAACTGTCAAGTAGTCATCCTGCCTGAGTACACTTTTAAGAAAAAATACTAGTTAGTCCCAAGAATGTTTCCACTGAAAAAAGCATGACATTTTTCAGCTTATTTATTTACAAGCATACAGTGATCCTTTCATGCTTGGCACTGTTTGCATTTTTTGTCCTTAATTATAATCCTTCCCAGGACTACGTTTATGAAGTTTGCATCAGCATCTGACTACAAACAGGGCATTTTTCTCCACAAGTTCCAGCACCCAACTTTCACACAACTTATTATATATCCCATTTCTGTGCAGAGCAAAGCATTAAATACGTTTTTAAGCTAAGTGTTTGTTAAACTAGCGATCCTCCACTGGTGCACATGGCCCTTCAAAGCATGAAGCACTGCCACGGTCTGTGCTTTGAAGGAGCACACGCACCTGCGGAGATTCACCAAAAGGCAGAGTTTCACAGAGCTATGCATTTCAGACCCCATGCCCAGCAAACAGCCACATCCCAGCTCCACAGGGAAGCACAGCGGAGTCACGTCGGCTTTTCGGTTCCTTCCCGCCCACCCCAACGGCCGCCCCCAACGGCCCCCGGCGCGCGCCCCAACGGCCGCTCACCCACCTCGCTCATCTCG
>VXAA01004775.1:78720-141262 GCA_013399115.1 Anseranas semipalmata | reverse complement strand
TCAGGGCCCGTTTTGTCACACCCAGCGTTGTCCTTGCTTGCGGCTGAGCTCACTCAGCCACAATCCGAGTCTCGCTGCCATTTCTGTTAAAACATACAGTATTACTTCATCAGGCTGCTTGCCAAAAAAAAAGATGGAAAAGAGTGCTTTTGATAATTTTTGCGAAAAATAATTAAAGCAAAACTTTGGAGATTATGCAGTTCTACTCCAGAATCCATCTTTTGATGGAGCACAATTACTATATTTGGCAATACACGTTCAGATGCTCTGACTCATGTATCTGTGAAGAAATATAGATTCAATTTGCTCTGGGAATGCACTCAACTCCCTCAAATTTCTCTAGAATCGATTAAAAAAAAAAAAAAAAGTTAAAGCAGCATTTTGGAGAGCCCACGATTGCCGACCTTTGCACGCCCAGGGCTCTACCTGCAGCAGCCTCCTCATTGCAACCCATATCCAGGGCCGGCCTCGATGGAGGCAGCAGAGGAAACATGGTGAGGCCTTTTTGGAGGCCACCTTTGCCTTTCACCACGTTCCGTGAGGAGCACCATTCACATCCATTCGCTTGGACTAATAAATGTCATACTGTACCAACTCAGAAACTTGCTGCCCTGACTTCTGGGCAGGAATTACATGCTAAATTGTGATTTATCCTTGCTTGGGAGAAACTTACTAGCTCCCAGCAAGGTAAAAGCCACTGTAGCTCTTCTCAGTCACAGAGGTGATTCCTAATCTCAGGCAGCCATCAGGGCTGTTGCGGTCTTGATTTTCAGTGAGGTTACTTGGGAACCCAGTCTTGCGGGAAAGCAGAGGGGTAGGCAGCATTACACCAACCCCTGCAGCACTGATCGGGCAGCAGGACGAGAGCTTTCTCTTGCCCTGTTAAATGCAGTGGCACGTTTGCGGTTTGTGTAGTTACTCGACAGGTATTTGATCTTCTTTAACCTGAGCCAGTGCTGTGTTTGCAGCTATGCATGTTCTTTAAAAGAACAGTTCACAGCATGAGGTGTTTGGAGAAGAATCACCTCATCAAATGCATGGATGAATCCTGCCATTTGCAACCGGGGATCACAATGCTACAGGGACTCCTTTTTTATTTTTGTAATTTTTTTTTTTTTTTGAGGCTTTCCCGGGATACTGTCTGTAGCAAATGAGGAGGAAGACCCTGTTTAGAATATCATCTTCAGACTTCTTTTATTATATTAATATTACCAGGACCTCCACTGGCATCTAGCATTTTACAAAATCGACGTTAATTGTCCTGGGTCTTGTAGCGATTGGACCAAGTGGGCAATAAGCATGATAAGAGTTCATTGCATGAGTAGCAGTTTGTTCTGTGGCTTCAGAAGTGTCAGTACGGTGTGAGGACCCAGAGCAGAAATGATGAAGTTCAGCCCCTGAAGCAGCTTTGTATTATGTGACAACATTTGCCAGTGAAAAGTAATCGTTGGCGCATTGCATTAGTATTTATATTCTGACTAGAGTGCCACTGGGCTGTGAGCTTATAGGTACAAGGCATAATGCTAACAAAAAATTATTAAAGGATTACTTCTGACCAAAGAGCTCACAGTATATCACGGTAGGTAATAGAGACAGCCAAGAGAAAATCTTCTCAGCTTCCACTGACACTGCTAGGAGCCCTGTTGGTTGCAGGAGAATACAGCTGAATCTGAAATCCTCTTGCTGCTTACCTTAATGGAGAAAAAAAAAAAAACACTCCAGGAGTGTGGCACAGCCTCCATTTGTATCATGCCCAAACAGAATCAGTTACTTTCTCCTCCATACATTTGCTCATCCGATCCCACGAGAACACGCCAAGGAGCTGTATGACGATGAGGTGGGTCATATTCATAGGCCACCACGTGTCCTCCCCAGGCACAGCCACTGGTTGCCACTGGTAGGCACACCACTACCTGGTGACAGGTAGTCCATGTTCATTTTG
Organism: Anseranas semipalmata; assembly: GCA_013399115.1. Lineage (NCBI taxonomy): Eukaryota > Metazoa > Chordata > Aves > Anseriformes > Anseranatidae > Anseranas > Anseranas semipalmata. The sequence goes on along the minus strand of VXAA01004775.1, from coordinate 139,320 downwards.
TAACTGTATGTATAATGTGTGCAGGTGAAATACGACATAAACATTTAATTTCTGTCCGAGAGCTGGTCTCTCCATCATCAAAATAAATGTGTCAAATTCCAGCAGAAAATCCCATGGTAATAATTCAGGCTATATACCACTGTGCACAGAGAAGGCTCTTTGCACCAGATTCAGCGGGGGAACACGCAGTGTTTTATTTTCTGACCCGTGCGGAGGAGTTTACAGCCTCTAAGGGGGGCACTCTGCAGAGCACCCTGAGCTGCACCCGGGGAAGCCAAGGTCCCAGTTCAGGGCCTGAGGGCAGGGTCGATGTGAGCATGAGCTGGCGTTTTGAGGGAAGAGCTGCCTAGACTGGCTAGTGGGAGCCGTGGAGGAGGGTGGAAGCCCCTCGCTTCTCAGGGCGCTGCGTTAAATTGCAGTTCATAGCAAGCTGCGAGTTTGCTCTGCGAATACAGCACTAGAGCAGTGATGCTGATGGCAATGTCCTCCACGCAGTAACTCCCTGCTTCGGGGGCAGCTTGCGTACACTGCAGCACGCAGTCTCAGTATACGGTGCACAAGCTGCCCTCCCGGGTGAGCACAGGACTCCCCTTTCCCAAGTGACAGCCCCTGCCCCACAGAGAGGCTTCTGTTCTCTCTCAAGTCTTGTTCCCTGCCCTCCGGATTTGCTTATCATACCCTGGAGGAAACTTCCACAGCCAGGTAAAGCAATCCAGATATAAACTGGGGGTTGAAATGCTGCATACCTCTCCTAGTTCTTAGTGTGGTGCCACTGAACTCCATAGCTCCTGGACATACACACACAAACACACAGATCCATCCCAGTCTTGGCTGTGACCTTAGTTCTGACATTTTCGTTTATAAGCCAGCTTAGTTTGACATACCTTGTGTTCTGGAAACGCAGCAGCAAGTTGAACTTTTCAGAAGGACCTTAGAATAAAGGTAGCCCTAATATTTGTTCCTTTTGTGTTCTGTCATCTATCTGATGGCACCAGGTTTTAGTTTTGAGGGTTTTTTAGTTTTCAGGCTTTGCTGACAGCCTTTCTAGCCTCTGGCAATACTTTACCTTAAAGGTGCCCCAAAGCTCAGCTTTTACTAAAGTGCACAGCTAAGCAGTGACACTTCTAAATAGAGAAAATGTTCTAAGCTATTCTATTTTCAAGAGCCGTTATATTCTGAAAATTGACTATTAAAATACCACCTTCTTGTTCATCATGTCTGCATTCGCTATGCATTCAATCTTGTCTGCTGGCATATGACTGCAATTTTACTGCCTCTTACTCCCACTTACCTGAAAGAATTAACGCAGAGAAGAGCATCTGAGCTGGCTTCTGAAGCAGAAATGCTCTCAGACTTCCAAGGAGTTTCACCTGTGCAAGAAGACCGAAGAGAGCTCTTCTCTGCAAGTGTGAACGAGGCCTAATTGGAGAACCGTATGTTGCATATATGTAACAAAAGAACTAATTGTACACTCAGTCTTTGTCACTGGCAATGACACATAACTGCACAGTCTTGCTTCACTTTAAACCCCACCATTGGAGGTGCCTAGGAAGTGGGGTGGACTTATTAGAAGCATGGCCAGCTGCACGATCACTCTAGAAGAGACAGTAACAGAAAATGCAGGGGAAGATAACTTCCTAGGCTGCTCTATTTTTCAGTCAAAATTTGATTCAAATCAAATCAAACCCCCAAAAATCAAGATGAAAGTATGACTGTGCTTTGAAAGGTGTTCCATCTTCCACTGGTGCTAGAATAGATTTGAATTTTGATTGTGACTGCAGAAACTGAAGTTTCCAAGCACTGGAGATTGGTACACTGGAGTGAAACCTGTGCCTCTTTCTCTTTTTCACTCTAAGAATTTTTAAAGAGAGAGACAGAACAATTTTACACAAACTTTCAGAAAAAGAAGTCCGTGTTGCAGCTGAAATCAAGGATGCTGATTTCAAATGGGAAGGTTTTGTTTCAGAAAGATGTGTACATTTGAATACTGGAAAACAGAAGGGGATCTGGAACATGACCTTAATTACAGAGAACAAGCTGTAATTATAGGCTTTGGTCTGCTCCTTGATAGTGATAGATTTAACAAGCACAGCCCTAGACCGTGTGACTAGTCATTCATACATATCAGCTAATTTGCCCAACTAAAAGATTGAAAATGTAGAATAAAAGCAGTTTCCACAGGCTTAACTCCCATTAGTATGTTTTTTTACCTTTTAATTAAGAAACTAATGGCTGTGGGTAGTTACAGAACAAAATACCATTGCAGATCTGGGCCTTAGGGCCTTTGTTACAATCTAACCTTTGTTCCCATGCAACAGCAATGAGTCAATGGTTCCAACAAAATCTTACCACTGTCGGTGTCACAAATATAATTTCAAATATAATTTTGAAAAATTGAGTCTTTTCCCCAGAGAGTTGCATGACATGACTTACTGTACAGTATGAGTCATCTTCTAACCTAAAAAAATAATAATAATAATAAAAATATATATATAAATATCAATTCTCCCGTCTGGACAAAGAATTTTGAGGGATGTAATTCATAGATGTGTCCTGAACTTTAGTGTAAAGAAAGCCACTCTCAGTTTAAGTCAAATTCCCTAAACCTTTCAAAGCCTGAAGAGTGCTGTGGGTTTTGACTCTTTTATCGGCTTTTGATTTGCAGAAGAGAGAGGACATGAAAATGTGTAGTATTCAGGTGTTACTTGGCACTTGCATGGCAGTTAACTTTTTAATTAAATGGTAAAAAGACATATTAATTATCAGTTAACAATTTTCAATCTCTGTACAGACAAAGGAATTAATGTGATTAAAAAAGATCCACAACAATTATAGTTTGCAGTGTGGAGAGAGAAAGAAGTTTAAAGTATACCTCCTTCCTTTACTTCAGCGACTGGAGAAATTAAGGTTAAGGGCAAACTCTCCATGCTCAGCATCTTTGCTGCGCCCTTTAGATTAAAGAAATAAAGATAAAATCAAATCCTTCTCCCCCAAAATTCTCAGTAGTGTCTTACAGAAATGAAGAATTTTGTTCCAGTACAAGCTGAGAGCATTAGGTGCTGCATATATGTACGCATATATGTATTTATACAGCATGTGTCAGGGTGAAATAAGACATCTAGGATAGTCTCATTGGCCCTTGACTGTTGCCTGGGAGCCAGGGTTCAGGGAGCCTTTTCCCCTCTGTGTATCCCTAAATCCCTATTCTGCTCAGAGAATGGATCTGGAAGGCTCCCAGCTTCAGAAGAGCTGAAGTACATTGCAGAGGTAACCCCTGCCAGTATTTATGTCTGCTTGAAGCTCAGAGATTGTACTCCAGCTGCAGAAAGCTGGTTTGACCAAAAATGAAATGTAGTGCTGCAAGACCCCCTCCCCTGTGCACCACACAGCACTGCTGCAGTGATGGCTGGATCTACTGGATTTCTTTTTCTTGTTCTCTACAACAGAGTAGTGCTGAAGGTTTGAAGGGTTTCTGCCCTGTTTGCTTTTCATCTTTTAGACAGAGCAGAAGTTTCAAAACAACCTCTGATCTTTGTGTCACAGCACTCCCAAGTTTCGTCAGACATTTTATAGGAAAAAATAAAAAGTCAAGACATCCAAACCCTTTCTTTCTGCTTGCCCTAGAAACATTTTAATGCTGTATTGCTAGTAATTACACATAACATATTCCAGTAAAAGGAAGTTAAAGTCACCAGGTCAAGTGATCCATAATTGGTGGCTGCCAAAATGAAGATCCCAATGCAAATGTATTCCAGCTCTGCTCTTACCTCATACGAATACACACTGGGGTTCTTCATGTTCTCAGAGGGCAGGAGCCGGCCTCTGCTGTGCAGGTTGCACCAGCACAGGGCATGAACTAAGAGCAAGTAGTTAGCTGGAGAGGGAAAAGCTTACTGATGTTAGGACTCACATGAAGGATGGTCAATAAAAAGAAGGATTTGTCTCTGTTGCATAACATCTTTTTTTTGGATATATTTATGAATTGATATCTGAAGTTCGGAGTTCCCAACCTCAGCTTCTGGGGCCTTTTTACCCTTATGTACCTAGTTTAGAAATGGAGATAGTTAAAGTTAACATTGAGTAAAAGGTTGGCTGGAGATAGGAAGCTGGATATGGACTTGATTATCCAAGATGTCTCTCTTAGGCCTATTTCCTACCTTCAGCTTATTCAAGAAAGGGGATCCGTTCCACTTATCAAGGTAAGAATATTTAGTTACCATTCAGAAAGTGAGCTAGTCAAAGAAAAAGTAATATCACCACTTTTTGATTTCTGAGCCATGAAGTGTGACAACAGACCGAGATAGATTGTGCTGGCTTCTAGAAATATCCATTTAATAATGGGCATACTCAGAGATCCAAAAACAAGCACTTTAACATAGCCCGTTCCATGTCACTGAGTTAAATCTTTCTTTGTAGCAATGGTTAGTTTGCTGAGAGGAATATGAGGCATGGAAGGGAAAGGAGACCTAAAATATGAGAGAAGAAAACAGCTATGCGTGTTCAGCATCTAAAGACCTACCCTGATGAGTAGATATAGCTAATCTGACTGAGTCTTTTTTAATGAAATTATTTATTGTTTTTTTTTTCCTTAGAAATGTTAAAATACAGATGGAAATAAAAACAACTACCAGCAGACTAATGGGAATGAACGACTCCTCACCAAAAGCACCTCACTTTTAAAAGAGAAGAAATGCTTAGATCTGTTTCCTTCATCTTTCTTCTATAACGTCTGTGTTACAAATAATAATGCCTCGTTCGGCCATTTCCTATGGGCTAATGGTGACATTTCAGTTGAATGGCCAATGACTTTTCTAAGGGCCTTGTCCACCTATCCCTGCTAGAAAGTGCTCTCTCTCTTACCCAGTATCTCTAATTGAGGTGTTATTAAGTAAAGGTTCTTGTAAAGGTCAACATAACTCTAAAATAGATCCATGAACACAAAAGAGACGTGGTTCTCTGTCCTGACTCACTACAGTGCCATTTTAGTCAGCACAGAGATTTCCTCAGTGGCATTTCCAAAGCACAGAAGGAAGAGCAATGGTAAGCTTGGAGGGGCTGAGCCCTTGGGGATCTCTCTGCAGAGGACAAGCTTCCCTCGAGGAATTCCAGGACACCAGTGACCACCTGGACTTGTGTCCCAGCAGAGCATCTCTCTTTTTGTCTCTCTCCCCATCCTTTAACTTTCTGGTTAGCTGAAGGAAAAGAAGGCACTCGAGCTATTTTTCAGCCATTGTGGCTATTCCCCTAGGGACCAGCACAGAAACCCTTCCCTTAAAAGATGAAAAACATCTATGGATGGCAATGAGAGAGGGTGAGAAGAAGGCCAAGCCATGGGATCCGCCAATTCCAGCTTCATGGGTTGGGTGACTGGCACTGTGCAGTTTCTACAAACTTTGCTTCTTATCCTCCCTCTTTAAAATGCAAGCTAGGTCACATGTAGTTTGTTCAACACTTGCTGCTGCACTGAAATTAAAAATAGCTGCCTCGTGTTACTTAGCATGAGAAAAAAAAGCACCCTTAGATTTAATGCATTCTTCTGTAGTTCATCCCTGCGCAGGTCTAGTGTGATGAAGCATAGAAGGGTCTGACATTTACCCTGAGATACTATGATTTGACTAAAACAAAAGTTCAGTGCCCCCCCACTCCCTAAATTACCAGGAAAAAAAAAAAAAAAAAAAAAAAAAGTTGTCTTAAGACAATTAGAAGCAGGTTAGGTTCTACAGTGGACTTGGCAGAGTGATGGAGTACTGGCCATGGCCCATACAGACTATCTCTGTTCCCAATTGTAAAATTCAGTGATAGTCCTGTATTTACATTCTTTTCAGGCATTTTGTTTTTATGAATAATTACTAGATTAGTTTATATAAATTACTAAAAGGAGTTTGTGAAGGTTAGTGGAATCTAAACCCAGGTTCTCTTAAATATTTAGTTTATCATCTCTTTGTATGTAAAGCTTCAGAAGCTGAAACTTTAATGATGTTATGCAACTGTAAGCAGATGAGCTCACCTGATATTGAGGAGGGGTGTTAAATAACATACCTCTTATCCAGGGAAGGCCAAAAACTTGCTAACTGCTTTTACAGAGGGCATTGCCATTTCGGTGAGCATTAACCTGCCTTGCTTCTTGTTTCAAGGGGATTCATAGCAGTGCCTCGCAGCAGTGTATCCCTGGAGGCCACAGCACTTCTTGGGCTTTGATGCATGCCCAAGCTGTCTGGGAGGCTGGAAACCTCCGAATCCAGCCCCTGAGGGCAAGGGCTGCCAAATGTTGGACCTGTCATAGGTCAGGATGCAGTGAGAAAACCCTGCCGCTCCTGCCTGGCCTGCGGGTTGACTCAGTGTCTGTAATGAATCCTGAAGCCTCCCTCCCCAGTGGGGCTTGTTGTTGTTCATTCTTGAGAGCTCAGCTTGCTGAGGCACTGATCAGGACGAGGAGTGAGGAGCAGGTGAAAGCATGCTTTATACATACCCTTAAGCTCTTGGGTGATACCCTGTAATACCTCATTAAGCAGGATGGTTAATTGCGTTCTCAGTTCTGCATCAATAAACAGTTTGCAACTTACCTGCTTAGACCACTTTTAAATTCAGTATTAAAAAGCAGTGACAAAATACTATTGCTACTGTATGCACCATATATCAGCAATCTATGGGGTTCAATGGGAAGAGCCAATTATCATTAGTATAAAACTAGAAAGCCAGTCCTGCATGGTTGGCTCTTGGGAGAGCTGTTAGCAGCATATGCCAGTATCTTGTCTCAGTCACTCCAGAGGGTCTTCGGTGTAGTGTCTGAACAAAATGGTTTGAAAGGAATGAGGTTTGATTTACCACAGCAAAGACATGAGAATCAGCTTCTTTCTGCTTTCTGCTGCTGGAAGGTGCCTTTCCTTTCCCTTCCCTTCCCTGTTCACCTTCCTCCCTCACAGATGCAAAAGAGAGGGAACTATTTTGGACTGTCAACAAAAGCTTGGGCAGAATATGTTTCTTGTTTGTTTCATTTAATGCAAAAAGATGTGCAAGCACATAAACATCCCAAGTTGAGCCCATTTCCATATTAGATGTTTATTCCCCTTGTTCCATTATATGCATTTCTAATTTAAAGAAGTGCCTGACTGATGCCTAGAGAACAGAATAATCGTTATGTCCTTTTGAGTTTTCATATAATAAATTATCTTGGCCACAAAGTACATTCAAAAATGTACCTGACTGATGAGAATTGCTGTGCTCTGTGCACTGAAATGCCAATTCTAACCCAGAGGAAGGAATCATTAATTGGGGTAATGAAATTGAAAGCATGATGATAGATATAACCTTAAATTGTTGATTATGCCAATTGACCTTTTTTGTAAGATCCCTAAGCCTTCATAAAGTCCTCTTGCTTCTTGACAGGAAAAAAAATAACAACCCTGTGCTAGCAATTATATTCACTTGACAACTGTTTGTGAAGCAGAAAACACAGCAAAAGGAGCAAACTGAGTTCAATGAACTCTTACCTATGTGGTCTCCAGCATAACATCAGCTCAGGCAGTGCGAGCTGAATACTCTGCACTGTGCATCTACAGTAGGAAAAAATAGCATAGTTACAGTCTAGCACTTGCATGTAAATAGTTGCAATTATAGGCTATTTAGTTGTTGTTTTGAATTAACATGGTCAACGACCCATGAGCACGTCTGGGAGCAGTGCTCCCCTGGAAGACTAAACACACAGAAAATGTGAGGTGGCATGCGCTGTCACTCCCCTGCCCGCTGTCAGCTTGGGCCATTGGGCAGCCACAAAGGGCACAAAGGACATAGGTGTCTGCTAAGCAAATCTTAGCCAGCAGCAACATCAACAACTGGGAGCAGAGTGACTTTAGTCCTGTACTGTCGGTAACCATAGCTCGTGGCTCTTCTTACGGTTTCCATTTCAGAGCATCATCACTGGCTTCATAATCATCTTCCTCTGCGCTGTTAAAAGGGATTAGCTGTTGAAATTAAGGCAACTAAGGCTGTGTAACTTATTAGCTGTGAAGCTGCTGAGCGTAGCAAGAGAAGAAAGGAAACCTCCCCAAGATTTGTGGATGATCCTCCCAACATGCATTAGAAAGTCTTCATTAATTATTGCTAATTGGGTTCATCGCAATAATTGAGGAGCATCTGCGAAATGCGTCGGCCGCCTGGCCACTGGGGGTGAAGGGACTTGGATGTCCCTCCTTGCTGTGTCCGCAGCGCCCTGCGGCCCTCGTGGCGCTTCCCAGCTGCCTGAGGAGAGCGGGCACCACGCTGGGCACCGGGGCTCCGGATCCAACCCGTAGTGCCTTGAGGTGGCGGCAGGCGGAGGGCAGGGGGCAGAGAAGAGACATCTGCAAACAAGGGGAGAGAGAGAACTCTTCTGGAGGGAAATAAAACGATATTTGCAGTGGCGCAGCCTGCGTATGGATCGCGCAGAGGTGACTTAGCCAGAGCTGCTCAGCAGGACAGCGGTTGCACTGGAGAGGTTTCTGGACACAAGCAACTTGCTTCAGGCGTCTGTTCAGGGGCAGCACCATGGCGTGACAGCGGTGCGTGGCTGTACATGCACAGGCTGCTCGGTGAGCACAGATTAATAAAGACAAATGGCTTGTCTCACTCCTCCCTCCATGAGCATCTAGTAGACCATTTGTGCTCCCGTGCTGTGTGACAAAGTGAGCTTTGTGGTAAAACCAAGTACATGTATGGCCTCATCAAGGGAGATCCATCACCTGTTGTTTGGAAGGACAGTCGGGTAATGTCTAAATGACACTCCGTGTCTCCAAAGGGTGTTATGAAGCAGCCCCAGCAGCTCACAGCCCCTTGGGCTCACCTGGGCAAGTAACATGCTTCTCTGAGACGCTGCCAGCCATGGGGCACGAGGGCTGACTCCCGAGTCTCCCTTTGCCCTTGCACAGGAGGTCTAAAATGATTGGTAGCAACGTTGGTGTGTGCAGCAGAGGGACCCAGGGAGCATGAACACGTGGTCCGAGACAGCAGAGCTTGGACCACAGCAGCCGCATCCAACTGGGAAGACACTGGGACTAAGGGGATCAATAGCATAGACGAGCCGATCCAAGGTCAGAGCAGCCTCTGGGCTTTTTGGGACGAGAAGCTAATGAGATGGAGGCAGAGTGAAGATGGGTCTGGTTGGCTTCTCTAATAAAAACATCTCACTATTGTTTTCCCTGGATTTTGGCATTCTTTCCCCGAAACAAAAACAAAGAGAGTGTTCTGCTGGAACATGATTTGAGAAAAAGCACTTAGTGTAAGCCCTCATTTGAGGGAGTGATCATACCACAGTAGCAAATAAGCAATATAAATATCATCTGTGTGACTTGAGTTCTGCTATGAGAGATAATGCTGAAAGCCACTCTGAACTGAAAAGGAATAACCTATCGTATAGCTTCCGAGCCAGCAAATATCCATGCTCATTTAAATAAATATCTGTACTAATCTAGTATAAATCATCAGTGATTTCTGGGGTCATGTAAAGGAGCTGTTAGCAACCTGCACCTCCCAAAGAACGGAGAGCAGGGAGAGGAAAGGCCGTGAGAAAACCGATCTCTCCAGGGCAGAAGGCAGGAGCACTGTTTGGAGCTGCAGACTGCAGCAGTGCACAGCATTCCTATCAAATTCCTTCTTTACAACAGCACGACTCATTTTTCCATCAGCTGAGGAGGTTTGATGCAGAGATGCTAGTGTGGACCCAGCTTGGTTTCTCCCTGTCCTGACTCCACCGATAACATTTTGTTTAATTTCCTCTTTATTGACAAGCTTCGCTTCTATGTTGGGTTAACATTACCTTGTTCTTTCTCTAATTGGTTACATCTAAATGCCTTGGGCTTGGAGGGGCTGAGTATGTGGGAAGCCAGCTCAATATTTTTTTTGCTCTCAGCCTTTTCCATCACCTTGGTGAGTTTAAGAGATCAGTGACTGGCTGTCTTTTACTGTCACAGTGGGAATCCCCTGAGTTACATCTCCACTTTTTCCCAACAGCAATTTAGAAAGGTCAGTTTAAATTTGCATAGTGTCCTCCTGACATCCCAGTGGGTGGGATGATTGAAATACGCAGGCATCAGCGTGTGTGCCTAGGCAGGGCAAAGTGTGCAGGAAGAGGCTGTGTGTTTTATTGGATCAGCTGGCATCCCTGGAAATACTAGACAAACTTTCTGAAGCCCTTCCTCAGGTCTGAAATAGAAGCAGCAATTTGCAAAGCTAAATACAAGCTGAGAACAAATGCTCAGATGTTAATTAGATATGTATCAATTAGGCCTTTGTTTAAAGAAAAGATATTCGGTAGCCGTGGAGAAAAAAGGATGGTAAAGAAGGAGGAAAGTGAGAGACGGAGAAAGTTTAGAAAGTTAAACAAAGCTACTTATCACCTGGAGGGTTTGGGGGGAGAAGACAGCTAGTTCACAGCCTGGGGAACAAGAGAGGATCGTGGTGAGTAGGAGGAGAGTCTAATCATGACAGTCACATCTGCTGAGAGCATGCGCCTTCATATCAAGGGGCTTTACGAGTTTCTGTGCTCAGCCTCTTCTTTAGCAGGAGCTTTTGGAGACCGATATGAGAAAGAGCACTAAGATGCCAAAGATGTTTTGCAAGAAGTGTCCCCACATTGGCAGCTAGGGTTCTCCTTCAGTTACAGGTTGACCATATGAGATCACTCTGGAGCATATAGATTGCTTAATTTTACTTAAATAGCTACTATGAGGCCGCTGGATTAATTTTATTGCATTTCTGGGAATGCAGCTGCAGGATTTAGAGAAATTCAGGGAGGAAGAGCTACAGGGTGGGCCCCACTTTGGATGGGCAGGGGAATAAGGTGAGCTATCTACAACACTTGGAGGGGATCGTACTCTGGTTTCAGAGGAGCTTCTGCTGGGGATGTATGTGTGAAGCTGCGTCCTTCCTGCCTTATGCAGGATCCTTGTGAAGAAAGAGACAGCCAGGCTGGCTGGCTGGTAAGCAAAGAGTACCCACCTGGGATGCCCAGGTACTTGATTGAGAGTGGTCTATTGTAGGTTAGGAACAGCACATATTATATATACTGCCAAACAAATATCAAAAATAGCAGCTCTATTCAATCAGATCAGTAAGAAACCCAAGTGTTTAGTCAATATTGTGAGTATCCTTTGGTAGGAGTGCATCTGTTGATTGTGCTTAGCCCACATGAGGTGCTTTTTTATTATAAAAAGAAACCTTCACGTGGAGCTGGTGTTATTTTTAAGTGGCCTTCTCTTCAGGTAGCCTGAATTCTCTGTGAAATATAAAACTGGAGGGAAGACTTTAGGAAACCTTGCTGCAGAATGAAATGCTGGTTATCTCCAATGCATTTTTTCCATATACACATGTACAGAATTCAAATCAGAACATTTTGTAAGGGAACATGGAAGGGTTGTATAGAACAAACTGTGCACAGCCTGTGAGCAGTAAAAAACTAGGTACTTCTAGATTACTAAAATGTCCCCCAAGTCATAATTATAAATCAACATGCATGTGTTCAAAAGATTGGTGTCTCCATAAAGTGCCTGAAATTCAATATTTTTAGCCTACTCTGTCTTCTGAAAGTGCCTGCATATTTTGTATTCCCTGAGTGCTAAAAATTGTCTCTGTATTTTATGTATTGTTGTTTGTAGAGCTCTATTTGCAAACATAACTAACAGCTAGTACTGGAGATGATATACTGGCTGTATAGCATGCCTGAAGAAAACAAATCTGGAAGCATACAAATGCGCCCAACTATGAATTTCAAGGACACTATAAGAATTTTTAACCTCATGCTAATTCTGTTAAGAATATAGCATAGCTGTGTGGGATGAATCATTGTAGCTGGCAGGAAGGAAAACTACTCCAAATTCTGGTTATCAGGCACGTTTCCATGGTTGTGGTACCTATATGTGCAAAAACCCTTCGCTTGCTATAGCCATCGGGAAGCACTGCTGGTGTCCTCCAAGAAGCCTCAAGTACCTGGTAGCACTGTGTGGAAGCCTCCATGAGGACTCTGCAGCGTGGATGGCACCATGTTACTGATGCAGGAGTCCCTCTTTTGGCTCAGAGCATGTGTCCTCTCGCCCTTGTCCTCAACACAACCATTTTTTGATTAATGCAGAAGGATATGGATGAAATGGAGAAAAGTTTTTCTTCAGTTCAAGGTTGGCTACTTTAATATGATACCAAATAATATCGAAGCTAAGCTTGAAACCAAGGCCTCTGAGATAAACAACACAGTCTAGTTTGATTCCTTTTCAAAATGCCTTCTAATGAATAAACACTTTCTGGAGGAAAATAACTGCTTCCATCCAGTTTTCATTTTTATACTGCAGAGGTTACTCTGCTGATGAGAGTAGGCTTGCTAACCACACACGTGCACAGAAAGCCAAAGGTCCGTGGCTTTTACCACCAAGTCACAGGCCGGTGTTACCCTCAGCCTGTCTGTCTTGTGCGATTGACATTTCTGTAATGAAGTGGATTTTTGTTGGTTTTTAGGCTACACTGAGCTGCATTAGCAACTAGGAGATGTCAGCAATACCGATACACATACCAGAATAAGAAAAACCTTTCTCTCAGTGCATGGTTATTTCAAATTAAAAACACAGATATTCCACAATGTAAATTATTTATATTTTCTTCGTATAACACTATAGTTATTTACATACCATGTTTTTGGTACAATTGCATTCAAAGGGAATACATTTCAAAGCTCCTCCTTAACCAAACAAGACAGAAAGAGTGGAGATGGCCACAATCTGAAAGAGCTTTGGATACAATTGCACATGGCAGACCATGAATTGGTCCCAGTGCTTGTTCTGACAGACTGACTGAAAACACCACTAGCAATGCAAAATCTGTCACAATTTAATGAGATCCTAAATGCTAAACATGCAAAATATTTTTTTTCCTGAGATTAGGTTTCAAATTTCTTATTTTCATTGCACAGATTATCACTGAAATGCAGCGACTTCTTTCAGCACTCAAAGAGCACCTGCATTGGTTCATACAAAAGATTAACATGCAAAATGCTGAATAATTCAGGATGCTTTGAGTGGGTAGAAAGATGAACACACTGGAAAATAACCTGTTTTTCGGGAAAAAAGTTAGCCTTTGTGTATAAAAATCTAGTATGTTTAAACATTTTTTTTAATGAAATACAAAATTGCAGACAAAACACTTCAGCTAGAAACCATACTTTTTAGATTGGGAAGGCACATCTAGGATCCATGTGCCAGACCTGCTCTACTGGCTGGGTTGCCTAGCTAAAATGTGTTTCTCCTGGTCATTATCAGCTCTATCCCTGATGAAACAACAGGGTGCAAGCATGAACACCAGCAGCCACCCTTCATTGTGACCCACATCATTTGGCTGCCAAACTCAGCCCACAAGTAGAACAGAGACATAAAGCATTCAAGCAACAACTGTTCAAAAATCAGGAGCTTCAAATCCATATTTTTCAGCTTAAGATTTTTGCCTTTCTGTCAAAACAGGAGTTTTGGCACATGGGTGATTGCTTATTATTTAACACTGGAACATCATTTTTAAGACAAATACCTTTAACAAAAGAATGTATAGAAATTAAAAAAAAAAATCATTTCTAATCCACAGATAGTTTTGTTAGAATTTTTGAAACAGCCTTGATGAAAAATTCCCCTCGTTTTATTACAGAACAGACACTGAAAAATGCTTGAGATGATCAGCTGTAGCTAAATTTAAAAAAAAAGCAATAGATAGTATATAGATAGTATTAACCAGATAATGGATTAATATATTAATTAGATAGATTAATAAATTAATAGATAGTATTAACCAGTATTATTATTAACCAGTTCTTCTGAACTAATAAATCACTAGCAGTTCCAGTCCTTGACCTTGCTGTGGATAACCTGACATTTCTATCTGATAGGAGTTTTGCTGATTTCCTTGGGATCCAAACTGCAGCTTCTTGTTCTTGTACAGTCCCATCAAACTCCTTGTCTCTGAATTCAAGGCTGTCATTTGTGTCCATTATTTTGCTAAGCTATCATATGCTACACTGCAAAGGCTGCAATTTTATTTCATTACATGAGAAATAAACAAAAAATAATAATCTATAGCTTAAATTGAGAGAACTGGTGGTGACCTTTCTTGGTCGCAGGAAGCCATCCAAATGTATAAAATGCAACTGACAGAGGTATTTCCAGGAGACGTCCATTCTAAACATGTGTCACATTTCTGATTTTCTTTGGGCTGATCGGATAATCAGTACGTGTTTGAGGTTGCACCTAGGGCAGAATAAAAGCAGTTACAGAACTAAAAGAAATCCTAGAAAAGCAGTCCCACAGGGGTCCTCAGGAGGTTACCTGCTACCCCTCACCCCAAAGCATTATGACAAAATTAAATCTATCATCAGCAACCCACTCAAAATCTAAATACAAAGAAAAGGAGGAACTGCAGAACAAAACCACACACACACAAAAAAAGAAAATACTTATATAAGTCTCACATGCAACACACTGATGGCAGTTCTGGGAATTCATTAATTGGTCTTATGCTATCTGAGAACTCGTGTGCTCTGCAGTCTGTATTCCTTCAAGCAAAAGATGGTGTTGGGCATTTCCCCTCCAGTTTTCTTAAAGAAATTATCCCATAAGCCATAATAAAAACTTAACATCTGACATTGCTTTCCTAATACACTGGAAATTGCAACAATAAGCATGCCAGTATTTCATGCATCTGAAAGGCCATTCTCAACATCTCTGTTTATCCAAGGCTGTTTTTTTTTTTTTAAGTTCCCAGGACTGGCATGATTCCACTCCCACTGACAGCAGAGCATTTTCAAGCTGACCCCACGGGGATCAGTGCAGGGCAAATGCTCGGCAGTTTTGAAAACGCTGTCCTCATTTGAAATCAGTGCTGTGGATTTCCAGTCCTAATTACTTACATGCTTTTACAAAGTATCATTGTAGAGGGCAAGACAAATTAAAATTCATTCTCAAATACATCCAAGAAAAATATGTTTTGCACATTTAAGTGCGGTAGTGAGACCTCACACAGGTAATTACAAAGAAGCTGTAAGGAATGAAAATTAATTCCAAAGTTATAAACCTGTATCTTCAGATAGCTTCCCAAATGAAACACTACAAGCAAATGGTTTGCTGTGGCTAGCCCCGATGTTGGTCTGATTTTCCTCCAAGTAGATGCAAACTGCTGGCTACTGTTCTTCGCCATTTCCCACCTGGTCTCAGTCCCTCGGGCATTAATGGAAATTTCACTTTTCTTCCCAGCAGAAATTTTTATCAAGCCCAAGCTGATTCCCAACTATTGACCAAACTTCCTGTAGTTTGTTTCTCAAGCATTAATCATGAACAGCCTGTTTTGCCTTGCTATTCTTCCAGTACGAAACATCTTGAATAATGTATTTGGTACCTCTACATTATTGAATAAGTCATAGAGGAAAATGTTAGGTAACAAATGTGGACAACATTTCTCTGGTATTTAATGAGTCCCAGCACCTCAAGGAAAACCATGGGATAAATATAACTACCCTAGAAACATTTCATAAGACAGATGCCTTCTGTTCTAAACACAACTCTGTTCACTCCCCTCGCCCCCCTTTTTGGTTGCTAGAACATACTGCTGTTTTCCAAATTTACCCTTCTTTACTGTTTATTGCAGCAGAGAGGAGTGGTGCTCTGGGAAGTAACAGGATTGCCTGTCTCTGCTCAAGAGACCTTTTCCAAGATCTCTCTACTGCTCTTAATTTCTTGTAGCTCAGCAATAGCCCAAAGACCTTAGTGGTGCTCAACAGGGACATCACTCATTCATTTCCAGAGCACACGAGAAGTTTCCTCTGGTCTGTGTTACCCAGGAGATTAATATATGATGAGATTTGTTCCATTTATCACAGAACAGTTATTTGGTATTTCCTGGTCCTTCAGTTACAAGTCTGTTAAGGCAGGCTTTCTCACTAGGGCAGAGGTTTTGAGATGCTCTCTACCACTGCTCCTTCAAAAATTAACAGATTTATAAGTAGAATAGAACAACAACAACAACAACAAAAAGCTGGAAAAAGCTGAAGGCAAGAGCTATATTTGTGGAAAGCAAGCATTCCCAGATAGTCTGGATTGTCCTTTGAGTATAAAGTATACTGAACTAGTGAGCATATTGAATAACTGGAAAATTTCAGAGGGAGTCCAAGAGCGCCTCACTGAACACTGTCTCTGAAACTTCCTGACATAGGTAATCATTTGAATCCTGTATTTCACAAAATATGGGGGTGAGAATACTTCCAAGAACTTGTTGCACAGAAGTATTATTGCACCCAGACTTTCTGAAGGGAAAAAAAAAGACACTGACCAGAAAGGTCATCAGGTTGAAAGAAGCAGCGTTTATGGCCACTAGGAGGCCATACTACGGAAGATTTTGGTTTGCATGTGCTTTTGAATAGGAGGGAGCCAGAGGACTTGCACCAGCTGGGTCTAAACTGCACTATTCTTCCTTATCTGACAGCACTGGGAAAAATGTAACCCCTGCATGCCCCTTTTGCCTTAAAAATCTCATCTGCAAGAACAAGCCATCCAGTCCTGCCTTGTCACGCCATTTCTCCTCACCACCTAAGGAGGAACGGAGCAGCAAGTTTGTTGCTGGGGTGGGGACTGTGCCCATGATGGACCAGGTTCCCCTCTGCCCTGCTGCATCTTTCATAGTTATTTGCTTTAGAGCATATACTCTGGGTTACTTATATTTTATTCTCACTGTGCTATGGTATCAATTAATGAGTAATTTCGTGAATTGCAATCAATTCATGCTGGGCACTGGCCCATTTTCTGTGGAGCTTTCTCTGAAGTAGCATAGCGTCATTGAGGTTGCAGTTAACTGGATATAACTTCACTGAAACTGAGGCTGCTGGCTGCTGGTTCACTGACCTAAACTTCATTTTTTGGTGCTGTGGAAGATCTCAAATACAACACATTACAAATGTAAAATGCAGAGGAGTAGGACCACAACAGCCATTTCATATTTAAAGCCTGATATGCTACAGCTGCTAGAGCCTCTGCTTGGTTTTGATTTCAAGGTTGTTTCTTGTACAGATTAGTTCAGTGCTCTACTAGTCCTGCCAGTTCTAGCCTGAAATATATATATATGTTTCATTATTCATTACATCCTACATGCTGAAGGAAAAAACAGATAGCTCTCTAGTAGTTTGCTGCACAGCCTGATGTTACAGGAGCAGGTTTCTAAGGTGGTCCCCTCTCTCAGTCAGGAGGCAACACCATCAGCATTTCCTTTACAAAGTTTTCATTCTCTTTGTACTCTCAGCTGGGCAAATATCTAGCTAACCATGGATATTTGACAGTCACGTTTCAAAACCTGCCTGTTGACTGTCTGCCCTGGATGCCTTCTGATAGGGATTAATATAAAGGGACTACTACACCGGGAAAAGTGTTGTGTAGTTTCTTGGTTTGGTTGGGGAAACATGCCCAGATCTTTCCAGCTCTTTCAGCTCTTCAGCCACACAAAGAGAGAGCCAGGAATACATGGGTGAATCAGAAGGCAAATGAGTGTGTGTATCAGCTGATTGCAGGGTTGAATCCTTCAGTGATGTTTTGGATACTGATCTTCAGTCAATGAAGGAAGGACTTCTGCTATTGCAAGCATGTTGTAGTCATTTTTGCAACCCGTATGACATCAGTGATATGAATGATGAACACATCTGGCATTATGAAACAGGGCTCTGATCTCCAAATTGATTTGACAGATGGCAGCTCCTCAGACACTGACGCTGTGGAAATGTGTGACAAGCTGAAGGCTTTGCCTGCTATTAGCCAGCCAAAAAAATCCAAGTCTAACTGCATTAGAACAAATTGCTGAAATTAATGTGGTAGGAGTTCTTCCAAATGTGTCTGCATGCATCACACATTCTGCTAACTGTTAGAACAAAAAATCATGGAGGCACAGCTTCCTGTTTCTGAAGGTTATTTTTCCCCCTTCCCTCAGTTCTTAATTCTCTTTCCAAATTCACTTCATTTACAGGAAAACACCCACCCAAAAACTCTGGATACCCTCAAAATATTTTAGATACACTATTGCTTCAAATAGCAAACCGGTTCCATCCTGTCAACGTTTAGTACACTCAGCACATTTCCCTCTCCATCAATAGACACACAAACTGGCAATTCCTTCTTATTTCTTTGTGAGTTAATCCCACCCACGTAGCTTCACTCCTCCCCTTCTTCCACAGACACTCGGAAAAAATTATACTTCAGTCTTTAAGCTGCACCTGCCTTTCTACGTCTGTATCATCAATATTTATTACTCTTTTAATCAAGATATGCTGACCAATGACTATCATAACATGACATACTCTATAGTACATTTCACCAGTAAGGGTAAAAATATTTGCTGTCATTGGTTTATATTTCTACTTTATTGGTCTTTTAATTTGATTTTGATAGCTTAATTTTTCTTCTCAAACAATCCACAGAGTCAGAGCAGTTATATACAATGCAATAAATGTAGCTACAATCCATCACTCATTTCCTCCCTGGTATAAAACCACAACCACAACTAAATAATATTTGCAGTTTATAGAGTGTCATTTGGAGTAGTTAAGGAGAAAAATAGATCCATCCCCATTAACAGTGACTCACTCTGGACTGGAGAGGAAGAGTGTGGCTGTGGTGGCAAATCCAAGCCTTGTGCAGCTCTGCTGAAGTCAGCTGAATTACAGCAGGGGTGAGTCTGTCCCACTGTAAATGAGCGCTCCCTTTTACAAAATGGTCTTCTGATTTATCATAGCCATTTATGGCATATTAAATGGACCAATTATGATTCTTGTGTAGGAGATTGTCCAGTCCTGCAAGATGCTGAGTCCTTAGAGCTCCTTTTCTAGCAGTGGGACTTGGAAAAATGCTGTTCCTCTGAGGTGGCCCTATGGCCCTTACTCAGGCTAAACTGTTCAGCGGACTACCCCAAAATCTGCCAGAGCCAGGCTAAGGGATCCCCCTCACTGCACCTGGGTTTTGGAAGGAGCTCTGTGTAATGGGTCAGGGCATATGAAACAGCCCCGTGGGCACCCGGCCTGCAGCTCAGCTCTGGGACAAGGAGCGAGGATCGCTCTCCTGCCATCGCTGACGGTAACAAAATATGCAATTAAGCAGAAGCTTGTAACTTTACTCTCTATTTGACCTTTTCTTGGCTAATGTAATCAAAATGAAGACCTTCCAGAACCCCCTGACTGATGCTCCTGGCCTCCTCTTCCAGTGGCTGGTAATTTTTTCCTCAGCTCAATAATTTAGTTCAATATTCATCATTTTTTAAATGTCTAGCACATCTTTTTTTTTTTTCCCTTCTTCTTCGCTGAGGCATTACTTTTCCCTTAGATGACCTGCCAGATCTTTTGTTCATGTTGTGAATTTATCAGTGCAATTACTGGACAACATTTATCTTCTGTGAACATTTTGCTTTAGTTTCTGATTCAATGAGTTTGAATGGCCAATAGCTGACCACCTAAGTGAATTTCTGTTGTCACCTTTTACTGTGAGACCCAACAAGTATTTCAGGCTTTGTACCAGGTTGGGTCAATGGGCAAGGACTTCTGAGGAAAGAAAATCTTTGATACAGTCTCCCTTAATCTCTCACATCATTTAAAATTGTATCTTTTTACATATGGAACAGAAGGTATTATATTTGAAGCTGATACCCTCAGAGACCCAGGGAGTCTTCCTAATGCCTCCAGCCTGTGCTGGTGGAGCTCATACAAGCTGAAACTTTCCATCCAGTTTTCTCCTGGCAGTGGGGGAAACATACTGTGTAGCAGGTATGTTTGCCCTTGCCCAGTCAAAACACTAAGTTGAAAAATCTTCATTCACTGTGATTGCCCCTGCTTTCCATCTTGTCTCCACATCCATGAGCTTCTTCTAATTTTAATTCTGAATTCCATTCAAATTTTGCCCATTTGGTCTTATTTTCTGGCCTTGTTGCTGTGGCTATCCTGATCCCATAAAGTGTCAAGGAAGCCAGCTACAGAAATCTTAGCTTGTTTCACCTTGCAGAGAGGGAGAGACAAGGATTTAGGTCTTCAGTCTCTATGACTCTTTCCATCAGTAGCTGGGCTGCTTGTTCCCTCTCCACCCTGCTCCTGAGGGAGAACTTGGGTTCTTCACTGCTTCGTGACCCCCATGGAAGCACCACAAAGATGTTTGCTCATTTTCCCTAATAATTGCCTAATCCAGGGAGAGAACAGCCACTTGCTGGAGTCTACCCCTTTATGACCTCCTTGACTGCAGAAAAAAATTGTCTGAATAACTCCTCTTCCTCCCGGTTCTCCTTGGTTCTCCCTCCATTTCTCATTAAAAAATCCAGAAAAATAAAGATGAAAAGATGACATTTGGGAATGTTTCCAGTATCCGTGTAGGGAAAGGGAACTGAGAAACACAACTGATCAGCAAACAGTTAAATGGTTTGCCATCTGATTTCTCCTACTTGACAAGAAATGTGTTATAATAAAGGAGCACCACAACGTTTATTATGCAATATATTGGCTACAGTGGTGATTGAACTTTATTAAAATGCATCCAGTAACTCAACTCTTTGTCAGAAAAGCTCTATTTTGCATTTAACAGGGAAGGTTATGAATGCAAAAGAAAAAAACACTGTATTGTGCCTGGGAAACATTTCACTATATTTGTATATAATCCCATAAACCTAAATCCTGGACTACAAATCCACAATTTAAGGTAAACCTTCATCAAGCAGTATTTGCATTTCCTTTTTCAGCTCCTGTATGTACAAGATGGTGCCATCACAATATATTGAGAAGCCTTGTTCAAACTGAGAAGTAGTTTGTCTTCACAAGCCATTTTTAGATCGCTAAATATTCTTCCAACATATTAAAAAATTATAAATAATTTTCACCTACAGATTATTTCTTGATATTTTTCAAAAATGTGCATGCGGTTACCAAAGCAACTAGAAGCCACCTTAGCAGACTAGTACCAAATATTGCCCAGGGACAAGTGGTTTAACAGAAATGGTTCAACTCTATGCTGTGTCCCTCTGATGGATATCAAAGTTTCCTTAGACACTGGGCTGCAAAGGACCTCCCAGGCCATCTAATCTAGCATCTGACATGGAGGGCTGCACCTATATTTGTATTTCACTTTCATGTTTCAACCCTCAGATGTTTTGTGCATGCTTTCCAGCTTTGCATTAATAATATTTTGTTTAACAAGTAATTAATGTCAAACATAATAACTACCAGCTACAGATACATCATTATCATTCCTATTATTTTACTGTTATTATTGTGATCATTGTCTTAATCATTGATTGAGTACTTCCTAAATTTCATTGTGTGCTGCAAGAACTAGACACACTCTGCTATGATTTATATGCAATGTCATCTCAAGACCGATTTCTGCATTGCACATGTTGAAACGTATCTTCAAAAATAAACGAGTTATCACCATGTTGAATGGTGAACTCAGTACCACATCACTGCTACTTTGCCAAGAGAATATTGGCAAAAAAAACATCACAAAGATGTTAAATCTATTTTATGAATGCATGGCATAAATTAAGATCCATGTTGCTGTTGTGCTAGAAGCTGAGAGCCCAGCACCACACTTCAGAATAGAGGCAGCTGAGGATGAAAAAAAGTGGAGGGGTAAACGCTGAACCCTGCTTCTTTATGCTTTTAGCCTTGTGGAAAGGGGGCAACACATGAGAGTGGACTGGGTGAGATACCAAAGGTCGCTAAGATGGGTGCAGAGTTCCTGACTGAAGAAACTTCTGCAGCATGGAAGTGTAATTGAAAAATGCAATCATTAAATTATCCAGAGAAAAAGCACATTTATTAACTGTATCTGCACTGGAGTTTGTTTGCAAAGGAACGTCAAGCCCCACATTCAACTGTGCCTCAATCCCATATCCACACTTCGTCCAGTTGGGCAACTGGGGAGAAAAAAAAACATTGCAGACATCTACTTTTGCAGCGGCACGTGTGTAACAGCTGTCCGGCATTATTACACACCCAGAGCAAACCTCCACATTAATGGGTTAATGTATAATACATGCAGAGGTGAATTCTCAAAAGCTGAGCCACAGTTATTCTGGCTAGTAAGGCTGAAAGATCTAATTAGTGGTATCAAGTGGGCTGGGAAGAGAGGAGGTGACTTTTCAATCCTGGGAATGATGAGAAGACAATTGCCTTTTCCTATGGCAAGTTCGTCCTAGTCAGGGCTACCCACTGTGCTGGGAGAAAGGACTTGCTGACATTTGGAGGAAGAAAAATATGAGAAGCAATGGAAACAAGAAAGCAGACACAGACTAAGGAGGAACAGTCTGTGACTCTGTAACTTTAGCCTGGGAGGTAGGGAGAAAGATATAGCAGGGATCTGGGGGGAATAGATGGTGGCTAAAGACTAATTAGACATTTCTTCCAAACCTCAGGGGTGTCTGTTTCTCCCCCACCTCCCACCCCCCAGTAAATCTATCTAAATGCAAGACTAACACACAGGGCACACATCGTTATAAAAAGAAGATTCAGGAATGCTTAAGGGATCGTTCCACTTTTCCAATTACAGCTGTAATTGACTTTTAAATGTCTACATCCACCCAAAATCTATGCTTGGGTACAGTACAATATGCACTGTGTGAAAGAAAAAAAAAATCAAGATATCAGCATTACAGTTACCTTTGGTACAGAACTAGTATGTAAATCTGGATCATGGACAGTGAACTTTGTAGACATTGGGGGAAGAGAGACAATTCCTGTAATAAGAATATACAAAATTACTGTTATTTGGTATCCACCATGGTATGAACCACAAGCCATTCAGGAATACAACTAAATATGCTTTAATACTGTGAGCCAAACACTAGCTAATGAATATGAAAGAAGCCCATCTAGAACCCAGCAGAATCAATTTGTCTGGGTTTATCTTAGTTTTCCTTTTATATTTTGTAACTGCTACATTTTACAATACCACACGCTCTTGAAATCTTTCCACTACACTTATTTCTTCACAATTTGTTTGTTAAAGAGACAAGGGTGTATGCCTGGATTATAGACTCTGCACAATAATTTCATGCCATTAAGTGTTTGATTAAACGTTTTGATAATAACGCACTTCTAAACGCAAGTGGTGGGTAAAGATTTAGTGGAGATTTAAATTTGCTTTTAAAGAGGCTTTGTGCTTAAGGACTAGAATTTATAATGCCTTAGTCATTTATCAGTAAAATCATAATTCACTAGCATATTTTTATTAATGAAGTCAGCAATGTGAGGAAAAGGACTGTAAAGGATGGTTACTCAACTGTTTTCTTGTGGAAAACATAAGCCACTTAAAAACTAGACTTTTTCCGACCCCTGCTCCTCTAGCTGTCTGTACGTTCTACCTTGTCACGGCTGTGCAGTAACTATTTTATAGGGACCACAGATAATCAAAATTCATAAGAATCACTGCTGTAAAATGTAATTGTAAGCCTGGTTTCTTAAGGAAATGAATAATATCTGCTTATGGTCACTGTGGATGCGCATCTCCACCCACTTCAGTAACTCAGTAGCATTTGAACTTACTGGGCAGTCTCAAAAAGTTTGACATATCCAAAGTCTTTCATGTCAACAGGTGACACTGGAAACCAGGCTTCATTGCTTCTCTTTTTCATGGAATTACTTGGGTTGCAGACAGGGGAAAGGAGTGGAAGGAAAGATGTGTATAAAGACCTCTGTTATGTGTCTTGTTATGGTACAACTGCCAGGGACAGTGTGTAACGATACTCAGCATAACAAATGGATACATTTTCTCTTACACATGGCTATACCATCCCCCTAAGAACAAGCAAACACTCTGAGAGCACAGAGAGGATAGTGATATGCTATCCTGAAATATCATTACCAAAGGGAATATTTTTGACAATAATGTTGCACAGATGGACCTTGCAATAACTTATTGAATTAATTAACAAAAATCTGATTATTGTTCAGTTACATGGACGGCAAAGAGCTATTAACAAAAAATTCAAAAAAAACTACTGATGAATGAGTATTAAAACTTTCAGAGGTCCAGTTGTAGTCAGGGATTCAGGACAAGTCCCAGGAGCTAACTGAAGGAAAAGAACTTCTTCAAAACACCAGCTGTCATGTCTCCCGTGTTCCCTGTGGATTTTTTTTTCCTCTTTCTTTCTTTCCTTCTTTCTTTCTTTCTTTCTTTCTTTCTTTCTTTCTTTCTTTCTTTCTTATCTTTCTTTCCTTCTTTCTTTCCTTCTTTCTTTCATTTGTTCGTTCGTTCGTTCATTTTTCTTTTTTGGGGGGGGCGTGTTTTGTTTTGGGGTTTTGTTTTTCAGTTCAATGTGCAAAATGTTGCCTAAATTGACTATCATATTGTAGTCCAATACTGGCCCTCAAAGGTATTTGGAAGAACAAAGTCATGAAAAAAACAAAACAGAATTACAACTAAATTCAGCTCCAAAGAACTTGGATGTTTTCTCAATACTTTTGAAGGACTGTACTCTAGAAGATCTAGAATTTTATGAGGAGAACAAGTCTTTCACATGGTGTTGTGAAATCTTGTAATTTAATTGCATGATGTGTTGTCCAAAATGCCTATGTTGAGAGACAGTTTGACAATATGCAATTCACTCACTTGGTATTCGTTCTGTGTGCTGTGGTTCCTCTGGAATGTATCCCTCATTTTCACTACCATTCCTTTGCCTGTTTTCCAAATGGCCATCTGTTTTCTTCTTAGTTGAAATTTTCCTAGAAAAAAAAAATACTGTCATTAGATCTTCATTACGATATGAGAACTTCTGGGTAGTAGGCAACAGAGAAAATATTACACGTCCTACTTCTGAAAAAATAGCTGCAAAATATATCCAGGCCTTCCAAATATTCAGCTATTGCAAATCTTGTCCTATATAAATATTACCTATGAAGTTCTGGTTAGAAAGCTTCCATCAGCTGCTTTACCAGCAAGAAGGAAAATAGAGCAAGCAATCTTCTCAGAGTGAAGACTCTGTTCCAGACCACAGGTTTTGCAGGAAATTAATTTTGATCTTTAATTCCGAATTACAGGATAGTCAGTGGCCCAATAAGGGAACACCAGTCAGGTCACCTACAGCAACTCGTCGTTTTTGACTGAATCCACCCAGCTGCAAAAAGAAAGCATGCTAGCTCACATCAACACAGTTAGCTCCCAAGTGATTCATCTGTACGCCCCAAAGTTAATTTACTGTGCACATGAGCATAGTCACAGCGAAGTTGACAGAACTTCCTTGGATAAAGTTACACTTCTCTGAACTTGTAGAGTGGTGACCTGCAGAGCTACACAGTGAGAAAAGAGGGCATTTTTACTCAAAACTTACACTAGGAGACGTGCTACTATTCATTTGTTCTAACCCAGATTCCTCTCTGCGATAGTCCCAGGTCCATCTTTGCCTGGGTTTTTGGTGTGGGCAGGATAAATTGATGACAGGACGATGATGATCCAGTGATTTGTATGGAAAGGGGGAAATATTCTTGGTTAGGAGTATTTGTGGAAACTGTTGAATCTACTTATTTACATTCAGTAAGATTCACTTTACAGGTCTGTAGAACTTCAGATGAGCATTATTGATGCACACATAAGTCTGACTAGCCAGCTATGACTACATGCTTTTTTAAGAGATAAACATCTTAAATACCGCTAAGAAACCTGTCATAGTTGATAGAAGATAAGAACTATTGTTTAGGAAAACCATACCTCCATGTGTTACATGATAGTCTTCAGTCTATTTTATCTGATCCTTAGGTCTCAACAAACTCAGCATTGTAGCCAAGCCAAAAGCAGTTACAAAAAAAAGTGTGGGAGGTACAGAAAGATAACCAGCCAAGTGAAAAATAAATGTTGTGGGAAGTAAAACAATATATCTTTGGTCTCATTATTTCTTCGCTACTACCTCAACATAGCTTCCAAAGCCTGTACAATCATCATTCTTTTTACTGCGGGTATGTTCTCCCCAAGAAAAAAAATACTAAACCTACAAAATCTGAAAGTGATTGTAAACAGTCCCCGTGAGATCAGTGGCATTGTTTACACACACTAAAACTTTCCAGAACTGTCAACACTGACTTGTCCCAGCTAAGCCGTAAAGCCTGGACTCATCCCAGTGCTTAAGCTTTTGCTTAACTTTCAGACTGTAAGCAACTTTTATGAAGTTGGAATGACAACTCATGCTTAAAGTTAACAGGAAAATAGGTGCTTTACTGTACTAAGATTATTTCATGAATACATAACTATATTTGCACAAGACCAGATTCAAAAACATAGGGAGCAAGTGATGCTAAGCCCTCTTCTGGGCCTGTTCATGTTGCCCGTAAGAAAGCACTTAAGAAAGGACACGGACCTGGCCAAACCAGTCCCCGCGGCGGGGCAGACGCTTCCCTGAACGTACAATTGATTTTGTTGTAGCAGGGTTGACCCTTACAGAGGGCTTTTGGCAGAACCAAGTCAGAATCCAAGCAAAAAAGCTTTGTAGTGTTCTATTCATAGCAAAAGCGATATGCAAGTTGGACCTGCTTTTGACCTCCTGTTCCCTGCTGATGTAGTCCTGCCCTATTTATATAGCTGCACTTGGTAAAATGATCGATTAAGCACCATAAACTAAGAAATCACATGGAAGTTTACTGGCATGGCATGGTATAATTAGCATTGTTTCCTCAGGAGAAAACGGTGTTGCTGTTGTTTTTAATTTATTTTATTTCATATCAAAAAGTACTGTGTAAATGGAAATCTGCCAACAGACCTTCACAAAATTTCCCCACAAGAGGAAATGAAGTTAGTTAATGAAGCTAGGTATTACTGAAGTGAGAGGCAAGGTGTTGTAACGTTTTGTAAACTCACTGAGAGACAGGGAGATAAATGCTCCACAAGCATAAGCTGTGCATGAATTTACACTGCTTCCTAGAGGCTTATAAAAATAACTCCAATAACCCCACTGACGTTGCTGTATAGAATCTTAATACTGACACCCATCAGCTCATGATTTTTAACATTTTCCAACTCAGTGCAATAACATACCAACAGCTTGGTATTCAAGCGCGCCTGATAATCACTTAAGTGTTGACACTCATCAATGGGGCAGCTTATTTTATTTTATTTTATTTTATTTGTCTTGTTGTCTAGCACTAACAGACCTTAAAAGAGCCGGGGCCACAGCCTGGCTTGCCAGCCAAGCAGCGCCGGGGGCACCCTGCGGCAGCGCCGGGCGCCGCTGCTGGGCTCACAGTGACCTCCTGTGGACGCGCTGGCAAACGCCCGGGAGCCGGAGGCAGCCAGCCTGCTGCGAGCAGGGCTCCCCTGCCTTCAGCCTGGCGCCTGGGGGCACAGCCAGTTTGGGGGTACGTGCTTTGCCCCTCGGCTTCAGCAGGAGTGCATTTTCACTTGTAATTTCTGTGCTTGCTGAGTCAGAGAGGCAGCAATTGCACGATTTTGATCTTTTTCACCAACCTCTTTATAGGAACAGAATCCACGACCTGCTTGCGAGTTGTGGCCCTCGCTTTTTGCCCTTCGGGTCAGGCCCTTTCCCTGCGTGCTGTCCCCCCTGTCTTGTGCTGTGCATGCCGAAATGGGCCAAGTCACAGAGCGGGGCAGCAGCCAAACACCCTGTGAGCACTGGTCAGCGGGGCACGGAGACTGGCGCAGCCCTCTCACCATCCTGCAGCAGCCTGATGGGGCCCAGTTAAATGGCAAAATTCTCCCACCTTATTCAGCTTACCTTACTTCGCTTTGGTACGTGGATCCTGGGGGAAAGAAAAAAAAAAAGTATTTAAAATGCTGGAAAATAAAATGTAACCTACTGGAGAGCTCATCTTAGAGCATGCACTGTGCTCCAGTTAGCCCAGAAGCATCTCTCCTCCTCATTTCCAAAATTGCACAATATCTCAGCAGAACAGCTTACACAGAAATTAGAAACACAGCCCTGAAGATAAGTCTCAGCAAAGAACCTCAGCATAGGAAGTATATGCCATCAAAAGTTAATGTACTCCTGAAATGCTCTTATAGTTAATGTGAGTGGCAAAACTATGTGCCACGGATTATTTTGGAACCAAGTTATAAGAGAAACAGCAAGGTGAAAGTAAGGAGCATCTTAACCAGGTCATGGTTAGGAGCCTGATCAGTCTGCTCGCGCTTCTGCTTGCAGGTCTTTGCGCTACACCATGACTGACATAAGTAGTAGATTTATATTTAATTTAAGATATTTTTTAATGTATAGGCCAATTGTGAAGGTCCACTTACCTTTCCTTAGGCAGCAGCAGCGTACGACAACCCCAATAATAATGACCAGAAGAATAAAACCAACAAGTGAAAGCACGACTGCAAGTACAATAACCCATGTGCTTATGCTGTCTTCACCGTAATCACTTTCTGTTAAATTAAATGGATAAATATTGTTTTATCAGAGTCTCAAAACATTGTTTTCAAAATATTTACCTTTTCTGTGAGAAGCTATTAACTGCTTGCTGATTATTTAGCAAGGAGGCTGTGTTTTCCACATGTTGGTCTCTCCATTTATGGGTGGTGCCCAAGCATTTAAAATGTTTCCAAAAGAATATTCTTTGTTGCAATTGTAACTTTTCCAACAGTGACTGCTCTTTCAGAAAAATACACAGCTGTAATATTCCAACCAAAATTTTATTTTGCAGATATGCTGTCTCCCATCATCCTTTGGAGACATCTGGGGTTGGGGATAGGGGTTAAGATTAAATTTAGATGTCTGTACTGCAGATATTAAACATCTTGCCTAACTGCTTTTGTCATTGGAGAGAAAAGGGGTATTTTGGGTACAATTTACTCAGCCAAATGTGTATGTGTCCCTCTGGATAAAATGATCAGCTCTGGAGAAGTGTTCATTTTTCCCCACTGACCACAGTGATAGTTTTAGGTGTCTAGTATGGATGGAGATCTTTAGCCTGTAGATACGACTTTCTGATGAATCCCATCTCAGGATTTCTCCCACTAATTTCAGTAGGTGTTCCATTTTGGGACATACCTTGTAGGTCACCTGTTATCCACTTAAAGAGCAGTGAAGACCAAAAACTGTAAAGAGTAGCACAGTTCAGGATACTGCAGCTACTAACCAATCTTCACCACTGGCACGTTCACATTAAATTATTCCTTCGTCTTTGCTGTAATCTACAGTGCTAGATGAGGTGATTTCGAGACAATTCAACATCTTGGTGAACCTGGTTGCTATAAGCAGGTTTCCTAAGAGAGCTTCCACACCACAGAACTTTAAAAATACCCCACATTTCTTACGCAGATGGATGCATAAGGAACGTGTCAGTTCTGACTGTCACACCATCCTGCCCTTTGGTTTTGACCAGATATTTCTGAAGCACCTCTAATTTGTCTACCCTTTGAAAAGCAGTCCCCAAATCATTTTGACAGTTGTTTAGAAACAAGCTTTCAATCCAAATTACAGGTGTGAAACACATCCAAACTTGACAATACCCATTCTGTCACACTGGGCTTATAATTATCACGTCCTCGTTAGAGGTCCCAGTTAACAACTGCATGGCTTTATTTAGCTGACAGCCTCTGGGAAAGGTACCGCAGCAATGTACGTGGCTGGTAGCTGCACAGCGTCAGAGCTGTTCCCCTAATGTGTGACCCAGGGTATCCGCTGCTTTACTTACGGTAAGGAATAAAGAAGTAAATCCATTCTATCTACAAATTTGCCTGGGTATGTGCTTGGGGTTTGGAGTTTGCTTCAGACTGCAAAGATACAGAAGCGGAGCCTCCTACAAAGCTTGGACCTTTGTTAGGAGTCTGAATTATCCAAAGCTCAGGTCATTATGATTAAGCAATTTGTTCCAGTCTTCTTTAATCCTAATGCACAATCAGCATGTTATGAATTTCTTCTGACAATTAGAGAAAACAAGCAGTTAGTAACCTGCAGACTAGCAGTTAAATCTGTAAGCTGCAATCAGTTGTGATTACAATTGATGAGAAACTTGTTCATAATATTTTTATCCAGAAGTACTGCAACAAATATATATATATTATCCTATTTCATTCCATAGAGCGTGCCACAGGGATTTCAAGATGGCTAAAATATGAAATACATAGCTATTTAGCTATAGAGGTAAATTTAACCTGTGCATGAAGGGAGGAGCTAAACACACCTACATAGGCCCATACCTCCAGGCTGGCTGCCAGGCCAAGGTATTTCCTCCCTGTCAGGTTCAGGTCACATGCCAGAAGAGGCTCTGTGGAGCTGAAGAAAGGATGGGATACAACCCAAACACTCCTGGCTCTTCAGCATTGTGGCTTCTCCCCAGTTTTGGAGGATCCAGAAAGAAACTGGGGCTGGGATCAGCAGGTATGAATACAGGAGCTGCCAGCTCAACATGAAAGTGGGAGTAAAACCACACCACGTTATGTTAGGTGTTCAGCATGGACAAAGCCACTTCCTTGTTCCACAGGGCCCATCCTCAGCTGCCATTCTGACACCTGGTTCCTCCGAAAGCTGCCTAAGAATTTACTTGGGCAAAGTATCTGCAGAAAAGGGATTTTTTCCAGGCACATGCTGGTGACCAAGGAGAAATGAGAGACTGGATAAAGCTGGACATCACTTCTTGGATGCTTTGGAGTTTTATGGCCAAGATAAAAACCAAAGGAAGATCAGGCTCCTGGCGGATTCCTTATATTCATCTTCTGCAGTACAAAGGCCACATGCAGTCAACACTGAAGCCACAAAGAGCTTGGGACCAGCTAAGGGACTCTGCCGAGGACCTCATTTTCCAATAATGGCTCTGTGAATACATCTGCTGGGATAACCACATAGAAGTTCCCAAATCTGGGGCTCAGCCAAACTCTGCTGTGAGTGAGGTACCTCTGGAGGAGGAGCAACTGACACAAAAATTCATCACCTTGCTAGCCATATGAAAAGGTCTGAGATTAAGACATGTAGGAAGGTGGGACATTCACTGGGCAGGTGATGGCTGGCTGAAGAGGGCTCAGAAGACGTTTGGTTGCAGTCTTTGTGAACGGACAAGCATTGCTTGTGAGGAACATGGAGGAATTAGATTCCTCAAGCTTTTAAGTGAAGGCCGAAATTGATAATACAACAGTTTTGGGGAAGGATTCCTTAAATATTTGAAACTAGTCTTCTTCATTCCTGACAATATCTAGCTGAGGTTGAGTCTGCATATGAAAAGTCAAACAAGCTCTGAGATTTCACGTGTGATATACACAAGATATCTTCCTCTGCCGTAAATGTCACGTCTTTATTTCATTATAATAATCTGAAGACTTCATATGCTGAA
The DNA here is from genome assembly GCA_013399115.1 of Anseranas semipalmata. NCBI lineage: Eukaryota > Metazoa > Chordata > Aves > Anseriformes > Anseranatidae > Anseranas > Anseranas semipalmata. The sequence continues at coordinate 108,047 of VXAA01004775.1, read as the reverse complement.
GACTTCAAATGCTGACAAATTTTGAGTGTCTTATGCTGCAAAATGATTTTTCCAAAGAGCAATGAATGATGGTCCTATACAATCACTAATTATACGCTAATTGTGCTTCATGACATCTGTTTTTCTCCTCTTCTGATTTACAATGAGTAGCTATGGAAACTGAGGGTGGATACCTCAGTACTTCACAAACGAGTAGGCAGGGGAATTTATTAATTTCCTAAGGACAGTTCTATTTTGCTTAGTCAGTAATTAGGAGCAATCTGACTACAAAATAGTCCTATTAAGAATGGTGAAATGACCTTTTTCAATTGCTTTACAAAGCAAGTACTTCTGAAAAGACTTGCTAATAATGACACATGTAAAATAAAAGGCACAGATACTCAACCTCCTCAGCTGTTTATGTGTAAAAACTTCTACACCATACCCTTCATCAATCCACTATGAGAATGTCTTTGTATGTGGCACATTCACCCATTGCAGAAGAAGAATCAGTTCATCAAGAGAAGCTGTCAATGTGACTATAGAAGTTCATGATGCTCACCACATCATAAACAGAAATGTAGATTCTAGGCCCTACTCCGCACAGAAGGCAGCTGGGGTTGTACAGACTCACTGCAAAAAAAGAAAACTCCATACATCCCATGCATTTCCCATACCACTGGCTAAGGCTAATAAAAAGGATGTCACCATAGGGTGGACTATGTCGCCATCGGTGGCAGTGCACCTATACCCAGTAACCTCAGCTCCCTGCATTTCCCATACCACTGGCTAAGGCTAATAAAAAGGATGTCACCATAGGGTGGACTATGTCGCCATCGGTGGCAGTGCACCTATACCCAGTAACCTCAGCTCCCTGTCATGCGAGTACTGCTTCAAGTTCAGTTTTGCCTTAAGAGTCTTCTCCCTTACAGTTGAGACACTTGGCCAGTCCCAATAGAGAAATGCTCCTAAACACAATCTGGTATTGTCTTCCTCATCTGCATTAAACATTGCTAACCCACAGGGAGCTACTTCCTCTTACTTGCTCTTACTGTGTTATGGTTTGGAAAAGAAATACATTTTTCATAGGATTCAGTTAGATTATGAAGCAGATTTTTAATGATAGTCTCACTTGCTTTGATCCACATCAGCAGAGCAAGTCAGATAAAATCACCCTTTTACTGATGAACTTCCTAATGAACCTACTGATGAACCTGTGAATGTGTTAAATTATGGAATATATTTTCATAGGTTGTCAGTGAGGCCACAGATTAGAGGCATTACAAAAAAAAAAATGCTGACAACATTAGTGACAATGCTTAGGGTTACCAAAGTCTTGCTAGCAGTTCTTGAAAGATTTGCTCAACATTCATGGTTGGATTAAAGCAACATTGAATTTCCTTAAATAAAAGGCAATAAGAAGCAACTGATGCATTGACCAAAGAATTCCACATATATTGTTGAAGGACAATTTTTACTTTCCTCTAAGATGTGAAAGAGAACATAACAGAAAGAGGAATGCGGGCACAATGGCTCTTTGGTCTACGTAGACTTTGTGGTTCATTAGACTCATACCAGTCCTTTCACAGAGGTGAAGTTAACTGTACCTACTTATCAGGTTGTGCCTATCAAGTCCTTATTCTATCACCTTTGCATATCTCACAGTCTTTCACTTGCAAATAAAAGACTTTTCAAAACAATACAAAACATAAAGCACCGTTCTGAGAAAATAGTATAGGCAAAGTACAACAAACATTCACTTACCTAGAGTAGAGTTGACAAAAAAAACAGTTACAGTCGCATTCTGAGGGTTAGGGAGTGCTTCTATATCAGCTAAACAAGTCAAAATCTCAGTGTCTGTTGGAGTCAAAGTCAGGACGCTCAAGGCATTGTGGAGGTCATTAGATCCTTGACTTTGCTGGGTAACATACCTCGACTTATCAATCAGAGAGTCGTTTGTCATCCAGGTAATGTCTGGAGCTGGAGCCCATCCTAAGGCTTCACAAACAATTTCAAGTGTTTTGTTCTCTTTAACTGTTAAGGTGCTATTTTTGATGAATAAAGATCCATTAACTGTAGAAGGGAAAAGATGTTTTGTTCCTTCAGAATAGTTAGCTGCATTGCTTTCCTGATGATAGTTTTAAATCTTACCTTGTTACCCAAAATTAGCTATATCTTGAGATATGAATTTAAAAACAGCCATTATTAACACAGACGTACCATATGCGTGATATAAACATGCAGATATTGCAACTTCATGGGCACATTGTCCAGTATGCCTAAAACACAAGTCTCAGCTTTCAGTATCATTTCAATAAAAAGCAGGAAATTACACTTTTTAGGCATCCTCATGTTTTTCCAGCTGAAGGACAACATAATGAAATAACAGTGTTTCTCTGTAAGTTTTAAGTATGCTTTTGGGTTTTATCAGGAAAAGTTTACAGACAAACGATGAGATGTTCCCACTGCACAAAGCACCACTTTGACAAATGGATAGTGTCTGATGGTTAGATTCTGCATTACTGTCTGCACTCTGTCACTACTGATGCTTTGGAGAGGAGGGGCTTGATACGCCAGAGCTTTTTGTTCCTTGGAAATGGTAGCTTGCAGTAGCAATCATATGAAGAGTATCACCTTGTGTCTCAAAGGCTTTACTTCTACACACCATTAAATCAAACTCAAAATAAGTGGGGTGCAGACTGATCTCTAAGTCAGAAAGCGGGAGGGAGATCTGTCTGAAAGACAGCAGAAGGTTCACGTACAAAGACGTGTGTGTGTGTGGCAGGGAGTAATCCATACTGTTTCTAGACAAAAGATCATTTTTGACTGACTGTTGGTGGGCCTGATACAGTCTTCAGGCACTTTAATGAAATCCAATAAAGAATAAGAGATACAACAGGAAAAAAAACAAGGGCAGTTCAAAGGTTCGTTAATGGCACTTTGAATGTGACTCTGAAACCTGCTTTGACAGTAAAATTAAGACAAAGAAGAAAGGAGGCAAAGGATGGTGAATGAGAGCATATACTCCTTCACAGGGATAACTTAGGCAATCCATCAGAGGATTTCTTTAAGTGTGGTACAGTAAAATAGCTTTCTATTGGTGGCTATACGCACCTTGAACAGAAAGGAAGGCAAAGCCGCTCTCACCAGCTTGCTGGGTGCTGCATTCAATTCTTCCAGAGTCACTTAGCTGGGTGTTGTGGATGATCAGCTCTGAGGTAAACCCATTACTACTGGTATAATTTTGAGAGGTGAAGCGCTCTGATGTTTCAATAGCTCCTTGAGAATTAACAACAGTGAGGACAGGATTTGCCTTCAGCAACCAAATGAGAATTACCCATCCGTCCGCCACAGTGCAATTAAACCGGGCTTCTGAACCAGCAAGGACTGTTGCATTAGTAGGGCCATTTACAATAGAATAACAAAAGCCAAGACCTGGAAGGAAGAAAAAAACCACACAACCTGTAAATACATAAACACCAACAAGGACATCTGACTTAATTTTTACTGCCAGCAGTTTAAGGCTAAAAAGCCAGGACCCCTGGTTCAAATTGCATTTTTCTCTCGGAGCACTGGGGTATTGAGCATTTAGTTACATATTGGGAAAAGCTCTTGACTCGGCTGAGCTGGCACTTCCCCTCTGACAGCCAAGAGTACCTGATGCTTTCAGAAAAAGATTCTTATCTCATTTTCTATAATGCCTAGCAGTAAATAGTTAAAGTTATCCACGGTGAATTGAAATTGCGACTTAGTAATGTTAATCACACAGCAATAAGCAGTGGTCAAATGCCACGTTGTTATAATGGGTCCTTAAGACAGTCATTATAAACCCAAGAAGTACAGGTTTACATGGATTAAAAAAAAAAAATTAACCTGTTCAGAAATGGAGATGTACAATCTAATCTTTCAGCTGCGTCTTAAGTTAAATGCTTTTCTTTAAAGATGCATTTGACTTTTTGTCTCTCCTCCCGTTCCAAAATCACCTAACTTTCTCTCTTCAGCAGTTTACTAAGGAGCAGAATTACCATTTTGCTGAAGGAAAAAAAGTTCCAGTTTTAGATAAGAAAATACATGAGTTCTCTAGATGTTAAATGAATAAAGGAGTGTGTATCTGGTCCCTTCGCCACACCTCAGATCGCCACTGATGTTTTGCATCCTTCCACACTCTTTTCCCCATTCACCTGCTTCTTCCCTTATTTCTCTTGCATGCACCCCACACATTGTTTCCCACCATTTCGGGCTTTCTGCTAACCAGAGCTGCTTGAATTCATGAGCTTTTCTCCTCAAAAGGCACCATGAATTTTAGCTACTATTTTTCAGAAATGAAAGCTTATTTCTAATCAAGGCATTTTGTTTTCTCCTCCTTGTCAACAGACCCAGGGCCTCTCGTTGCCCTCAGAGGAATGAAGGTGCAGCTGTTGCCCAGGCAGGTGGTGGATCCCGTGTGCGTGGGAAGGCAGAAGCACTTGCTTCTACTAAGCAGAAAGTAAAGGACGAAGGCAGAGAGCCTCTTCTAAATGGCAGCTGTGACTTCAGTCCCTGAAATAGCCAGGGGAGGTGGGCAAATCTTAAAATATTTGTCAGGGACAGAACATCATATACCCTGAGGGACAAGCTGTGAAAGATTAAGAGCGACCCAGATTACTTTTTGGTGTTTTAGGGAATATGACCTGGGAGAGCAGCATTGGGTGAAATTAGGAGCCTGCTTCTCTGGGTCCTTGTACTTTGTGAATCCCTTTGAGTTTTGGCTAGGTTCTCCAGAACGTGCTATGTCCAGGTGCAGTAGGTAATATCAATGGCTTTCAAGGAGTAGATGACCACATGGTCATAGAGTAATTCAGGTTGGAAGGGACCTCAGAAAGTTTCCAGTCCAACCTCCCGATCAAAGCAGGTCAGTTCTGAGGTTAGACCAGGTTGCTCACAGCTTTATCCAGTCAGGTCTTGAAAAACCTCTAAAGACAGAGACTGCACAGTTTCTCTGGGCAACCTGCCCTACTGCCTGACTGTCCTCACGAAGAAGAAGCTTTGTGTGTTATCCAGTTTGAACCTCTCTTGTTTCAACATAGGTCCATTGCCTTTTGCTCTCCTGCCATGCACCAGTGTGAAGGGCCTGGCTCCATTTTCTTGATCACCTCCTTGCAGGCTGCTCTTAGGGCCCCCACAGTCATCTCTTCTCAAGGTTGAACCAGCTATGCTCCACCAGGCACTCCTCACAGGGCAAGTGCTCCAGCCCATGGCCATCTTGATGGCCCACTACTGAACTTGCTCCAGTTTATCAATGTCGTTCCTGTACGTGGGAGCCCAAAATGTACACCGTCATAAGCCTGTCACTTTACGAAGTCACTGCCACCCACAGACCTGCTGGTTACAGGTGAAGTGGAGGGTGGAGGGGGACTGTTCTGCTGTCATCGAGCTTCATCTCTGGGGACTGCCCGTGTCCTGCATGCATCCCACTAGGCACAGGTCTTTCTCCCCCAACCCTGTGGCTGCTACAGCCTCTTCATCTGCATCTAAGCTCAGGTCTGCTCCCTTTCAGCCTTGTGCTCACCTGTGCCTCAGTGTGATGTAGTTGCACTTTGATGGGAACACTGAAAGGTTTCAGTAGCAAGGGACCTCAGAAATTTCTAGCCCAAGCCTCTTTTCCAAACAGACCTAACTTCAGAGTTAGACCATTGGCAAAGGGCCTTGTCAAGTCAAATTCTGAATGTCTCCAAGGATGGAGATTTCACGAGCTCTCTGCAGACCAGCCAGTCCTGCCAGCGAGACAGACCTCACCAGCAAGTTTTTCATCACTTACTGGCAAATATTCATCCTGAGGAAGCACCAGAACTGCCACCATTACCCCTAATGATTCAAGCTGTAGTTCTGCACAATTACAGCAATTAGATACCACAGTCCATAGCAGTGTAATTAAAACCGCGTGTCTGCAAATTCAGCCTGAGCATAAGTGTTCATTTATTTTCCAGGAGAAAGAGAGTGTGAAATGGCTGTTACTGCCTTGCTAAGTCTATTCAGGACAATGAAGTGGTTTTTAAGATTTCATTCAACGCAGGTTTGGTTCATTTTAGGTAGTTTAATTATTAATGGATTAATTCACAAATTACTGAAAAATTAATTTTTCATTTGGTCATTAGCTGGCATGAGAAGGAGAGAATACGCTGTACTGTTTCATGCAAAAGAGACGTTTAATACTTGCAGAAATGCTACCAGAGCCCAGTCTCAGTTACGATGTTGCAACCAGAACCTTGGTGCCCCCACCCAAGGCATATGGCCCATCATCTCGTTGCTCCAATCTCAACATCATTTTCTAATTCCCAACTCTCACTTAATCCTAGGCAGTTTATATCTACCCAGGTTTGTGCCCGGAATCGTTCTTTAATATATATAACTCCTCTTCTTCCTCCCACCCACCACATGTATTTACAGACAAGAGCCTTTTCATTCTTTGTTTTGCAGGTTTACACAAACCTAGCTCTCCCTGGCTCATTGCATGGTTGACTCTGAGTTCTCTCACGTTTACAAAAACCTTTACAAAAATTTTCCACGTTCCTGGGTTACGTTACCTCTGCCAAACACCTCATTCTCCAAAGTATATCTGTGTGTGAGCAATAAAACATTAAATAAAAAGCAAACTTCACTTCTACTGATAGTTAATAAAGCCAGATAAGATACGATAAATGTTCAACTTCGATGGCTCGTTTTTTCCAGTAACATTTACTCAAAACTCTCTTCAGTCTTGTAAAGGTGAACTGAAATGCTTTAAAACATGAAACAGCTTGAAGACTAACTCAGCAATCAAATCTATATGCATACATGAATACATTGCTTTAAAAACAGCTAACCCAACAAAATGCCTAAAAGCCATTTTGTCTCTCTTCTGTTTGTCACTTTCTGAATGTTAGAGATTGCCCACATGCCTGTGGATGGTATCATTTACAGAGCTACCAGTTTTCCAATGAAAGTGCACTGATTCACAGATTCACAGATTCACAGAATTGTAGGAGTTGGAAGGGACCTCCAGAGATCATCGGGTCCAACCCCCCTGCCACAGCAGGTTCCCTAGAGCAGGTTGCACAGGTAGACGTCCAGACGGGTCTTGAATATCTCCAGAGAAGGAGACTCCACAACCTCCCTGGGCAGCCTGTTCCAGTGCTCCGTCACCCTCACCGTGAAGAAGCTCCTTCGCATGTTGGTGCGGAACTTCCTGTGCTCCATTTTGTGGCCATTGCCCCTTGCCCTGTCCCCACAGACCATTGTGAGACCATACATCATGTAATATGGCCCTTTTCCTTGATATTCAACGTCCAATTGCCATCATTTTTCTCTTCATAACTGATATTACTGGGCTTGAGACACTATCCTAAGCTCAAATGCATCTTCGAATTATATATATATATATTGACTCATATTGTAACCAGCCTTTACAATAACACTCTCTGTACATCTGTGGTGTCTACAACATGTTGATGTGCTCAGTTTTTTTGATTCTCACACTTTGTTTGAATTCTTCCTGATTGGCTGCAGCAGACATAAAGAGCTACCATAATGATAGACTCAGCTGTCCACAAGCTTCCTTAGAGTTAACACTAAAATGTATTTAGTTGCTCATGAAGCAGGAGTTGCAGTACTTATTCACACTGCTCCTCTTAATGCAAACTGTATCTGTGCATTTGTATTTTATTTCTTAGCCTCTGTAAACACTTTTCTTTCTTAAGGAGTATAATGGTTTGCCATGGCTCTGAATAAATGATGTGACTTTCAGTACACTGCTAGCTGTTAATTAATCATTTGCTATGAGATCATGTCTGTGAGTTCCACTATAGTCTTGAAATTTAGCCCTAAACATGAATAATCAGTGATCATCTGCTCTAAAAAAAAAGTACACGGCTAATACTGCTTTTGTCTTTTTCAGACAGTCAGGACAGCATAGCAGGTAGGTATGAGTAACTTCTTCATTTATCTAATACAATCATTATTTTTATCAGTCCATTAGTATGGTGGGATCTACACCTTTTTCCACCAACCAGATCTGCTGAAGCAACAGGTGGGTTTTCAATGACTTCTGTGAGCTAGAGAACAGACCCATAAGCCTTGGATGGGGGCAGGAGGATCAAGGAATGGGAAGTAGCTCAACCTTGTCTCCATCTGGATCTCAGTAAAGTCTCAGCACAACTGAAAAGGGAGCTTTATGAGCCTCCTGTTGCCAAAACATTTTTGGTGATTATAACCTTGCCTCTTTACCTTTTTTCTTTAATTTTGATCTTGCAATATCATGCAAAGTCCCAAACCAACAGTGGGTTCCATTGTCCAACCCATATGCAAACACTGATAAAGTAACTTCTGCAAGGTCAAAGAGGACATTCACGGCAGAAGTGGGATCTAAACCCAGTTAACTAGTGCTTTAAGCCAGTGCTCTAAGTCCTTTTGCTGGGCCTTGCTTCTTGCACTAGGGAGAAAACTTCAGCACTGGTTTCCTTTGCATACTGCTTAAAAAATATCTTGCAGATGGTTGCTTTCAGACAAATTAAGGCCTCAGGCTAGATTGCCATCACACTTCACAGGAATTATGTGTTCAGCTCTTAACAGCTGTTTTAACATCTGCTTCCCCACACACAACCAGTAACAAATCCCACCCAGACAAATATCCACACTGATGTCTTTGCAATAGGGAAATTTCAAACTGTCCTCATGATACTGCATCACCCCTTGAATTTTGAAAAGCAGAGCTGAGTTAGGACACCTTCGAGGCACATCGCTATATATTTATATATAAGGGGTCACCAATGGTGAAAGTTTACTTTAAGTGACAGGTGTGTATGGTTATTTCAGTTGCTCAGTCCTTCCCAACAGCATGTAGAATATACATCAACACCTTTATGAACTGCTTATTCCATCCTCTGTTGCATGAATTCACTGTTACATCACTGTGGGTTTGGAAGAAACAGAAGCACATTGTCCAGTTTTCCGGGCTGTGGTGGGTGATGCTGCACTGAGGGAACATCATTTGCTGAAGAACCACCCTTGCCCTTTGTCACCAATGTTTTTCCTTCACCACCTGAACTAACCCTAAAGAATCACTTTTCTTGCTGAAGGTCCCAGCAGCAAGGGCATTGAGACGTGGCTACCTTCTCTTCCTTCCCTCCTCTCCTCTGCTGACTCAATCTTTCCTCCCTTTATAAGCGATCTATTTGGATGCAACACAGCAAAGGACAGGATGGGTTTATCCTTTTGCCATAACAACTCCTTTTTTCAGCCTCATTATCATATTTCAAAATATTCTCCCCCTCTGTACCCTTATCAACCTCCCATAAACCCTGCCTTTTATCCTTCAGTTTTTGTGTCTAGTCTCTGTCCCTTCCCTCTCTGCTACTTATTTGGTTTTCCACATTTTTTCCTTCCACTCTGTTTTAAATTCCTTTTTCTTTTCATTCTTTCTTTCATCTCCTGCTCATCACACCTTGTTTTCTGCCTCCTCTACCTCACAGCTTGCCCACTGCTCCAGCAACAGCTCTGCAATAAATTGTTTTGGATTTGGTAAGATTTTTCTTCAGCACATCTCAAGTTTATTTCACAAACCAACAGCCCCAAAGCTGAGCTTTTTGAAAACCAAAATAGGTTAGAGCTTGTCAAAGTCTGCAGAAAAGGACTAGCCTGTTTTCTGATGTTAACAAGACTTTAAAATGCTTATATAGGATGTTTCTGTCAAGTAACACCGGTCTACTGGTACTCAGTGACACATTTTCCCACCCACACAAACCTCTCCACAGCCCCCAAGCGAGTCTTCCCGTCTCTTCTCTGTCATTATTCAACAGATGTCTAATGCAACCTCTCCCAGCCCCGCTACTGGATTCCTCCTCCTCCTGTACTGTCTCCTGTCTCCAGTCATGAGGGTCCCTGGGCTGGGAGCACCTCAGCAGCACCTCCGATGTCCTAGCAGAAAGCTGGGACCCTGCACTGCACGTCAGCCCTGTGGTCTGCAGTGCTATTGCTGCCAAAAAGCACGTGGTGCCAACCCAGGGTAATGCTCAAACCAGCTGCGCCATGCAGCCACCTCAGCAGCCTCGCCACACCGCATGGCCTTGCCACTCCTGACATCATGAGAGCAGCAATGCCACTTTCAAGAACAGCATTTTTCTCTCCACTATACACTTTTCCTCCCCGATTTGGGGTGTGCTGCCATGGCTGCACCTCACGGTGTGGGCAACGCCTGCTACCCCGGTGCGGCTTGCAGCTGGGTCAATAAAACACCCGTTGCAGTTGTGCTTGAGGAACAGAATTAGTGAAGGGTCATAGAAATCCTCTAAAACTCATAATGCCCTGATCTGGACATGAAGGAAGACAATACAAGAAACAGAACAAGTAAAAATCGAGGCTTCCTGGCTATAACTACTCAGGGTCCAAAAAGACAAGATTTAGGGACTGCCTGAGCCAACAATTGCATCTGCACCTATGGATCTATCCTCCATGATATTTATTTAAAGTTTTTTTCAGCCTATTTATAATTTGGCATCCCCCATATCCAGTGACCATGAGCTTTGCTATTTGATGACATCTGTGAGGAAAAGTACATTCCTTGGTTTGCCTTAAATCTACTTTCTGATAGTTTTACTGGCTTCCACTAGTCTTTTTGTTATGAGAAATTGTGAGTAACCATTCCACTATTCACCTCCATATAATTATTTTAAAATATCTTTACTATTTCTTTTTCTCACAAGCAGAAAAAATCCCAATGAATCTTCTTCTCATACCTTTGATCACTTCTGTCACACTTTGTTCCTTTCTCAGACCTAGTATGTCCTCTTGGAACTGGAGGGGCTAACACAACATCCAGTATTTGACATATAAGTTTTCTGTGGATTTAAATAATGCCAGGTGTCATTGTATTTCCCCTGTTGAAGACAGTAAGTGGTGAAATTTTCTCTTTTTCAGCAATTTGCTCTCTCTTTCCAAAGATAACTATTCTTTTCTCCCACTATACATCTTCAGTTAAGTGATGCTTTGTACTGAATATTTTCTGCTCCTTTATTACTTACTCACTTGGCATTGTGACATTTTCTGGCAAATCCTCATAGTGTCTTTTTGCATTTGGCTGTCCCAAGTAATTCTGCACCACCTGCAAAGTCTGCCACCTCACAGTTCACACTCCTCTTCACGGGGTTGTTTAACAGTTTGTTGAATACCACATATCCCTGTGCAACTCCACTGGGAACACCACTCTGCTCACAAAACTCACTGTATATTGTTGCATTGTGTTTCCTTTCACCAATTGTTAAGCCAATATACCTTCCCTCTCATTCCACTGCAGCTTTCTCCTTTCAGAGCCTCTTAAAACCCCAGCTAGACTACAATAAACAAATCAGCCTTGTCTCCGTTACCCAGCTAGTCACTTTACATTCACATATTCTTTAAAGCCCTGCCACCAGGATGCCTTTTATCTGAATTCACTTTGAGACTCAGGCATGTGAAATGTAAACTGGAGGCCAACTAGCAAAATGGTAATTTACACATATTTCTGGAAGCGAAATCAGCTGCTGATGTTGAGTTCTCTGCAGACGCCCCCTCAAGAGCAGTCCTGAATGGACAGGAGGAGGATGAGCTAAGAAGAGGGAGGAAGGAGTGGGGACATCCCTGCTCATTGAGAGAGGGCAGCCTCCCCACCTCCCCCAACCCCATCCACTGTTCACTCCTGCATATCGAAACCCACTCTAAGCCATTAAATCATTCAGGCTTTAAAGGCAAACTTATCCACTTTAAACACTTTGAATAATCTCCCTCTGGGACTTACTGTTTAATCTGATATTGCTGGTAACTGCCATTTACATAGCTTTAAAATTAGTTCACACATTTTGTCCACGGTGGCTCATTTCACGGGTTATGAATGTGTCCTACCTGTTAGCGAGGCAGCTAAGATGAAAGGAAAGAAAATGAATTTCTGGAACCTCCCCATTGGAGCATTCTCTCCTGGTCCCTAAGGCAGAAAGCCACCGGCAGTCACTGCATGCTTGAGAAGCTGAAGGACAGAAGTTGTCGAGAAACTTGCTGATGAGTTGCTGCTTTGTGTCCTGTGATAAAATGTGACTTTATGTGACCTGTATTACAAACAAGGGGAGAAGATTAAATGAGGCAGGGTCTGGGAGGAAAGCAGTATATTTTCTCAGAACAACTGTTCGAAAAGAAGTAGATGAGCTTTCAGCGCACAGACCTTTCTTCAGCAGAGAAACCTCCCCCTCCAGACCTTGCATCCCTCAGGCCCTCAGTCCATCCTGGCTATTACAATGCTACTGCTTCAGCATTGGCTGTGTCAGGGGAGCCCCATCTGCATCATTAAAGTTAATCATGAGGAGCTGGGAAAAATAATTCTCTTAGTTGCCTGCAATCGCGTGTGTATGGTGGGTGCCCTGCCTGTGCTGCCGGCAATGTCCTGGCAGGCTAATGAACCCTGTGCTCCATCACTTACTGTCACGCAGAGCAACTGTGCAGAGCTCCAGCCGCTCCCCCGGGGCTGCAGGGGAGCAGTCCTGCGTATGGAGGGGCTGTTGTTACATCTGGGAAACAGGAACGAAGGGATGCCTTCTGTGCCAGGCAGCCTTTGGGGTGGGAAGTAGGAATACATCCCAATGCATCACTACATCCCAAAAAGTATTTCTTTTTTTTTTTTTCTGCGTGTCTTATTCCAAAACTAGGATTCCAAAACTATGCTCTTACACCCCAAAATAAAACACCATCAACTTTCCACAGTGGACAGAGATAGGATACAGAGCTTGGTTGGGAGCCATCACCTTAATTCCGCATTTTCTGTTTTTCCAGCGTTTCTGATTCATTTGTGTGATACTACTCTCCTCCCCCTCAAAATATGTGGGAGGCAGTTTGACTGTGCCGCTTGGTTTACAAACTTCTCAGCTGGGAAATTCAAGCTTTCCTTCATGAACGGGATGTAGGCCGGAGGATGTGGTTTTGTGGTCAGCCCAAATTTCTTGTCAGGAAAGGGTTTTTGATTTCAGAAGTGTTTTTTGTGGCAGGGCATAAATACTAGTATCTCACCACAGAGATACTGAGTTTCCTGTAAAAAGCTTACTTTTAATCACCTTCTTGCCTAAACCAAAACTGTGCCAAGGGCCAAACCACAGGAGCCCCGGCCCAGCTATTTTGCCAGACTGGAGCAAGCAGCTCATTTCACAGTTTTACACAATGACCCTCCATTAATTCCAGGGGTGCTCTGGTGAATGCAGCTGTGGGAGGACGGCCGGGGGAGATGCCGCAGCAGCATCTCCCGAGTGGTGCAGGGAGGCCTCTCGCAGGAGTGCCCCGCACGCAGCACCCTTCCCCTGCCGCTGCACAGCCGCAGGACAGCCGCGCGCTGTCGCAGGCCGCACGCTGCCAACAAAACCCTTGTTGTTGTCTGTCCAAGTGTGCCCCATTGTAGTGCCAAGCTACCCTGCAGCTGCATTCACTAATCTGTGCTTTGGGCAGGGGGATCTCGCTGAGCTGTGCGCGGCAGCTGTGACGTGACCAGCCAGCAGTTTGCTTTGCTTTTCCCCATTTTGCAAGCTTTCAGTTTGCCCTACAAACTTAAGAGGGCAGCCCTGTTAATTAATTAACATTTTAAGCCAAGCCTGTGTGCTGATTTCTTCATCTGTGTGTTGGGAGGGGGGTTAGTTTGTAGGTTGATTTGGGTTTTCCTGAGGTATTTTGAAAGATTGTGCGTTTCCTTGGCTACACGCTCACTTGCAGGTTTGTGTGCTGAGGAGCCTGGCGCGGGCAGCTGAGGGGAGGGTTGCGGTATGCGACTGGCAGGGGGGCTTCTCCCTTCTCTCTCGCTGCCCTAGCCTTCAGCATGTACACACTCCAGCTGGTAGCTTTTCAGCGTTAGTATTATCTGTGGCATTAGCTGAAACAGCCCCAGTGAAGCACCAGGAAACAAACCCAAACGTCGGTGTCGTGTCCTTTTCTAGGAAGTCACAATCCCAGGGCGGATCTGCAGGTCCAGAGAGCACCCCGGGAGCCAGCCCGTCCCTAAAGCCGGCAGCCATGGTTTATAATCCCACTTATAAACCCAGTTGAGCCAGTATAAGCTCTGCAGAGGGAATTGTTATGGAGGAAAACAAACTTGCTAGGATCTTGTGTACAATTCAGGCCAAGAACAGTAAATAACTTGTGGCGACATAAAATGAGAAGGGAAAAGAAGGGATCTCTAACTTTTTGTTTTACCTTGTACGTTTCAAAATGGACTTTCAAAGAAAACTATCTCATCCCCAAATGAAATTTTGCCTGATGGTAAACTAAATGCCTAGGGCTGGCCCCAGCCACTTTCTACCTCCCGCTGTGATCCTCTCCTGCTCCACAGGTGCACGGGCAATTGGTATTGCTGGCCCGGCCCTTGACCCGAGCCTATTCCTGCCTGCACCCACACCAGAGGAAGGGGACAATATCAGCCTAAACACTTGACAGCTGACGTCCCGCTGCCCAGGCTGGCCTCCCCACTGAGGCAGGAGCCAGTGACAGGGTTAAGTTGTGATTCCCCCGCCACTCCCTCTGCCAGGCAGCACAGCGTGGCTCTGGAACGCCTCCCCTGAACTCCTAAAAGGTGTTTTCCGCCTGCTTTCCCTTACAGACCGTCAGCATTCAAAGCCAAGCTCCCAGCCCTGGGCAAGCCCTCACCTTTTCTCCTGCAGGAATCCTTCCCCAGGCCCTGGGCCGGGCCGCCACCGCCTCTGGCCAGGAGCACCGACCTCTCCCTGCTCCGCTGCCGCGCCCTGGGGCGAGTGCCCGCACACTCCCGCAACTGCGTGGCCGGGCTTAGGCTTTGGTGTGACATTGTCACCGTGGTAGATAAGGAAAGGGTTGTGTCTTCCCCCCGCCTCCCACCCGCCCCAATATGCATATTGCGTTGTTAATATTTAACCGGTCCTGCAGGAGGAAGGGCGTAATGCTGATGGCAGGCTGGCAGCAGCAAGCTGCAGACCGTCCGGACCTGAAAAGCTGGATTGGTGACGACACCTGGTGTCTCAGGGGAGGGCTGCTGTGCCGCCTGGACAGGGCGCAGTGACAGATGTGACATTTACTTATTATATTGTGCAGCCACGAGCGTGTGCATTGGTGCCGTGTGCCCAGGCTGGAGCTAGTCCCACCATCACAGCGCTGCAGGCAACATGGCGGAGAGGAGAAGCGCCTGACCGGATTCCCACGGGCCAGAGAGCTGGGTGCTGACGGGCCCCACACTGGCCGTGTCCTTGCCAATGGGCGCTGTACCCCAGAGCCGGGGACAGTGGGGTCCATCGCAGCCCCTGAGAGGGCCAAGGGGTGAGACAGAGCTAGCATGCCTCCAGGGGGTCCAGTCTGGGATATGGGGCTGGGGACAGGGCTGAAGACAAGGCCACAGCATGGCGCCAAGGGGACTGTGCTGGGGACAGCGCCAGAGGCAGGGATGGGGCAGCTTGTGGCATCGCTGGAACAGGGGATGATGGCCCCAGAGGCTGAGATGGGGTCCTGAGCAGTGGGGGAAACCCCGGAGGGCTGCTGAGTGAGTGTCAGGCCTGGTGGTGCCCTCAGGGCCCTGGCAAAATGGGCCCTTCCTGTGAAGTGCAAGTTTATAAGCAGGTGGTGAGAAAACTGGACTGTTTTTCCATCTTCCAGTGGAAAACTGTCCCCAAGTGATTTTGGTTTTTCTTTTTTATTTTCATCTTCCTTGCCTTTCAGTTTTTACTTTGTGAAATTTTTTACACTGTGTCAAGAAAATGTTCATGCAAGTATTTTTGTTTAATTCTAAAATATTTTGATTTTCTTTGCAGGGTTAAGTCAAACCTTTTTCTGCTACATCTATAGTCATTTCTGTTCATCAAAGCTGCAGTGCTGCCTTGTGAGAGATGCTCTTGCGATGGCTTCAGCCTTCTTCTTCCTCTGAGAGCTGAACTGCATCCTTCACGATACGCCATCGTTGGCCAGTAAGTTGAATGGATGTGACACATCAGGAGATACTGATAATGAGTCCATCTGCCAGGAAGCTTAAATCATAAAGAAGGGACATATGAATTTCCTGAACTATATTTCCTACTAAGCACAGTAACAGTTCTAGCAAGTAGAAATTTATGCCACACTGACTCAAAAAGAAAAGATTTACTTCAGCAAAGGGAAATGAAACATTCTGTTTTGGGAATTTTGATCAATTTCCAAAATTAAATTTCAAAAACTTTGCTTTATTAGAAAAAATATCACCCTGACTTGTTAAAAAACAAACGAACAAAAAACCTACTGGAGTTTTCTGAGCAATTATAATTTTTTCATTTTGCTTCTTTGCTTTTCCAAACATCTCTTTTTTAAGCGTAAAATTTTGCACTCTTGTTCAACCAACAGCCCTACTTTCATAACAATATTCTTGAGATACCTTCTATGAATACTTTGATTTCCATCCAAATAAAACTACAGTAAGTAAAGGGAAAACATCTAATAAGCAGATTCCATCTCTGGTTGCCCAAAGAGGAAAAGTGCAGGTTAAAATGGATTGGCTGGATTTTCAGATTGCATTAGTAAAGATAACTCTTTGTAAAAAAGCTTCAGAAAGGATAATAGCTGCTTTTAGAACTTGTACAAAACTATCATTTGCCACTACTAAGAAGAGATTGGCTGTCATCTTTGTAATTGCTCTTCAGGTAGATTTAAGCTGCTATTAGATCACCCTTTAACCTCTTCTCTGCCAGACTAAAGCCCTGCACCCTCAGCATCTCCTCACCAGTGCTGTGTTCTAGACACCTGGCCACTTGATCTCCTGCCACTGGACCCTCTCTAGGTTCTCCATGCCCTACATGAACTGAGGGGCACAAAGCCATACACAGATTTCCAGATGTGTTTACTGGAGGAGCATAATAGTTTCTTTGAACTTGCTGGCAACTCACATCTGAATGTGACCTAGTACATGGTTTGTCATATGTGCAATAAGAGGGCATTGTTGGCTTGCGTTCAACCTGGTGTTCATTTCACCCAGGACTCCATCAAGATTTCTACCCACTGTCACTTAGGTGCTACTACTGCAGCCTGTACCTCAAGGTTGTTGCACCTGATATGCAGAACTTTGTGCTTCTTCACATTTGATTTCATGATGTGTCTTTTGGCCCAGTCCTCAAGCTTATCAAGGTCCCTCTGGACGTCATGTTGCTGCATCTGTGCTATAATACTAGCTAGTCACAGGCTGATCAGCTGTCTCTTTACCACACTGCAATCTGTCGTGGTCTGTAGATTAGCCATATCCTTAAGCATGTATATGCACAGTAACGCATACACCACCCATCATGATTTTCACAAAACTAGAGTATTACCTCACATTGAAAGAGGTAGAAGTTTGGCAACTAAGTGATTTCAAAAGTTATGGGATTGAGATCTACAAAAGGTTTAGATGCTTAGTTGTCACTGCATTAGCTACATCCAACATAGGGTCCTCAGAATCACTACTAACATTGTAGTGCTCTACAGGCCTAAAGACACTTTGATGCTTATGTTTCTGTGGGAGAGCAGCAAGGCTGTGGATCTCAGAGAAGCACTACTTCATGCCTAATCTTGGGGGGAATTTTCAAACATAGCATTTTTCCCATCTCCTTTTCCTAATGGGAGGGTTTCTGACTGATTGGGCCTCAGAAAACAGCCACAAACGAGCAAAATGGTATTTGCTGTGCTCTGGCCCATATTTGACAGGAGGAGTTGAGCACTGGTCCCCAGTCTATGAATGCTTTATATGTTAGTACCTGCCAGATGATGTGCCTGAGCACCTAAAGTTGGTTGGGCAATGTTGGAAACATGCAGATGTGGCTTGGGCATGCATCTTCATCAGAGTCTATCATTATTCTCAAACCAGGCAGACTGGTGAATGCAACACATATAAATCTCTATCTACAGGCAGACTCTGAGTTGATCTGGGTTTATTATATGAGCTTCAGTACTCGTGCCACTAGGGCCAGCACAAAGGAGGTGAACCAGCAACCATTCTGGAAGAGGTGGAGTATGGGGAGTGGAAGGAGTTGCCCTCAGGACTCTGAGCACTGCCAGATTTCTCAAAACAGGCTCAGCTACTACATGCTGGGGGTACCACTGGTCTGGGAGGAGGTTTTTGCATCCAAAGGCCTAGTTGTACCTTGGCAAGGAGCTTTTCTGGAAGGCTGGGTTTCTGACTTTAGAGTTCCTCAGGTAAAAGTGGTCTGAAGACTCGCATTTCCCACCTCATGAGAAAATTACCTGACTACTACTGCACAAAATAGACCAACAGCATGCTCAGGCCAAGCAGTTTTTAGCTTTGCATGCCAGGTTCACAGTTTTGCGGGGGCACCTCTATATACACAGGAGATAAGGCTTCACAGAATAACCTCTGTTCAGTACCTCACTGGTTTTGCTGTCCCTTCACGCAGCCTGCTGGCCCCACTTGCAGGCATTTCATTCCCACCCCCTCAATGTAGAGAGGATTAGTTGAAACCCACAGCAGGAATTGGGTGCATTGTGGCCTAGAGCATCCACCATGTCTGGTTCTGGATCTGACCTGAGTGGGAGTCATCAGGAGAGCACCTGTCACCTCCACCCACGCACTAGCTGGCTTGGCCTCATCAGCTGAAATCCTGGATGCATCTGGTGCACAGTGACTGGATTCAAAGGTCTTCTGTTTTCCCTGGGGCTGCTTAGGCAACCAACACATGTATTAATATTTTATTATTATTTTTCACTGCCCTTGTTAGTTCCTTCCTTACTTTGACTTTTCTAATGATCCACCATATCGTGATGAATACAGCCGTTGGCACTGGTTAGTATGTGCGTGGGATAAGACATTACACAGCATGGTAAAGGGTACAAATCCCCAGCTACCAAGAGCAAGGTACATGTACAAGATTACCCATGCTCATGAGTATTTGAAAGATCAGGTCCTAAGTTTGCCAGCCTGATGCAAATGGAAAATCATTTTATGAATCATCAGCCTGTGTACCATGCAGATTCCTACCTCCCACTCCAGTTTCTCTAGACACTTCTCTCCATTTTTCCCTTTTTCTTCTGCCTGTGAGTAGGAGGATTTTTGTCCATTTTTTCCAGCCCTTCCAAAGTCTTTTTTGTACACCATATCATTTCTTCTACAGCTACCCAAATGTGTAAGCTGCTGGAGCAACCCTCAGAAACTTTTTGTTCTGGGGTGTGTTAGTCTGAAACATATGTCTATGCAGCCTGCTGTGCCAAGCCACGTTCTGTGTGAAATGGACTTTTTAAGAGTCGCTTAGTGAAGGCTTCTGTCATTGTCACCATGGCCGTAAATGTAATTTTTTTTTCTCACAGAAGAATTGAACAAATTGTCATGATGGAAACTGAAAAGCATTTAGACACCTTCATTTGTAAGTTACTTCTAATAAGCAAGAACACAGCAGGGGAAATCACCAGTCCCTGCACTTCCATGCTGTACATTAGCTTATTTAGCTGAGTCAAAGAAAATATGATCAGAGGATGTGAGCATTGAAATAAGGAAGAGGCGCTTACAAATACAACACTAAAGCCTATTTAACATCAGTGCTAGAAGCAGGAATAAAATTCTTCTTTTTCCTATGGAAATTGTCTTGAAAAGTGGTTTGAACATTATAAAGATTTTGAGAAATAGCTGCATATTAAGAAATAAATGTTCTTTTCTCTAGTGGAGAACAGGAGAAGAAGTGAAACCTTTAGAAAAGACTGAGGTAGGAGACAAGCTGACCTAGTGACTGAATTAGCTGTCTTTTACCTTGATGCCTACGTGACCCTTCTCTCTAGTAGCTGATCAGGCCAAAGTGATGCTAAGCCATGACTTTTGCAACTCTGCCTCATTTTTGTTTCTTTCTCTATGCTCTTACTCCTTTTCTCTACTGTTTGCCAAAATAATTGGCTCTCTGAAAGGCATTTCTCATTCACAACGTTTTTATTAGCGTTAGTTAGCTATAGCAGTCTAAGTGAGACACACAGATCCCACTCTGATTCTCTCACAAGCTTTAGTTTTAAATATATTTTTTAATTCATCTGTTAATATATTGAAGACTAATAACAGCTTTAAGCGTTGGTTCACTATTCTCCTTAATCAGAACACAAATGCACTGGAGGAAAAGCTCAAGAAATAACAAGGCCATGTCATTTCTTCTTTGTATTACCTACACGAATGTTAGAATGCATTTATCCCCACGTTGTTTCTGCTTTGTAGGATATAACA
This sequence comes from Anseranas semipalmata, assembly GCA_013399115.1. NCBI lineage: Eukaryota > Metazoa > Chordata > Aves > Anseriformes > Anseranatidae > Anseranas > Anseranas semipalmata. The sequence goes on along the minus strand of VXAA01004775.1, from coordinate 87,877 downwards.
TCTTTGGAGACCTCTTTCTGCTTTCAAGGTCAAGCAAAGTGAAGACTAAGTGCAGGCTGAGGTCCTTGCTGTCTACTACATATATATTTATGTGAAAATTTAGGGTACTTTAAATATCCCTGCCCTCTGTTGCACAAACAGTGGTGTAATGTTTGTCTCTGTATTTTAAATGAAATGTCTATTTGTAAAAGATGTTTTCTTGAGTGAACAAAAGAGAATTACTGGACAGATATCTTAACTATCTGACTATTTCCTGTGGCATCCCCATTGAATAGCTGACGTGCTACAAAGTGGGGCTGTGGGGGCACTTCCAGAGGAGCTACAATCCTTATGAATACCAGTAACTGCACACAGCATGCAGGACACCCCTTAACTGCTGCTAACCAGCTACAGCAGATACACAGGTGTGTATCCTCAACTATTTATCAAGGATGTTTTTCTGTAGTCATTAAAGATAGAAAACCACTACCGGCTGATACTTCTCCTATTCTGAAAGAGGGGTCTAAGGCAGGTAAGATATATCATCCTTTGGTGTGGCTTGCCTCATTATTTTGACTACAGAATAATTTGAAAGACTGGGTTAGACTGTGTATGCTGTTTTAGACTGCAAAAGTTAGGCGAGACCGATCCCACCAATGGAAGATTCTTCCCATTGATCTGAGGAAATGGGCTGTTGCACCTTGTCTTCCCTGCTTCCTAGAAGACAGGTCATCTTTGTCTTGACCTAAAGATTCATGAAGTGATGCTACCATGAATCTAGGCCTGGGTAAGTCTTCATCGTACTAGTATAACTCATCTGATTTTTTTTTTTCATTCAAAATTTTTTTCTTCAGTGTTCTCTTGCTGGTTATTATAAAGCCATAACTCTATGAAGAATTGCTTTGGACCCTTAATGAGGAAAGCTTTAAAAATAATCTTCTCCCAGACTTTAACACACAGCAGACCACAGGATTAAACACTTTAATTGAATGAATATCCCTGCAGTTTTTATTTGGCCTTAATAAGTCTGCACATCTGGAATGTTGTTCTCCAGTATTTTCCTGCCAGAACTCTTTCTGAACCCCATTCCTTGCTTCCCCTTTGGCAGGTGCATTCCTCCTCTCCAGCACTGAAATCGGTGATGAGTTGTAGCTGGTAAAATGAAAATGTCATAATTTAGGGAACGTAGATGAAAACATTCATCATGGAGTCCTGGCAACAATAGGTAAGAAAGTTTATCTCAGAATGAAAGAAGATGCAGCTTTGGTGCTGCTAGGAGGAGTGTAAATCTGAGAAGGAAATTTTTAGTGCACTGTAATATATCAGTTACCCTAGCAACATTTTCTTCAGCTTTAAAAATGTTTTGTCTCTGGTCCAATCCGTTAGCTTAATTGCCCTCAGTTATCATTCAGTTTATTCTAAGGAACTTTTCAAGGCACAGTAGCACGCCAAGAAAATGTAAACATCATTCTGTACACTCATTATAATCACTATTACATTTTTCATTATTGCTTAGGGTCATGATTTTAGACTCCCTTCTGAGCTTTATATGCACAGCCAGATTATTCAAGGAGTTCAGGTAAAGTGCAACTCTGTCCAGAGCTCCCTTAAACCTGGTGCTCTCAGTACCTATCGGTAAGTGAGTACAGCTCTGGGCATCACATGGATGGTGTACAAGCCTTGTCAGTGATATGCGCTCTCAAGCGCTATGCCCAGGGCTCCAAAGTGCACAAGGCATTCCTGATAATGCCAGGAAAACTAACATGGGTGTATGAAATTATACTTTTTTTTTTTTCTTTCCTGATATTTTTGCAAGGTTGCCAGTTATGAAAAACATTAATGCTTACACTTCTGAAAATAGAATATTAATGAATATTCCCTAAGTGACCTACAGGCATGATCCAAGCTGACACTGCGAAGATGAGAGAGCAGATTATCACCATAAAAGTAGGTACTATACTGGAAGAGCTCTGTCTTTTTTGCATTTTCATGAAATACGTCCTTATGACTGACATCTTACTTCTCCCTTTGGGCTCCCTTTGGATCAGTTAAGATCACAATGTAGAAAAGGCAGGGGTTTTTTTGTTGTTTTTTTTTTTTTCTTTGAAATACATCTCCTGTGCACTGTACTTGTGATACAGTCTGTGATTGAAAGCTGCCCTTTCACAGTAAGAAAACCTCAGTCCCCAGCAGAAATGGTTTCAGATATTCAGCTTCTCTTTGTGCTTGTGTCCGCTGCTGTATTTTGGCTTTCTCTTACAGGGGAGCAGTAAAATTTATTTTGATACTCGGCCATTACCTTTGCAACACTCATATGCAAAATAAGATTCCCCAGAAGATTAAGGAACTGACAAGTCCTGAAAGATCTCAAGAATATAGTGAAAATTTGCATGTTTCTAGGCTTAAGTTTCCAGTCCCTCTTCTCCCCTGTCCCGTGCACCATTTTCTTCAGAAGAGCTGGAGAAGGAAGTACCACTCAGCTGCAGTGGCCTCCAGCAGCAAACTTCTTGCCCCTCAAGTCATAAACCTGCAAAGCATGCAGGACCTGGCCTCAGCATGAGGGGTAGAGACCCCCAAAATGGGCTGGGGGACCAGGTGAGCACAGCCTTGGTGCCTTTGTACATCCTCACCCTGGGCACCGAGCTCTCCCCACCAGCGCCAGGTGCTGCTCCTTGGCCACCTCCTCGCCCCAGCAGGAGCAAGCTGCATTGCTCATGCACACCACAGCTCACTCCCACTCCTGCCTCCTGGCTCTGCTCCCTCTTTAATTCCCTCATTGCACCTTTACTAGCAGAAGCACGTGTAAAAGCTGCAGGTCTCTTTATGTACTGGAGTCAAACATTTACTTACAACCACTGTTCCAGCAATAACAATTAAATTAAACATGAAGGGAATATAGCTGCCTGGAAGATCTACAAGCTGGAGGTGTAAATCACACCACATAACTAATTTATGACATTCTGCGCCTACAGCTGTACGCTGACGTTTTGTAAGTGTACGGGCGGCTGTGATTTCTAAATGCTTTTGGCGACGGAAGAATAGGAAGTGGACTGCACATGCCTCTGTCTCTGCACCCAAAGCCATAAATGAGACAAGGTCAGGTTTGGTCAGCAGCCAGATGCAAGGGATATCACGTAAGTGGTTCGGTTGGAGAGATCCAAACAAGGGACTTGGATTTTTTTCCACAAAAACAATGGACTTCTGAATTTGTGAAATATCAGGCAACAACAAGGGTATTTCTGAAACACAAAAAAAGTCCAATTACATTTTTCAGTGAAAATGTACTTGAGTAAATTTTTTTAAAAGGATAGCCTTAAAACCCTGTATTATTAGAATTTGAAAAAAAAAATTGCTCAACCAGAACATGTTCAAAATACAGGTCTGTTTTTAAATAATCTTGCACTTGATATTTTTGTCATTTTGAAAAAAAAAAAAAACTTTTCAGATCACAGCCTGTTTATAAGGTTCCGTTTTAAGATGCCTTTGACTTAAAGGTTTACCACGTGCAGATTGTTAATGACAAGAGTGCCAAGTGGCAGGACTGCATGTTTAGTACTTGGGAAAGCATTCCTATTCTTGTTCACTTTGTCTTTCATGGAATTATGTACTTGCTTAAGGAAGAGGAACAAACAACTGTCATTTTAGGATGTGAAAAATAAGTGTTTTAGAGAAGGGGAGAAAATCAATTTTAACTGGAAAAAGAGTAAACCTCCTAACTTGACTACATCCCAAAATGTTAATAGATTCACAACTGAGGAAAAAAAAAAAGTGAACACACAGATCTGTGGTAACAAAATATTTTACTAAAATATCATACATTGAATAGTTAGCTCAACATTCTCAGGTTCTATGCAAATAATGCAAACATTGTCACGCGTTTTCTATTGACATTACACAGTATCTTGCACAAATCCAAGAAGAGCAATGTCCCTGCCAGATCCATTTTAGACAGTTAGCCCTTGTGTCCCATTCAGCTTTTACATAAGGCAAATGTTTGATTGCAAAAATCTATCCTGTATTCTCAGAATAGCTTGGCAGGGTGATACCTCTTCAGTAATGCTGAATCAGATAAGGTATGTGACCAAATCTTTCATGGATATTTTTGAAAATCCTAACCTAAATTAAGAATAGGTTAGTTGATGAGTTAGGATTGTGAAAATATATTAATTTTTCGGTATTCAAAAATTGATCTTGCAATGGAAGAAATACAATATGCTGAAATGCACTTAACCAGCTCTAAGACACTGTCAACTCTCTTGATTTCTACACTCCTTATTACTAAATGAGAAGCACTGAAGTAACTTTTCAGAGTAACTTTCCAAAGCTATTCATAAAAAGTTGATTTAATGATCTTCTGACCTGAGAAGCAGAAAAATGTTAGGATAATGCACATAAACTTCCAAGAATTTGTCTACATTCTCTTATTAGCCTATAAAATTTTTAAAAAGATAAGTATATGTACACTGCAGTATTTTGTTTACTATCCTAGTTATATTTCCAATCTTTCTCTGGTGGTCTATCATAGGAAAACACACATATTTTGGCAAAAGGCCACTAAACAGTTTTGATTGTGTTAAAAGTCATGATCCGTGGCCTAAGCAGCAAAAGCTCATTTCATTTAGCTGATACATGTAAACTGGCTAGCTCAGTGGCTTTGTTTAAATAAATAAATTTGCCTTATGTGCAATCAGCTACTTCTCTTAAATCATCTTTTCCAGCAGTATAATCTTATATTTTGAGTAATTAATTATTCATTTACTATGTTCTAATTCAAAGTAGCCTATTGAACTGGTAGGTTTATGAAATCAATTTCTAATTTATGTGAGCACACGGGAAATCATATGTTGAGGAAAATAATGTGTAGCAACCTGAAGTATTCACTTGGGAAGCTAATTTGTAAAAAGGAGAGGAACAAGCTATCTGAATCCATAACATTTCAGCCTGTACTCATTTGCTTCTTATTGGAGATTTAGTGGTGGTAAGCCGAATGTTTCAGTTAGGCAGGCCATTACATTCTTAACAGCATATATTCAGTGGGGACAAAATATTTCAGATGCAGTCATAAATAGGCATCTTGCACTGGTTGCTAGAAATTTCAAATGTGCTCCCTGGAAACAGTATCCAGAATGGGGTGGTTTCTTAAAACATGCCTGAGGACCTTATTACCAATGGCACAGTAGCTATGAATTTAGTCCCAAAAATATAGGGTTAACATCTGCAAATGTGATTAACAGAACTAGAATCATCTTCCCTGTTAGTACCTATATTCAGGTAAGTAGGAGCAGTCCTGAAATAAAATAAAACCCATAGTCTAGAATGCTAGCAGAACCTGGCTTTCAGGGGTAGCATTTCTATGATGGTACAAGGCCACAAACTGCTTGGGTAAGATGTATTTTAATGCTGCTCAAGAACAGTCATCCTTCACGGAAACAACCCAAAAAGTCTCCAGGTGGGAGACTTTACCTTTTGGCCGCAAACTCAGCCTGACAGAAGACCAGCAGCAGCACCATCCCAGGAGCCAGGTGCCACCTTACCTCTTGGATCTCAACACCTAGTGGAGGTGAACAAGTAAAGCCATCTGTATGTAGACAAACAGCTGTTCTGCCCACATACAGGCTCCATGGGACAGCTTGCTTGGAGCGGTCCTGCCAGCTGAGATAAAGCTGGTGCCAGGCACGGAGGTGGAAGCGAAGCACATGCCGCGGTGTGCGGAGGGAAGGAGAGACCCACAAGGGACTGCAGGAGTATTTCTCTGAGTACCAGAAGAGGCCAGGGTGAACATCAGGCTGCAGTGTGCAGTCCCAGCTCACAGACCCTCTGCCCCACAGGGCTGAGAGCTAGGAGAGGCCAGAAAACTTTCCTTTATGCTCAATATTTTTCCACAAATTAAAGCAATAGAATCATAGAATCACAGACTGATTTGAGTCGGAAGGGACCTTAAAGATCGTCTAATGAACCCCCCTGCCATGGGCAGGGACACCTTCCACTAGACCAGGTTGCCCAAAGCCCCATCCAGCCTGGCCTTGAACACCTCCAGGGATGGGGCATCCACAGCTTCTCTGGGCAGCCTGTGCCAGTGCCTCACCACCCTCACAGTGAAGGATTTCTTCCTAATATCTAATTTAAATCTACCCTCTTTCAGTTTAAAGCCATTACCCCCTGTCCTATCACCCCATGACAAAGAGTCCCTCCCCTGCTTTCCTGTAGGCCCCCTTCAGGTACTGGAAGGCCGCAGTGAGGTCTCCCCAGAGCCTCCTCTTCTCCGGGCCGAACAGCCCCAACTCCCTCAGCCTGTCTCCATAGGAGAGGTGCTCCAGCCCTCTGGTCATCCTCGGGGCCCTCCTCTGGACCTGCTCCAATAGGTCCATGTCCTTCTTGTGCTGGGGGCCCCAGAGGTGAATGCAGTACTTTCAGTAGTGCAATATCCAGCTTGCCCCTTGGGTTCAATAACAATGAATGGCAAAAAGACATTTCTGCAGTTTATATGGAAAGAATAGTGATTTAAATGCTGTTGCTAGGGTTGTCCAGTCTGGCCCTTTGCATGTACTGAAGGCAGCAGCAAACTACAGCAGCTACAGCAGGGCTTTGAGTCCAAGGCCAGATACAGCTGCAAAGTTGTTATGGGAGGTGGAGAGATGCCATTCAGCCTGGAGCTGGGCTCCCCACCCCCTGGCACAGGGTATGTGCTAGGGAAAGGCAAACACCTCCTTTGCCACCCACCCAACCACCTGGCTAACCATGTCCCTGCAAACGCCATACGCATGGCTGTTTTCTGAATGGGAAATTTAAAATAGAGCAAATTAATCTTCTACCAAACATATATATATATATATCATCATCTGTGGACTCAGGCTACTTTACATCAGAAGAAAATAAATAATATAATATAACTCTTATTAAACACTTTTCAGGATGGGGCATATTCCTGCTGGAAATATTTATCCTGCTCTTCAGACACAGGCAAGTGGAAAAAGACACTTTGACAATTGTCACTAACTCGAATAAAAAGAACAGAAACAATAAAAAATAAATAAAAGCAAAGTAATAAAATACTATATTTCTGCATTGGAATTTCTGTATTAGAAAAAGCGTTATGGAAAACCTTGAAAGACCGGAATACCTAAATCACTCCTTGTACTCTTCATCTCTGGGTCTTTCCACACGATCCCCTCAAAAAACTCAGTCAGGCTGGCAGTACTTGCTTTTTCACCCATCCTAAAAATCCCAGTTAGACACCTGCCTTTATTTGCATGAGCCTTGCCGTGGCTGGAGGCGTGGGTCCTGCTCATCTCCCCACCACGCCACAAGGCATGAGCTGGAAGGAGAGCCCAACGTGTGCTGGCTGGGCTGGGGTAATGTGGGGATTGGGACCACAGGGCATTTTGCAGAGCACAGCTGCACCGCTCTGTAGAGACGGCTCTGCTCCGCCATCCCAGGGCTGTGTCTGGCCCTGGTTGCCCTCACTGGGCCTGATCCTGACGCCCACCTGTCATCACTATGGCCCACCATTGATCTCATGACCAAACTCATGACCCTTATGATCTGGACTCTTGTTTGGGCCTGGCCACCACCTGAGGGTCTGTCCTGCTCCCTCACGTGGACGTGTGGGGCTGAACCCTGCCAGCCATGGGATCTGCTCAGATCCCGGCTCACCTTCCCCTGGGGCACAGCCCTGCTCTTGCTGCTCTCTGACAAAAATATTTCATACACTGTATAGGCATTTGATACTTCTTTGCTGGTAAAACTGACCTTTTATTTGTGTGGAGCAAATGAAATAGGAGTATTGAATAAAGCATGAATTTATGAACTCCTTCCTCCCTCCACAAATGTATTTTCCACTGCATCTGCTGCAATGACTCAAACACTGGTGCCCAGTGCCAGGACAAGAGGCAATGGGCACAAACTGGAACACAGGAGGCTCCATCTGAACATCAGGCAGCACTTCTGTGCTGTGTGTGTGACCAAGCACTGGCACAGGTTGCCCAGAGAGGTTGTGGAGTCTCTGTCCTTGGAGTTACTCAAAACCCAAGTGGTCATGGTCCTGGGCAACTGGCTGTAGGTGGCCCTGTTTGAGCAGATGACCTCCTGAGGTCCCTTCCAACCTCAACCAGTCTGTGATTTTGTGATTCTGTAGTATCGATCCAGCTCTACCACACAATCATTTCCAGCGGGTGGCATGTATAGGGAAACAAATGCAGTAGCCTTACACATTCAAAAGGTGACCTGCAATACCTGAGGTTGTTCCAACAGTGCTGCATGGGCAAATTCTTCCATCTTTGAAAAAAAAAAAATTGTGCAGATTGAATGGGGGATCTGTGCCACTGTGCAGTTCTGCCCTCACAGAGCTCACTGCAAGGGCACAACTGCAGTTCCCTGGGCCAGGAGGGGAATGTCCAGACAGCTACAAACACCTTTTCTTAAATGCCTGCACAGATAGGTGCAAATGCAGTAATCTGTCAAGGGAGACAGAGAAGGGGATGCCATTTTTTTTTCTGAATGAAAGTACTTTGACTTTTTTTTTCATTGCAGATACATTCCCATTCCTGTAGCAGCAAGACTTGGAGGGTTGGTCCATGGAGAGGGCAACTTTGTGTGCCTGCATCTTTCAGAAAAAAAAATAAAAAAAATAAAAAAAAATTGCTTATGTAGAGAAGGGATGGAAAGAGATGTGAGTGAATGGGAGAGATAGAGGTTACAATGTTCTGAGGCAGAAATGGAAATTAAAATAACCATGGAAAATGGCTCTCCATCATATTTGAAAAATCATGGCTGTCGGGTGAAGTCCCCGGCGACTGGAAAAAAGGAAACATTACTCCCATTTTTAAGAAAGGAAGAAAGGAAGACCCGGGGAATTACAGGCCAGTTAGCCTCACCTCTGTGCCTGGGAAGATCATGGAGCAGATCCTCCTGGAAGACATGCTAAGGCATGTACGGGATAAAGAGGTGATCCGGGACAGCCAGCACGGCTTCACCCGAGGCAGATCTTGCCTAACCAATCTGGTGGCCTTCTATGATGGAGTGACGGCATTGGTGGACAAAGGACGGGCGACGGACGTCATCTACCTCGACTTGAGCAAAGCCTTTGACATGGTCCCTCACCACATTCTTCTCTCTAAATTGGAGAGGTATGGATTTGAAGGATGGACTGTTAGGTGGATTAGGAATTGGTTGGCTGGTC